>JAUTXW010004542.1:0-600000 GCA_030620095.1 Kuschelorhynchus macadamiae | reverse complement strand
CCCAGACGATTGCCAGGAGCTCTTTTTCGATTGTCGAATAATTCCTTTCGGAATCATTCAGTGTCCTTGATGCGTACGCTACAGGCAGGTCTTGTCCAATTACACCCTGCGAGAGGACACTCCCAATACCCACGTTACTTGCATCTGTGGTTAAGTTAAAGGGTTTTGAGAAGTCTGGGTACTGTAGTATAGGTTCATTTACTAGCAGATTTTTACACATATCGACACATTCTAAGAATTCTTTATTATGTTCTATAGTGGCACCTTTTTTTAAACACTTAGTAAGTGGCTTTGTTATTCCCGCGAAGTTCTTAATGAATCGCCTATAATACCCTAATAATCCTAAGAAACCCTTAATCTGTTTCGTTGTTTTAGGAATCGGAAATTTTTTGATAGCTTCTATCTTGTCCGGGTTTGGTTTAACGCCATTAGCTGTGACTACATGGCCAAGATACGCTACTTCTTTTCGCAAGAATTCCGATTTATCTAATTGGATTTTAAAATTAGACTCACGTAGACGCTGAAAAACACTTTTTAATCGTTCTAAATGTTCTTGAAGTGATGTAGAAAAGACTATTATGTCATCTAGGTATACTAAGCATTTTTCGTTCTGAATTCCGCGAAGAATGTTGTCCATTACCCGCTGAAACGTTGCGGGGGCGTTTTTCAGCCCGAATGGCATTCGCAAAAATTCATAGTGCCCATTCTCGGTGCTAAACGCCGTTTTTTCAATGTCACTGTCGTGTACTTGAATTTGATGAAATCCGCTAGCCAAATCTAAGGTTGTAAAATATTGGCATTTGCCTAATTTGTCTAATAAGTCTGTAATATTAGGCAGCGGATAACGATCATCAAGGGTCTTAAAATTTACACCCCTATAATCTAAAACTACCCTATATTTAGCCACCCCCGAGGCATCTGCCTTCTTAGGGACCACCCAGATGGGTGAGCTCCACGGAGAACTACTAGGTTGTATAATTTTTTGGTCTAGCATCTTTTTTATTTGGTTTTCCACCTCTTTTTTGTGTATAAAGGGGTAGCGGTATGATTTTGTATACACCGGTATCTCATCTGACGTTCTAATTCGATGTTTTATTTTGCTAGTGAAAGTTAACGGGTCGTTTTCATTATAAAATATGTTCGAGTATTCATGAATTAATTTTAAAATTTTAATTCTTTCTTCATCATTTAAATGGTCTATGCGAAATTTAGAAAAATCTAATTTCGATTTGGGACAGTCATCAAAGTTATTTAACTCGATCTCACGTAATTCATTTGAATTAAACTTTTCCACGGTAATCGTCTCTGAGAGATCTAACGTTACGGGCTCGCAAGTGTTATTTAACACTGTTGTTATCGCAATGCCTTTTCTCGCAACTGATAAACACTCTGGTATCTCGCAGTTATGTAATTTTTGATGAGGTATTATTATGTCACCATTTTTTATGGAAGTCTTGATTTTTATAACTTGTTCGACACGAGGCGGAATTGTTATACAATGTATTTGATTTTGTGTTTTATGAAATTGCAATTTAACGCGCGCATAAGGTGTTTCTAGGAATCCCTTATGATAGTCAAGGTTGGCTTGCAAAAGTTTAAGATTGTCGAGTCCTAGGAGACCGTCAAACACATTGTGGAATTTAAAGAGATAAAATTTCATATTCTTGTTTACGGGTAAATTAAATATTTTTGATGAGGGTATAAAAGCGCTGTATTGATGAGCCGATTTTTGGAATACTGTTGAAACCAAAAATGGGTCATTAATTATACAATTGGGATATAATTTTTTGGCAATATTTGGGTCGATAAATGATCTAGTCGAACCTGAGTCTATTAGTATTTTTAAATTTGTTTCGGGAAATACGATATAGGACAGTTCGCTAGAATTAGACATATTAAATGAAATTACTTCAGTTAAGTCTTTTTGTCTTGTTGTGTCGGGTTCCGAAAATTTTCCTTATTTTCGGTTGTTTCTTCATAAGAATATTGTTCAAGAGGCGCGGTATTATATATGTCAGATTGGACATTTGCTTCCTTATATTCATTATTTACATAAGAATAAGAATTATTTTGGTCATAATATTGATACTGATATTGATCATTTTGATTATATTGGCAATATTGGCTATCGTCATATGAGAGTTGCTCTGATTGGTATAGATCTTGAGTTTCGGCATTGTAGACCTCTTCAAAAACTAGTTTTGGAGGGGGTTTAAAGACCGACGTCTCTATCCCCGACATAGGCGTGGGTGTTTGTAATTGTTTCTGTTGGTTTGGTTTAAAAATGTTTGTTCTGTTGCCAGGTTTGCCGAAAACTTGAGAGTTCGAAAAATATTTTGGTTGTGGCCTATTTGGGTTTGGGCGCACATTTATAGGTTGTGTTGGAAAGCTGGGTCTAAAAGCGTTGTGTGGTGTTTGTGAATTAAAAGGCCGATTTTGGTTTATTGCGAAATTGGGTTGAAAACTATTAAAATTATGTTGCATGGGCCTAAAATTACTATTTTTTGGGATTGCTGGACTAGATTTGGTTTGATTCTGAAAATAGTGTATATTGTATTCTTGGGTTACAAATTGCAATGCTTGCATTAAGTTTTCTGGCCGCATACACCTTATGGTTGTACCAAGCGGTTCTTTTAGCCCTGATAAGAAAGTTTTAAGAGCAAGATCATTATATAGTTCGCGTTTTAAATGTTTCGCAGATATAGTAGTTTCATGTGAATCTATGTATGAACATAACAGATTTAAAATGTGTAATACTCTATCATAGAAATCGTTAGGCTTTTCATTCGGTAATTGTTTCATCATAACCAAGTCTCTATTTAAACAAGCTTCATCTCTATGATCCGCAAAATTACGACGCAGGGTGTCCTTCAGACTTTCCCACGTACCAACGTTTTGAATATTTGCAACTAATTTTGCATGGCCAGTAAGTTTCCCTATTATAGAGTTAAGTAAATAAATGTTTTGAAAATTTTGTGCGTTATTCGTATCATAAAAACTATCGATAAGTGATTGGCAAGTTGAAAGATACCTATTTAAATCATTCGGATTTCCATCAAAAACAGGGACACAATTTAGGTACTCTGGCTTAAATTGAGCCATATTGCTTGTAATTAAATTATTTATTGATTGATTATTGATATCTAAATTTGTAGATTCTAAATTTTCACTAATATTATTTGAGTTTGTGTTTGTATTTAAATCTAATGCCTCTAAATTTGTATTAGAAACAGAGTCAGTTGAAGGTGTCGAAATTTTTAAACCTTGTAATTCCGCGACAATTTTTTCAATAGACATCAAGAGTAAATCAATTACACTTACAGAAGTATTTGAAGGGCAACTCTGGTCATTTCTATAAGGCAAGCTTTGGTTGGGCGATTGAGGTCCTTCCCCAAATATTTGTCCTTGCGAAGACAGGCGATATTGGTCCTATCCTCCGTTGGTCAGCTGTTCGATGGTAATCCACAGTTCTGCGATAGATTGGAAATTTTCGATGTTCGGAAAATTTCACTCTGCTTCAAGCACCTCCGACAACGTCACAACAATTAGTTCTTTTTCGGTTAATTCGATTAAAACGAAAAAATCAATACAATCGATATGTATCGATTCCCGAAAATCCGTTCCGACTGCGCCAGTTAACTAACACGACCGACGGTTTCCCTTTTTAAAAACTTTATTTTACAAAAAAAATTTCTATATTAAAAGTACAAATTTATAAGTTATAAAAATGGATGCTTCTAACTGACTGCCCCGGTTCCGCTGAAGCGTAATATTATAACAGCCTCGTTGACATAGGATCCGCTGGCTCAGCAGTTCTTGGGGATGGGACGTGACATAACTTATGAGAAAAATTTCTTGTGGGAGAAAATTTAGAAAGCAAGTCAAAGAACTTTTAATTGGGAAGGCCTAATATACAATTGACGAATATTTTACCGATAGATCTCGAGTGCATTTTTGCTAAATATTGTTTCTCTCTGCCATATTTCTTTGACTATGTATATTTTTAATTTTAACTTTAATGTATTTTTCGTCTTATCTTCAACTACTTTTTCTATACATATTGCGTATTATCACTGGATTTGTTAGTTTTTAAGCTCTTTTTCTTTTTTAATTTTATTTAAAATTCTTTAGTTTCAAGTCAGTATTTTATACAATGAAGCGAGCAAACATGGTCATATCTATTTATATATTTGTGCTGATACATCTATATTTATATTTTTTTATTTAGCATTGTCAATAATACAGTTAGCTATATGTTTGTTCTAATATATATTTTTGATTTAGCTTTGTCAATGATGGTTTTTTTTATACAATAATGCTTTTTTGAGTTTATAAACGGTTTAAAAGGAAGTTGAAATTTTTGAACTTCCGGTTTAACCGGAAGCTGATGTCAATTTATAGATATTTAAAACCTTTGATAGGACAGTGCAAACCGTTTATAAATCAAAATGTAATTAGAATTCATAGTGAGTTGATAGTGATCCAAGGAAAACGACTCACCGTGTATGTACAAAAATATTATAACATAAAACTTCATTTTACAGCAATAAACTTTTGAATTTCACTTTTTTCCGTAACTTCTGTAGTTTTCCAGATAATGCACTAGGTTATCTTACGTGCGCCATTCTGTACATCGTGGTATCCATAAAAACGAAAAAAATACATTTAATATGTAGAATAACTTAAAGAAACTTCGCCCCTTATATTTGGCGTGAATGTCTTGGTAATACCAGACCAATGTGGCAAATGTAGTTCGTACTTCTAACCTAAATCCGACTGAACTACGTTTACGTCTTTGTTATGTCATTGATGGCAACAACTTGGATGGATTAAGAAAAAGGTTGTCCAGATTTTTCTACATTTTTTAAATACTTTTATTTTCAGAATTCTCATTTTTCTATTTGTTCAAGGGTTTTCTAATACCTTATTATTGTTTCCGCAATTAGTAGGATTACCGATAATATATGGATTAATTCTGATTTTTTTGTTTGCTTCAGTCATGGGTTAATTTCTTGGAACAGTGTTACAAAAATGCGTTAAATTTGATCAACATTTAAAAAACGTAATATATGTATACACAATATAATAAGAATATAATATTTAAAATGTCAGTGATAAACAAAGAGTCAAATTTATTTCATGTTCATCTAAAGTACCCATGAAAGCCGTCCATGACTGTTTAAATATTGCATGTCAGAGGTCATACAGTCTATTACGAAAATAGGTTTAGCCTTATTTTTATTAAGACATAAATAATAATTTACTATTAAATGTTTCCGTTATATTCTTGCAAGATAAAGTATGTGTTGGTAAGATACGCTACATTATTTTAATTTAATGAATATCTCTTGAAAATTGTTTTATTTCATTAAATATGGCGGTGTACAAATTTTCCAACCAACATTTGTCAGTTCCTTTATTCTTAAAATGCGCTAAACATCTTATTAACACAATTTGGCCCAAGTTTTAGTAGGTAAATAACCTCCCCGTGTGCCATCCATCTTCACGACGTCTCTCTCTATCATATTCAATGACTAGTTTTTAGTTCTTAAGTTTGTGTGCTAGATCAGTTACTTAATACATAATTTAAGACGATTTCAAAAAATTTGGGTGACATTTTCAGGAAATATTCAAGATATTACCAGAGTGGTCCCATAACAACCATATTAAAAAAATGGCGGAATGGCGCTATTTTCAGTTGTTTCAGCGAGCGCTGGCGGCAATATATAGTTGCGTTCATCAGGAAAAAAGTATACATGTTAATATCGTGTTTCATGTAGTTTTCGAGGTTTCTAAGGGCACGAAGTTCAATTTTATTTAGATATCTTTAATAGATTAATATTATTTTCGGATGAATCTCGCTTCACGAATCTGGGAATGTTGAATAGGAACAACGTAAGATATAGGGCAAATGAAAATCAACATTTATTTAGAAAAGAATTTTTCCAAGAACGCTTTGGTGTTTATGTGTGGCTAGGAGTTTTAGGAACGAGAATTGTGGGCCCAATATTTTTTAATGAACCCCTTACAGCACAAACTTATTTGAACTTTCTAAGAACAACAGTAACCGATTTTTGGGACAATTTACCTCTTGCAGAAATTCACAACATCTACTTTCAACAAGATGGTGCACCGTCATTATGCTCGAATTTGGGTAAATTATTTAAATGACAGGTTTGGGGACCAATGGATAGGAACAAATGGACCTATAAGGTGACCAGGACGTTCGCCTGATTTGACATCTCTAGTTTTTTCTTCTGGGGTCATATGAAATCGAATTATTAGTGCTATTAAGAATATTAGTATAACTCAAAAAAAAAATATGTTACGGAAAATTGTGAAAAATGTGAGGCCTGTATTGAACAAGAAGGTCGTGTTTTTGAAAACCTTAATTATGATTAAGTACGTTCTTTTTTCTATTTCTTTTATTAGTTAATATTAATCATCTCTGGGTATATTTGTTTTCACCTTATCATATTTGTTTCTTTTTTAAAATTTAAATGAATTAAAAGAGGATTACTTTGAACAGTAGATTATTTTAAATCCATAGCCAACTTTGCCGGTGGTATAATATAATAATGCAATAGACCCAGTAGTTATTATTTATTTTATCAGGGACCTCCAAATATTTAGGCTTCCAAACTTTGTATAAACAATGAAATAAAAATGTTTATAAAAAATCCAAACGACTTCTAAAAAAAAGCATTAAGGAATAAAAAATAATATTTTATTCCACATTCAAAATTTGACTTTATGAAGTCGGTTTCAAAGTAATAAAAATATATTTAATGTGGCATATATGCTATATATGACACTCAATATATAAATGTCTGTTTGTTATTAAGTAATTAATAATTAGTTGGACGCCGCCTCCATAAAGTCAAATTTTCAATAAGGAATAAAATATTATTTTTTACTTTTTAGTGCTTTTGTTTCAATGCAAATTTTCTTTTCTAAAAAATTAAATTTATAATCTAAGACTTATTAATTATTAAACTATCTTTAATTCATCAAATCGTTCCAAACTAAAATAGACTTCTGTTGTTAATTTTTTTTTCTAAAAAATTTAATTTATAATCTAAGTCTTATTAATTATTAAACTATCTTTAATCCATAAAATCGCTCCAAACTAAAATAAACTTCTGTACTTAGTACGTTCATTAATTACTTAATTAAGTAGCTGTTTTCTATTTCAGTGCTGATTATGATTTTTTTTATTTCATTTTTCAGTTCCCGCCTATAGTTATTAAAACTAAAATAAGGGAAACAGCTACTGGTTAGTGTTAACCTTAAAATAGATGAAATAATGATTTATAGAGACAGCTTGGAATTTTTGAATTTAAAAGTTGAAATTACCATAGAATGTATAAAGATTTATAAAGAAATACATATGAAGCAAACAAATATCATACAATTTTTGGGGAGACGAATTTGAAACTTTCGTCGAGGAAACTATTCTAAAAATAATTATCATTTTGAAATGCATTGCATGTTTTTAGGGCAATCTGACAATACGACTGCGTACAAGTAATTTATAGTGTCAAACGTATCCAATTTGATATAACTCTACCATTGTACTTGGAACTGTGTTCAAAAATGTATTCATGGAATCACGCTGACGGGTATTCCTTTATACCTAAGAGAAAAACTAAAATTTAGAAATGAAGTTCATTGTCTCAACACAAGTAACACATCTTTCTTACTTATTCCTATGTCTATTAAATACTTTTAAAGACAAATTAAAGAATAGTAATGATGTGTTGTCGATAAGGTTTAGTTCGAAATTATTCTCGCCCAGAAACAATTTTTGAACTAAAAAAGAAAGGAAACGATATTTTCCTATATTTCTTATTTCTATACTATTTGCATCCTGTCTAAATGTTTAATCTGTTTGAATATTTTATCTTATATATATCTTATATCACTGTCACTGAGTCAGGTATATGACTAGGCCAGTTAAATAAGTTATGTTATACATATAGTGTAAATAAGCACTGTCTTTTCTTATTAATCAAGAAAAAGATAGTCTCCGACCCTGAAACAGAATCAAAATTAAAAAGAACATTTAAGCTTCTGAAATTAAAGCAGTAAATAGCTTCTTGGATAAACACATACAGTAGCCGTATTAAAAAGAAAAATAGCCCAACGTATACTGTAGTATATGATGAAGAAAATGCATTATTCTCATAATGTTCGTAATCTATTTCGACAAAAGTGCAGATCATTTTGTTATATATCAGGCGGTTTGGATTACAGCCTTGTTAGCCACATTAAGGTTAGGCAGCATTAAGAGGACGGTGGAAAATATATTTGAAATTTTAAGGGATGTATAATTTGATTTAGGTGAGAGAAATATGTATCAATACGCTATACTTTGCTGTAATTCCTGTTCATTTGGGCTAAGTGAATTTACAATTGCATTTCCTTCTTTTGTTTCTCACTTAAGTAATTAATAATAATAATATATATTTTTATAATTAATTGCGTATATTTCGGTCACCCTAATAATATTTATCCTTGCATATATGTACATATTTCAGATCGTAGCAATAACGTCTTTTAGTAATCATGATAATGTTGGTATACCTATTTGTTTCAAGGTGCAAAAAATTGCCCCTAAGTTCGGCCATATTGAATTTCTGTTAATTGGCCCAGCGAACTGAGTACAGAGACCCCGGAGCCGAACCTGGATCAGGAGCGAAATCTCGATCTGGGGCCAAAATGACAAAAATTCTTAATTTTGAGTTCTCAAGAGTGAAACACTTTAAGATCTCTTTGTGACTAGATCTTTAAAAGTATTTAAAGATGATTGTGAAGTGAAAACATATTTTTGAGGAAGCTTGATACGTATGAAATTAAAAATAAAGTGAAGCGTTAGTGTAAGTTTACTAACAGTTATAAAAAGTCGGAATTATAAATAAAATAAAATATATTTAAAGATGCTTAAAATAATTTTCCAGTACATTTATTCCTTGTTATGTTGTTGATTTAAGTAATTACCTTTAGTCATAAATGCTAACACAAAGATATTTTTAAACGTGATTAATTCGATTTAACCAGGGTTTTGATTTTTTTGGTCATGCTAAGTGCTGCTGTTAGTTTTATACAGTTCGCCGAAAAACAAGTAATTTGGAAATAGCACACTAAATAATCCTACTAGTGAACTAAATGTAATAGGGCTCGACTGTGACGTCATTTTCTTATATTTCTTTTTAATTCAAAGAAAACGTAGTCAATAAAGGATTTTAATCTAAAATGACTGGGGCTTCTAAAGTTGCTTGATTTTTTTACCTGTTCAATGTTAGCGTCAATGTAATATTTTCATTCATTCGAAAATTCCACGGCATAATCAACAGGCTCAATTATTAATTTTAAATGTGCTAGCATTTTTTGAGTTGGAAAAGCAGCAGCTTAGAGAAAGGTTACCAATGAACTACAATAAGGTAGTAATGAAGGCGTCGAAGGCGTTAAAAGTAACTCAAGCTACTTTTTCTCGCAAAAAGAATGGAGTTCAATCAGACGAAACATATTCAAGCAACATATCAGACAAAATAACGAAATATATAACCAAAATTTCTGATTTTATGAAGAATAAAATTAAGGATCAAATTTGTATGATTTATGTTAAAAAGAAATATGTTACAATGGCCAATTTACACGAGACCTTTCTTCTCTGCGAAATTGGTAGCGTAGTATAGGATTCAGATGGAAGAAAAATAGTAACCGAAGAAGAACGAAATTTTTGCGTCAATATGTAAAAGATATTGACTCGCAAGAACCCTATACTTCAGTATTTTTAGATGAAACATGAATATTCAGCAAAGGAGCTTTCAGATGTACTTGGCAAGACGATACTCCTACCAGTTCTACACAGACAACCGAGGGTAATAATTGGATAATTTTAAATTTTTAGAAAGATGTTTATGAAAGTTTCTTTTTCAGGTCATAGTCATTCACGCTTCAATGCAAGCTTGGCATTTCGAAGCGGGACTAAAAATCACGAGACTATAGGGACATCATGAATAGAAAAAATTTTGAATACAGTTCAAAACTAAATTAATTTCAAATTTACCTTTAAAATCTTTATTATGGATAATGCAAGTTATCACTCTGGCCCTTCTGAGGAAATTATCAATAAGTCATGGCTAAAATATAAACTAACTGAATGGCTGAAAAACAGTAACTTCGATTACCCAAAAAAGGTGGTGAAGGATGAAATTTGGGCATTAGTTCTTTCTAAAGGAACCCCTATATACCATGTAGACGAATATGTTTTACAGTTTGGACACACCATTTTAAGACTACAATCATACCATTGTATATTCCAATGCCGTTGAAATAGTTTGGTCGAAATGTAAGAGGAAGTACGGTCAGTATATATTACCCTTAAAAGGAACAATTAATGAAGTACATTGGAAAAAATATGTTGCCCACGTGAACAAAATCATTAGGGATAAAACAAAAGCTTGGTATGTATCTGAAACACAGCCACTGATTATTTCTTTAATTCTAATAATTAAACGGATTCTGATGCTTGTACCTCTGACGATGAAATTGGCTTTTAATTATTTATAAAAATCATTATTTATTTCTATGAAATTGAGATGTTAATTGTTTTTAAATTTCAATGTTTTCGTCTGATTGAACTGCTTAGAGTATCTCATATTCCCCCATTAGCACATTGTTGTAGTGGCGTGTTGTAATTGGCGAAAAAAATAAGTTAATTCAAATTTTCTCCTTAGCAAAACACTCTGTAACTGAAAAGTACTATACTTAATCCTCACACTCTCAAGAACATCTCTAACTAAGGATGATTTGAAATATAAACTACTTTTTAGCTTTCCATTATTTAGGTTGTGCCACATTTACGCTGCCATTTTAAATGAATAATTATATAGTTTTCATATTTTGGGTATGAAATAAGATTGAAAAGTTATTACAAAATATAACTCCCGACCCCTCTTTTCATTTAAAATTTGTCCTCATAATAATGCCCAACTGCCATCCTAAAATGTTTAACTACGAATATACACAAAAAAGGAGCAGTCTGTTTGCTGCCCTTTTCTTGAAACGTGGAACGACGTATATAGTTCTTATAAAGCGTTCTTGCAGGGATGGAGCTCTCTGTTTCAAGAATGAGAGAGTATATGACTAAAGTTTTGTGATAATTATATATCTTAATTTTTTTTATATCCTAGTTAAGAGCAAGGCACAATTTTATGTGTTGTAATTCTTGACCTTCTCAAGAAAACATATCCTGTAATAAAATATATCTTTATAACCGGAAATTTTTTGTGCAACAAATAAAGAAAATACAAATTAGTTTTAAGCTTCTATAAATTAAGCATAATTTTAAGGAGAGACCGTTTTTAAAAAACATATTATTACTGAGATGCACTTATTCAGTCAAATTCCAAAATTACAACATACTTAAATACCAGAAAGTCATGTTGACTTGACGCGACGTACAGCACTAGACTGGCCCTCAATTACGCATGACGGCATATATGAAACTTATCTAAACAGAAAACGTCTATAAGAGCTAGAATTCTTCCCTTTTTAAGTTCTAATGCTTTATCACTGTTTTCTGAATATCTTACGATATGGAGTTCAATCTCTTCATCAGGATTTTTCTTTGAATTGTATAAAATAAAGTAAATAATAATATTTTTATAACTAATATTACTGTTACATATCTACAAGCATGATTTGGTTGTGATATAATTTTTAATTCTTTTAATTTATGTTTTTTTATTTGGACAACTAAATGCTGAGCCTATTTATGCAATAATGATCTACTTCCTTTAGAATGAGTGCTTCTTTAAAGGTAGAATATAAGTTAAACTGGTAGTTTTAACTGAAAATCAACAATTTTACATCTCTTTTAAATGAAAAGTTATTAATTTCTATTTTACAATCAAGAGATATTAAAGAACTCTCATTTAGTTGAAAACTGGCATTGACATCTTACTAAAACAGATTTGTCAGGGATAATTAAAACAGTATTGTCTTATACTTTTTTGATAGAACTGGTAGAAAACGTTATTTAGAAAGTGGGATATGCGCTCCTGACTTTTAATGGTGTGCTGTACAGGCAGGATTCGTCTTTTGTCCAATCATCTATCTAGTTTGCAGAGATGAGTGTTCTCAATTCAGGGACACTCATGTGGGTTGTTGTAGAAGTCTTGTCTTCTAAGTGATACAAAGGGATGTTAAATGCTGAGAGTATAATTAAGGATAAGACTGGGATGTACTTTATACTATATATAAAATATTGGGTATATTTTTGGTGTACGTATTGAAAAAATTACCAATTAATTTTGTATTAATACTTGAGTCATCATAAAAAGCTATTAAATGATTAGTTGTTCCATGACTATGGCGTCGCTCTAATATATAGATTTATTGTAGCTAAGTATAAACAAAGTTTGTTGAAGTTTTCGTGAAACATATTTTTAGTTTTTTTTTTTAACAAAAATTATAATAATTAATAAAAATTCGGATTAGGTTGGGTTAGGTTTGCTGTAAAAAAAGAGCGTAGTAGCGGACCATCAAAAATTCCGGGTCTATATTAAAACAATGATTCCTTTAATAAACATTCTGACGGAACTACTAATGATTTAACGGCTCGTGTTATCATAATCTCATAAATTGACTATTTTGTTAAATATAATAATTTTCTCATTATAGATGCGACTTATAATTTCTTTTAAATCGGACGGTTTTAATATATAATCATGCATAACACCAACTTTCGCGAAACTATTTGCGATTTCTAAATTCTGTTTTATTTACAAATCAGTATTCTCAATTATTACCGACACATAGAAAGTGTATGAAACGCCCAATTCCTGGCATTCTAAAGAGTCAAAATGATTTTTAAATTGTCTCTGGTTGTTTTCTAATGTCCCGATTTGAGTTACAAAATTGTTTGTAGTAGACTTCAATATGTATTTCTTCTGTTTAATTATTATTTACACTATGTATAAAGTTATCATATTTTAGTTCGTCATTAGTGTTTAAAGTTCCGAATAACCAATTTTGTGCATTGTGCATTTATTGGTCATACAAATATAAACTTTGATTTAATTGGCTTTGAATTATGAATAATATTGTATCATGTTTGAGGTCATGTGAAAAAGCTTTTTAAATTTTTGATGTTTTGTAGACGATTTTTTAATTATTTCAATGTTTACATGATAAAAGGCAGTAGGTTGGTCATTAGTTAAATAAAAAGTTCCTAAAACAATAGCTAATAAGGGTTTTAGAGCTATTTTATTTCATCTCTATTGGTTTTCATTGTGACAAGTAAAACAGTGGGATCCATAGCTTGAACATCGTCTGAAACAATGAAATCGTTTTTTAGCTCTTTGTTCCTTTAGACGTCTTTTAGGAATAAGGGTTTTTCTATCAAAGATTTTCTCTTTTTGTGAAGAGTTACGAGAGTTTTTCACTTCTTTGAACAGGAGCATTGGCTTTTGCTTACTGGGTGTTTTTCCATACTCGAGTTTAGATGTGTCAATTTTTGGAGAATTATTTAGGTTTTTCTTTACGTTTTTCTAGGGTTTTTTTTGAAAATATTTTAATTTGTCATACATGTGTCTATTAATTACAGTCTTGGGTCATAAATTGTGTTTGTAGTTCTTTTTTAGAAAGGGTATTTTTACTATTTTTTTTTAAATATCTGGAAAAGCATGTATTTGCTTGATAAATTGTTATAGGAAAAGATTGCAGGTGACTTTAATTTTTCTATTAGTTCCTCAGAGTGTTTCTCTTAAATGGAAAGTAGCGTCTCTCTGATTGTTGAAACGTCGTTATTTATCTCTTGATGCCATGCATAACATATTCAATTAATATGCCGACTATCTAGGAGCTATTTCAACTTCAACTTCAAAAATGCTTTATTGTCAGAAAAAATATAAATTTTCATTCACAAAGCATAATATACTACATAGTTAATCAAACAATTATAATAATATATATATATATATATATATATATATATATATATATATATTATAATTGTTTGATTAACTATGTAGTATATTATGCTTTGTGAATGAAAATTTATATTTTTTCTGACAATAAAGCATTTTTGAAGTTGACGTTGAAATAGCTCCTAGATAGTCGGCATATTAATTGAATATGTTATGCCTGGCATCAAGAGATAAATAACGACGTTTCAACAATCAGAGAGACGCTACTTTCCATTTAAGAGAAACACTCTGAGGAACTAATAGAAAAATTAAAGCTATTTATATATATATATATATATATATATATATATATATATATAATAGCATACGATATATGGTAACGAACAATATAATAAAATAAAATGTAAAATTTATAATATAAGTGAGAGAAAACAGACACTCAAAATCGAAAAATTATTAACTAATATATATTAAATTAAAATTAAAATATACCTTTAATAAGCATTTAACATTAAATTAATTAAAAGTGAAGAGAACTGATAAGCTTGTGCCAACTTCAAAAAGCTGTCAATTATTGTTAGGATATTATGTTTGTCAAATTGGTAAACAATACAAAGGTGGTCAAAAGGAGATCGGGGTTGGTTTTAGTTTCATGCTATATAGTTGTCTTGCATATTTAGATTTTTGACAAATTTTACAGGTATTGACGTATTCTTGTATGTCTTTATCCATTTTTAGCTAATAGTAGTTTCTTTTTAGTGATATGTTTTCAGCAACTCCTCGGTGGAATGTTTTTGTTTCGTGAAATATTTGTATTTTGTGATCTTGTTTGTCTACTAATATTTTAATTTGTCATACATGTGTTCGACAAAGGTACTTCTTTTTTATATTAGTATTATGGCCTCAAGAATTTTGTCTCTAACATGCTTACAGTAATTACCTGGGGACATATTGTCCGTTATTAATTTTAGTATTATCTCTTCAGAGGTTCATTTTGTAGGATGACTATTATTCGTTTCTTTCCTTCGAATGGATATTGCGTTTCTTTCCGGTTAGAATTGTTAAGAGCAAAAAAAGCGCTTTTTTTTGACACCAAGTTGAATAAATTCGGTTCATCCAAAACAGATAATTATATTTGAAAGTAAAAATGCCTAATTGGTTGAAGAATATAACGCTTATATTTTCAACATACCTCACCTATAAATATTTTTTTCCTTAAGTTCTGTCATTAACGGTTCCCGAGCTGCAGCCGACGTCCTCTATTATGGGACCACCCTGTACCTAACAGCTATCAAGTAAAAAATTAGCTACTTGACGTTGTTTTTTGTTAAGGAGTGATACATGACTATGCAAAGGTAAGAAAATATACTATTTCAAAAATGTAATATACAATCTTTTACACCTCTTGAAGTAACCAACATATTGCTAGTTTTTCTTCTTAGATTAAACAATCTATACTTATTTCTCAGGTAATAATTAACTATACACTCAGGGTGTCCCACGTTTGATGTTACATTAGAAGTTTATGGAGAACTGATCAATAAATCGTTTTGAAATTTTGGTTACCTAGATAAAAAACTCTGATCTATCGTTTTAAATTATTTTCGGTAACGCGGGGTGCCGCTTCTATTCAAAACTAGTGACAATATTGCTATTTTAAATAGAACGCCTTGTATATTTTTCGAATCTATGTTCATTCCTAACTAACTTTGATGAATACTTTCCTATGCCTATCTGTAGCGGATTTGAGATAACAATTAATATTCAATTTTTTTAACGAAAAATGGGCCTCAATAGAATCTTATTATCACCTTAACAATTTTAATCTGAGATTTGGGTTATGGTCAATCAATGCCTTTAGGCATTCGGTCGCTTATTAATATCTTAGTTGATGCATACAGGAAAAAGATGTTCCTATGTATTTTCAGCTGTTTTTCAAAAAAAAAAAATCCAAAAATTGAAAAATATACAGGGTGTTCCATTTAAAATAGCGACGTTTCCACCTTTTTAGGTAGAAAAGAATATACCGCGTTGCCGAAAATAATTTAGAACGATAGATCAGAGTTGTTTATCTATGTAGCCAAAATTTTAAAACGATATGTTGGTCAGTTCTCCATAAACTTATAATGAACCATCGAACGTGGGACAGCATGTATACATAACAAACAAAGTATTCTATTACGTCGCCATTTTGTTTGCAATTGGGATTGTACTAGTTTATACTCATTTTGAGTTTTGTCAAAAACCGAGGTTCACTGGATGAGTAATTTTTTAATAATGATTTTTTAAAAAAATGTGGAGGCTTCCATTTTATTCCTTCATATTGATTGCTTTTTATTTAAAATTTAAAGCTAATCAAATTAGTAATTTTTGCCACTTGCAGACAGTTGTATAGACCGATAGAAATGTGAGAAAATGTATTTCGGAGTCTCGCCATGTCAATTTATGACGCAAAGATTTTCAAAAATCTCGAGAAATGATTTATTCGCAGTTACAAGCAATACATCAAAATTAAACACCTGCTTATTGTTATTTCTAAAAAATATTTAAAAGTCTAATAATTGTAAATGACATAAAATTCACTAAAATATTGTAAATGACATAAAATTCACTTAAAGTCACTCTAAGTCATTTTAAAAACTTTAAAATCACCTAAAATGCCATTAGATTTCAGATTAGCTTTAAATCTACTAAAATACTTTTAATTCATTCAGAGCTCATTTACAATTTACAAAGACTTGTAAGTCCGTGTACAAATTTTATGAAGTTATCCGCTCCTCATAGAAACCATTTTTTGAGTAGCTACCAACACACCTACAAATTTTAACAACTTGGTATAGTTATTTACAACATAAGTGTAGTAAGATGAATTTACAAGAAACACAATTTTATCTACTTTTATTTAATAAGAGAAAGAAAACACATTTGGTAAAGAGTGTAAAATGACGCGACAAGAAGCTGAAAAATGGTAATAAAAACTTTTTTCATTACAGCACTAGTGTTGTAATGAATGTCATTACAGCACTAGTGCTGCATTACAGCTTATGCCCTTACGAACCTATTTATAGAATTGTAAAATTCATATTACTAAATGAAACTAAATAAAGTATTTTATAGTGTCGATCATAAACTTGTATATAAGGAGTTCCTGATATAAACAAACCGGATTGTGCTTTTGTATGTAAAGATGAATTTATTCTTGTTTTTTTTAAATATTAAATAATCTAAAAGAGCGTTTGTTAAACTGGCAAAATTCGAATCAGGGCCATCAACTTGTAAACACACTTTAAGAGATGTGGCTTTAAAGATTTTTGGTAAGACTAACCATATTACGGCTTCATTTTCGCTATTTAATACGGAACGCTGAAAGTGGAACTAAACATCAAGGCTTTGTCGCAATATGCTATACAGTTAATACTATTTATTTTTTTTAGGTATTATTATTGCTAAACAACAGCAGTTACTTTAAATAATTTAATTAGATGTTATCCATTCATGGACAGGCAAGCCACATAAAACGGTAATAAAATTATTTTTTAAACAGCATAGTTGGTGTAAAAATTATGAAAAATGTGAGTAGTAAAAATAATAATATGAAAATAAATTAAAAACAAATAAAAACAGAATAAAATCAGGGAATACTGCATTGTCGAGACATTTGTGTAGATAAGCTAAGTTAATTCATGTCTGTATGTATTTATGTTTTTAGGTCTTGACAAATTAAATTTGTGGAGATGTATATTCATTCACAAACTGGTAAGATTCGACATGAAGTAACAAAATAACAGTGGTTCAACGCAAAAACTACTTATTGAAACACACTGTACAGGGTGTCCCATTTTCGTAGGTTTTACGGGGTTTCCATCTTATGAGTAGAGATAGAGAGATGCGGTTTTCGCGACACCATGCTACTTTTCGATGAAACTAAAGAGGCCGCAAACAGATTTGCCCTAACCATTTTAGTTTCCGTGCTACAGGGTGATTTTGAAAATTTGTCATTTTCGGACACCCCCTGTAACTCAGCTATCGTAAAATATATTTAAAATGTTTCAACTGGTATTTATAGATTTTTTCACGTAGAATTCAGTGGCATACTCAGATTTCTATTTTTTAAATGGAAGACCCTATATGTTATTTTTTCATTCATCATTTTTTCATCTTATTCTTCGTGTCGAGAGCTTTTCAAAAACATACCATAAGTCATATTTATTTTCATAAATAACATGAAAAAATGCATTTTTCTTTAAACGGATTTATGGCATAGCAGATCAATCGAAATAAGAGAAGGTGGCTGTGGTAGCCATGGCAACGCCAACAAAAATATGATCAGGCAGCCATTACTGCTGTCATTTTTGGCATTATTGCGTTTAAATTTTTCTTGACGTCTATTATAATTATTGTTTTTAATATGGCTCAGAATCAAAAATTTGAATATTTTGAGAAATATGATATGAACGCGTGTTTTATATTGTCTAATGAAGATGCAGATCAGGCGGCAGAGCTTTATCTGAACAGGTTAGTTCTTTTTTATCTTCCTGCATTTTGACTTTATTGGTTCGGTTTATTTTATCTTAGATATCCCGAGAGAAGACAACCAGAAAAAAGAATTTTTCAAAAAATTAAAAATAATCTTTGCCAATATGGATCTTTTAACAAGCCTCGATCGCGAACTTACAATAAAGACAACGAAGAATCTGAGGTCAACGTTTTAGCCCTCGTTCAGACAGCTCCTGAAACATCTTGCAGGAAAATAGACGGAGAGGCGGGTGTACCGAAAACCAAAGTGCAGAAAATTTTGAAAAAGCACAAATTCAAACCCTATAAATACAAACTTGTGCATCATCTGTATCCTGGTGATGCAGAGCGCAGATTGGAGTTCTGCAATTGGTTTATAAATATGAAGGCAGAAGATAAGATATATTTTGAAAAAAAGATTATTTGGTCAGACGAGGCACATTTTACTAGTTCAGGGATTTTAAATAGACACAACACGCGATTTTGGAGTCAAGAAAACAACCATGTTATTTTTCCTAGGAAGCGTCAGGGCAGATTTGGATTCAATGTCTCCTGTTTTATTTTCAACCGAAAAATAGTTTACCAAATATATGAAGGAAATCTGAATTCGATTGGTTACGTGCGAATCCTAGAAGACGCATTAGGAATTTTGGATGATGTTCCCTTGGCTCAACTAAATAGGATTTATTTCCAGCAAGACGGAGCTCCAGCCCACAATGCCAGAATAAGTCAAAACTGGCTTAATGACCATTTTCCTGGAAGATGGATAGGAACACACGGACCTGTTCGATGGCCACCACGATCCCCTGACCTCTCAGTTTTAGATTTCTTTTTGTGGGGTTATTTAGAAAACAAGGTTTATGTAAGGCGATACGAAAACTTAGAACAACTAAGAATGGCCACCGAAAACGCTTTTGCAGAGTTACAAAGACAGTCATTTTCAATAGAAAATGCATTAAAAAGAATTTTTAAAGTTTGTCACACTTGTAGGACACATAATGGTCTACAATTTGAACAATATTTGTAGTTTTAATGAAATTATAATTATTATCTTTTACCTACTTCCTAATTTTTTCTGATGCTGTTACTTTGTTATTTCGTTAATAAATATTTGTTAACTTTTTCCATGGCTCCACAGCCACCTTCTCTTATTTCGATTGATCTGCTATGCCATAAATCCGTTTAAAGAAAAATGCATTTTTTCATGTTATTTATGAAAATAAATATGACTTATGGTATGTTTTTGAAAAGCTCTCGACACGAAGAATAAGATGAAAAAATAATATATAGGGTGTCCCATTTAAAAAATAGTAGGTTATGCCAATATGTCAAAAACTATGACTCTCAGCAAAAATCTGAGTACGCCACTGAATTCTACGTGAAAAAATCTATAAATACCAGTTGAAACATTTTAAATATATTTTACGATAGCTGAGTTACAGGGGGTGTCCGAAAATGACAAATTTTCAAAATCACCCTGTAGCACGGAAACTAACATGGTTAGGGCAAATCTGTTTGCGGCCTCTTTAGTTTCATCGAAAAGTAGCACTGTGTCGTGAAAACCGCATCTCTCTATCTCTACTCATAAGCTGGAAACCCCGTAAAACCTACGAAAATGGGACACCCATGGTCTATAATTAGTATTTATTATTTTTCTTCTTAAAATGAAGGTTTTATTCCAGTAAATAAAGTTTTAAACATTTTTTTTAACCCGCTATAATGGATGTAAAAAATGTCATACATTACACGGAATGTGTTTTTAAGATAGTTATGACAATGACAGACAGATTACATGTGGTTAATTATAGTATAAGGATTTGTACTTATAGAAAATTCGTATGTCAGACAAGGATATTATTGAACTTCTAACTTAGTTCTAGAAAACATCAGTTTACATTATTTCTTCCCTCAGTGTAAGAATTATATAATTCCCATAGAAACAAAAGGCGTTTAAATGCATTAACAATGGCACTTAACGTTTAATTTGCCATTCATTAGATACTGTTTATTATTTTCATAATTTCCTAGGTAAATTTCCTTAACCTGGAACTTCCCTCGTTTTGAATATTTCTTTTTATTAGGAATAGTGGAATATAATCAAATTTAGTTCCGCAAATAGTCATTTAGTAACACCTATACATATATTGTCTTCTCGAAAATTTTTATTGGGCGTCATTTCATTCTACCATATTGAATTCGTACCTATACCGCACTCGATCTTTGGGTATAATTAAAATAAATGAAATAAGTAGTTTTTACACTGATTTTTTTTAAGATAGACACTTGGTTTGGTTATGTTCAATTCGTACCAGTTTATACCTATATCACAACTTTTCAGCACAATTTGAAATTAACCTAATATGTCAGGCCAATTTTTTAAATATTTTATTACGTCGCCTTGTTGGATTCGTAACACTTGATTTTTATGCAAAATTTGAAGTAAACTGGATAATTAGGTTTTTTTATAACTTTATTGACAATTCACCAGGCCGCCATTTTGTCGTTCGATGCTGGATTGCTACCAAAAAGTTACCATGTCATCCCCATATTACTTGACTTACTTTGACTAAAATTTTAAGTCAGTTGGGTAAGTAGTTTTTTTAACTATGCTGGGATTTGACAGAGAGACAGAGCGACGGAATTGAAAAAAACATCTTTTTTGGCGTCTAGGACAGCTAAAACGTGAAGACATGTAAAATTTGGCAGAATAATTTTTTCACGATTACGAAGATTTGATTTGGTTGCCATTTTGTTCCACGATCTTGAATTGGAAACACAATTTTATGAGTCCATCTTTATATCACATTTAATTCTTGTACAAAATTTGAAATCAATCTAATAATGAGTTTTTCAGACTGTAAATTTAGTTTTATTAAGGCGTCATTTTGTTTCGTCTTCTTGTAATAGTAATAGTTTTTTTTAACGTTTCACCAGGCCGTCATTTTTTTCGCAATATTGCATTTTTACCTAAATGTTACGAGATCATCCCCATGTGATCCTTAATTTTTGACCAATCGATTAAATAGTTTTTAGCTATGCTGAGAACAGCAGACGGAAATGAGAAAACATTGGCATCTAAAACACAAAGATCTGGAAAGGTAAGTTTTTCACGATTACAATACTTCCCTTTTAAATCAAAACGTTACATTTTATTTTTTAGTAAAATATGGTTAGTATTGGTAAATCCTTCATAGCATCAGGCTAATCGGTCCCTAAAGTGTGGTTCAATTCGGATGATTCTTCCCTTATGTCTAGGAAGCACTTATTTCGGAACAACTATCACGCATAATTTTATGGCAAAAATAAACAAGTAAAATATAATTTAAAAAAACGATACCAAAAGAAAAGTAAATTTCCATCAGTCAAAATTATATTTAAAAAACTGTTCACCAGGTGAATTGACACTATTAACATTATCACAAACAACATGCAAGAGAACTTGTATTTTATATTTTATGCTATAAAAGTGATTGCTGTTTGCAATTAAAGACGTGAGCGAAAAAAAAATTCATATACATGAATTTATTCTTATTTTTTTTAATATTAAATAATCTAAAAGAGCGTTTATTGAACTGGCAATATTCAAATCAGGGTCATCAACTTGTAAACATAGTTTAAGAGATGTGGCTTTAAAAATTTTGGTAAGAGGAACCATATTACGACTTCGTTTTCGCAATTTAATACGGAACGCTGAAAGTGTAACTAAACATCAAGGTTTTGTCGCAATATGATATACAGTTAATAACATTTAATTTTTTTTTAGATATTATTATTGCTAAACAACAGCAGTTATTTTAAATAAGTTAATTAGATGTTATCCATTCATGGACAGGCAAGCCACATAAAACGGTGATAAAATTATTTTTTAAACAGCATAGTTGGTGTACAGGGTATTTTACATAAAATGACGTACTGTATGATCTTAGAACCTGCAAAATATATAAAACAAAGTTAATTACAAAAATCGGTACTTTTTCTTTACCCGAAACTTCCTCGTTATGAATCTTTCCTTTTATTAGGAATAGTGAAGTGTGACCCAATTTAGTTCAGTACATAGCCATTTAGTAGTACATATATACTCCATTTTGTCCAATCATATTGAATTCCTATCAATAATTAGGCATAATTAAAAATAATCTCAATAAGTAGTTTTTGCATTGACACACTGTCATTTTATTACTTCATGTCGAATCTTACCAGTTTATGAATGAATATACATCTCCACAAATGTAATTTGTCAAGACGTAAAAACATACATACATACAGACATGAATTAACTTAGCTTATCTGCACAAATGTTTCGACAATGCAGTATTCCCTGGTTTTATTCTGTTTTTATTTGTTTTTAATTTATTTTCATATTATTATTTTTAATACTCACATTTCTCATAATTTTATTTACATGGTCTATAATAGTCATTTATTATTTTTCTTCTTAAAATGAAGGTTTTATTCCAGTAAATAAAGTTTTAAACATTTTTTTAACCCGCTATAATCAATGTAAAAAATGTCATACATTACACGGAATGTGTTTGTACGATAGTTATGACAATGACAGGCATACGTACGTACGATAGTTATGACAATTTATAGTCTAAGGATTTATACTTATAGAAAATTCGTATGTCAGACAAGGATGTCATTGAACTTCTAACTTAGTTCTAGAAAACATCAGTTTACATTATATCTTCCCTCAGTGTAAGAATTATATAATTCTCACAGAAACAAAAGGCGTTTAAATGCATTAACAGTGGCACTTAACGTTTAATTTGCTATTCGTTAGATACTATTTAATATTTTCATAATTTCCTAGATAAATTCCCTTAACCTGGAACTTCCCTGGTTTTGAATATTTCTTTTTATTATTAATAGTGGAATTTAATCAAATTTAGTTCCGCAAATAGTCATTTAGTAACACCCATACATATACTGCCTTCTCGAAAATTTTTATTGGGCGTCATTTTATTCTACCATATTGAATTTGAACAATTTACCAGTTTGTACCTATACCGCACTCGATCTTTGGGGATAATTAAAATAAATGAAATAAGTAGCTTTTACACTGATTTTTTTTAAGATCGACATTTGGTTCGGTCATGTTCAATTCGTACCAGCTTGTCCCTATATCACAACTTTTCAGCATAATTTGAAATTAACCTAGGTATGTCAGGCTGATTTTTTAAATATTTTATTAGGCCGCCATGTTGGATTCGTAACACTTGATTTTGGTGCAAAATTTGAAGTAAACTGCATAATTATGTTTTTTTTTTAATAATAACTTTATTGACAATTCACAAGGCCGTCATTTTGTCCTTCGACGCTGGGTTACTACCAAAAAGCTACCATGTCATTCCCATATTACCCTTAATGTTTGACTAAAATTTTAAATCAGTTGGGTTAGTAGTTTTTTTAAATACGCTGGGCTTTGACAGAGAGACAGAGCGACGAAATTGAAAAAAAACATGTTTTTTGGCATCTAGGACAGCTAAAACGTGAAGATATGTAAAATTTGAGAGAATAATTTTTTCGCGATTACAAAGATTTGATTTGGCTGCCATTTTGTTCCACCATCTTGAGTTGGAAACACAATTTTATCAGTTTATCTTTATATCACATTTAATTCTTGTACACAATTTGAAATCAATCTAATAATGAGTTTTTCAGACTGTACATTTAGTTTTATTAAGGCGTCATTTTGTTTCGCCTTCTTGGGTTTACAGGTTTTTTAGTAATAGTAAATGTGACGAGATCATCCCCATATGATCCTTAATTCTTGACCAAAATTTGAAGTCAATCGGTTAAATAGTTTTTAGCAATGCCGAGAACAGGCCGACGGAAATGAGAACACATTGGCATCTAAAACGCGAAGATCTGGAAGGGTAAGTTTTTCACGATTACAATACTTCCCTTTTAAATCAAAACGCTACATTTTATTCTTTAGTAAAATATTTTTGGTATTGGTAAATCCTTCATAGCATCAGGCTAATCGGGCACTAAAGTGTGGTTCAATTCGGATGATTCTTCCCTTATGTCTAGGAAGCACTTATTTCGGAACAACTATCACGCATAATTTTATGGCAAAAATAAACAAGTAAAATATAATTTAAGAAAACGATACCAAAAGAAAAGTAAATTTCCATCAGTCAAAATTATATTTAAAAAACTGTTCACTAGGTGAATTGACACTATTAACATTATCACAAACAACATGCAAGAGAACTTGTATTTTATATTTTATGCTATAAAAGTGATTGCTGTTTGCAATTAAAGACGTGAGCGAAAAAAAATTCATATACATGAATTTATTCTTATTTTTTTTTTTAATATTAAATAATCTAAAAGAGCGTTTATTGAACTGGAAAAATTCATATCAGGGTCATCACCTTGTAAACATAGTTTAAGAGATGTGGCTTTAAAGATTTTGGTAAGAGTAACCATATTACGACTTCATTTTCGCAATTTAATACGGAACGCTGAAAGTGTAACTAAACATAAGTACATTTATTTTTTGTAGGTATTGCTAAACAACAACAGTCATTTTAAATAAGTTAATTAGATTTTATCCATTCATGGACAGGCAAACCGCACCAAACGGTAATAAAATTAATTTTTAAAACTGCCTAATTGGTGTACAGGGTATTTTTACATAAAATAACGTAATACAAAATAAAGGTAATTATCAAAATCGGTGAATTTCCTTTAACCGGAACTTACTTCGTTATGAAACTTTTATTTTATTAGGAATAAGGAAGTGTGTCCCAAATATATATATATATATATATATATATATATATATATATATATATATATATATATGCCTTTTCCTATCTTATACTCATACCAAAATAACAATTCATTCTTACGTAACACTTGATCTTTGTGCAAAATTTGAGGAAATTGGATAATTAGCTTTTTAGTAATAATTTTTTTAACGTTTCACTAGGCCGCTATCTTGTTCCCGCAAATTGGATTTTTACCAAAATATGACCAGGTCGTCCCCATATGACCCTTAATATTTGCCTAAAAATTGAAGTCAACCTAATAAGTAGCTTTTCAGCTATGCCGTGAACTGACAGACAGACGGACCGACGGAATTGATAAAACATATTTTTTGGCATCTAGGTATGCTAAAACCTGAAGGGTGATTTTTTCACGATTATAAATATTTTATCTGGCCGCTATTTTGAATTAGTACCATAGTTTTACTAGTTCATCTCTATAGCACAATTAGTTATGACACATCATTTCAAATTAATCAATTAAGTAGTTGTTTCGAGGGATTTTTAAATATTTTACTAAGCAGTTATTTTCTTCCGACATTTTGGATTCGTACCAAAATTTTACCAGTAGATTCATACGTAATACTTGATTTTTGTATAAATTTTAAAATATATTGGTAAGTAGTTTTTTAGTAATATTATTTTTTATTTCGCTAGGCCGCCATATTGGATTTTTACCAAAATGTTACCATCAGGTCATCTCCACATGATGCTTAACTTTTGACTAAAGTCTGAAGTTAATCTGATGAGTAGTTTTTAAGCTGTGCGGCGAACTGACAGACAGACAGACAAACCGACAGCCGAAATTGATTAAACCTGAGAGGGTTATTTTTTTTACTATTACAAATATTTTATTTCGCCGCCATTTTGTTCCTCCATCTTGAATTAGTACCAGAGTTTTACTAGTTCATCTCTATACCACGATTATTTATGACACAAAATTTGAAAATAGTCTATTGAGTAGCTTTTTTCAGGCTGAATTATTAAACATTTTATTCGTACCAATATTTTACCAGTTGTTTTCTACATAATACTTCATTTTTGTGTAAATTTTGGGATAAATTGGAGGAATAGTTTTTTAGTAATATTTTTTTTTAACATTTCACTAGGACGCCATATTATTTTGCCCTATTGGATTTTGACCAAAATTTTACCAGGTTATCCTCATATAACCCTTAATTTTTGACCAAAATTTGAAGTCAATCGGGTAAGTAGTTTTTTGCTATGCCGCGAAAAGACAGACGACGGATTTTTACCTAAGTGTTACCAGATCATCCCCAAATGATCCTTAATTTTGAACAAAAATTTTGAAGTCAATGGGTTAAGTAGTTTTTAAGCTGTGCTGCGAACAGGCCGAAGGAATTGAAAAAACCTGTTTTTTGGCATCTAGAGACCCTAAAACACGAATATCTGATAGAGTAATCTTTTCAGGATTACAATACTTCCCTTTTATGAGGGAAATAAAAATCAAAACTTTTCATTTTAGTCTTTAGTAGAATATGTTTGGTATTGGTTCTTCGTAGTAGTAACCTTCCTTCCTCTTCAGTTTAACGGCCTTAAGGTGCTAGTAGTAACCTAAGCGGTCCCTAAAGTGTGGTTAAATTCGGATATTCTTCCCTCGTATGTCTAGGAAGCACTTATTTCGCAACAACTATCAAGTGGGAAAAATAAACAAGTAAAAATATAATTTAAGGAAACAATACTCAAAAGGAAAGTAGATTTCCGTCAGTATAAAATTATATTTAAATAAACTATTTACCGGGTCAATTCACAATATTAACGTTATCACAAACAACACGCAAGAGAACTTCTATTTATATTTTCAGCTACAAAAGTGATTGCTGATTGCAAATCTTAATTTTTAAAACAATATCAAAGTTAAAGTTATTCCTTTTAACATTAATGATTTGGTTGTAACAATTAGAAACATGTGTGCAATTAAAGATGTGAGTGAAAGAAAAATTTTTGTAAACAAAATTCATATGCAAAGTATTCTATAAAAAAATTTTCAATGCTATTTCAAAACGGCAAATTTACCTATATAATATATAAAATCAGACGAGAATTTCTCATTTAATTTTTTCACGAATATTTTATTTTACTCCTTCCAAAGACCAAAATTTAAACATTTCCGGAAGTTTTTGATTTCACTAATTACTTAGTAATATTAAGTTTGGATTTTAATAAACAAGTATTATTAAGAGTAATAATACCAATATTACTATTAAAACGAAGAATCTCCAAAAACTTTACGTCAAAATTAAATTCGCCAATAAACATGAGATCTGAAAAATGAATCTTAAATGGAATCCCAGGTAAAGACAGTCCATTTGTATTATGTTATAAATTAAAAATACAATTTTTTTGCCATATGTTTTTATTTTTCTATTCCGAATTTTTTTCAGTACAAATACATTCGTTACCTCTGGAATCCATTGATGATAAACTTCTTGCAAATTTCATTGATTTTATTTTTTAAAGGAAGTTTATGGTTTTTGCGCATTATAAAAAATTAATTAAAATTGAAGTTTTATAAAATTTTATGTTGCAGTAGTTTTATTGACAATGACAAAAAAGTTAGTTTGCTGCTCATACATATATTTAAATTTATTTTATTATAATTCTATCAGATAAAATGTATGTCATAAAATTAAGTACTAACCTTTTAAACCCCAAACTCTTCCGTTATCCACTGCATTTTTCAGTTCAATCAACTCCCTGGAACAAGCACTAGAATTATTGTCCACTAATGAAGACATTCCATAAAGAGGGTTGTACGACCCCAAAGACCCCGTGTTTAAACAATTCACATCATTGTAAACCAATGCCATCATCAACGTTGCAAAGAAGTTACTTTTTCTGATAATTGAAGTAACCATTTTGCTATGTGTTTAGGGCTACAGCCCGTTTATTTTTTTGAAATATTTTAACTTGCCGGCAAATTTCTTTACACTATATATAAAAGGTAAAGGTAATAGTAGTGGGGGTACTTTGGTGCGTCACATATGCTTGGGAGGTACTATCTTACTGCATCGATATTCACAATTCGGCTGATTATTCATTCATAAAAGCCGTGCCGTTTCTATTCTTTTACCTTGTTAGCAAAGTGCATTATTATTTAATATTCCTAATCTACTTGTTATCTAATAAAGCGGTTGTGAAAGCATATTTAGCC
The DNA here is from genome assembly GCA_030620095.1 of Kuschelorhynchus macadamiae. Taxonomy (NCBI): domain Eukaryota; kingdom Metazoa; phylum Arthropoda; class Insecta; order Coleoptera; family Curculionidae; genus Kuschelorhynchus; species Kuschelorhynchus macadamiae. The sequence goes on along the minus strand of JAUTXW010004542.1, from coordinate 571,594 downwards.
GAAGAATACCGGTTAAGATAAAATAAGATATGACCCACTTGAACTTTTTCACTTTTCGGTGACATCGATGTAATATAAATTTTTGATCTAAGCATACAGGGACGTTCCTGAAGTAGTTGCCGTACCCAGGCAAACATTTTTTTGCGCCCTCTGTTTTAATTACATAAGTGTAGGAAATATGCAGACACATTGCTTAGGTTTTTTTGTGTTATCTGTACATATTTATAATTTTAATTATTTTTTTACTGAAATTATTAACGCTAATATTTTTTTATAGAAAAAGCAAAATAAATATAAAATTAAACTAAAGCAAAATACAATATCACATTTCTACGGGTAGTTGTTACTTTATACACTTTAATAGGGGCCTGCAGTCCATGGAAGCAAGGGAAGCAGTGCTTCCCCAAAAAAAATTACAAAACATCTTTTAAAATGTAATTTTTGAAATAGGAAACCATTAATTTAGTTTATATTAAAAATGCTAAAATATTATCTTAATTATCAAGCCTATAATAAATGCGGCCTTGACTCCGACGCAGCCACGATAGAATATCGAATAGAACCTATGCGGACCGCTAGCTTCTCTGCAGCCAAGTCCTGTATGCTTGATTTCCTGTGAATCGAGCCAGAGGTTATTGAACTTTCCACCGGCTGTTTGCAATTTTTGTATTTCAGTCGCCTGCTTTAAATGATGACGAAAGCTATCGTTGGAGTAGGTTCTTTGTTTGAACGGCTATCCGTGTGTTGTGTGATACGTACGTCGCGTCGTGCATGGTGCGATATGGAAGAAAATAAAACGGATGTGGATATGCAAATACCGTCAACTTCGGCTGTCGGTAACAATGTTGAAAATGTTGGAGAATTTAGTAAGAAGAGTGTGCGTGAGTGTGTGGTATGTCTTAATAATAAAGGGATTTTCAACATTAAACTTCGCTGACTAGCACAAAAATGAAAAACTTTATAAGACTTTTTTATCCGGAGAAACAATACCAACAATTTAAATGGCTAACAGGGTGTGAAAATATAAGTAAATTATTTTGTTGGCCATGTTTACTTTTTGAAAATGAAAAAGTCTCTGGAATAAAACTGGTTTTTTCGATTTAAACAATTTCCATAAAGCTGTAAAAAGACACATCATGTCCAAAGCGCATTTACAGGCCGTCATAAAAGAAAAAGTCTTCGGCAAAACCGGAATTGAACACGCCCTTAATAGACAGTTGAAAATTAGTCACCGGCAACACAATGAACTAGTCGATAAAAATAGGCAAATATTAAGAAGACTTATCGATGTTGTTTGTTTTCTCGGACAGCACGAATTGGGATTTAGAGGTCATGACGAAACAAGGGTAGTTTAATGGCTAAATATGATGATTGCTTAAAAAATCATTTAGAGCAGTATAGCGTTTTTCACGGAACATCAAATCGAATCCAGAATGATTTAATTTCCGCTGTTGCAACCATTATTCTAAAAAGAATTAAGCAGGAGATTGGCGAGGCGCTGTTCATTGCTATTGTTCTGGACGAAACAACTGATATCAGTAATTTTAGCCAATTATCTATAGTAATAGGCTATGTTAAAACAGACGGAAGTATTCAAGAGCGATTTTTAGGTTTTAAGAATGTGTCCAAAAATCGTACAGTAGATGCATTATCTACCGTAGTTTATAACGTTACTAAAGAAATTAATGAAGAGAAAAAATTAGTTGCTCAAAGCTATGATGGAGCTGCAGTGATGGCTGGATAATTAGGGGGTCTGCAAGCTAAAGTTCGAGAAACTTTCCCAAGTGCTGTGTTTGTCCATTGTTTTGCTCCCAAATTAAATTTAGTTTTATCCCAGTCCATCAATCACATTAATGTGGCATGGCTGTTTTTTTCCAAGTCAACAAAACGTACACAAGCTTTGGACTCCATTTTCCACAAACGATTGCCCAAAGTAGCTCCTACTAGGTGGAACTATAATGGAAGACTTGTGTTAACAGTATCTGAAAATCGTGAATCACTGATTGAACCATTTGAGAATATAATAGAAAATAACGAAACGTGGGACTCAGAAGCAATAAATAGTTCGAGGGGGTTTTTGGACTGTTTGAAACGAGATTTTAATTATTTGTTGACCTGCCACAAGTTCATCAGTAGAACGCAATTTTTCAACACTTAAACGTATAAAAAATTTGGTGAGAAATTCAACAGGGCAGGAGAGACTTTCGCATACATCGCTGTTGTCCATTGAAAATAAACTTCTCCAAAATATGTCGGAGCATCGACGTTTTTATGATGACGTCATTGACGAATTTGCAAAAAATGATCGGAGAATCGAATTACATTACAAATAGGTAAGTTTCTAAAAATTGCTTCCCTTTTTTAAAATTTCACCGCACGCCCCTGTATATAAAGAAACACCAAAGGCAACTTCTTGTCAAAAAGATCGAGCCACTTAACTGTTAGCATCATATTTTCGTAACGCGAAAATATATTAAGTTGCGGTTGTTAGCTGTTTCTTGTAAATTTTTCTCTAGGGTCTCTAGATGACGAAAAACATGTTTTCTCGATTCCGACGGTTTGTCTGTCTGTCGGTCTGTCTGTTCGCGGCATAGCTAAAAAACTACTTACACGATAGACTTCAAATTTTGGCCAAAATTTAAGGGTCTTATGAGGATAACCTGGTAACATTTTGGTCAAAATCCAATTTGGCAAAACAAAATGGCGGCCTACTGAAATGTTAAAAAAATTATTACTAAGAAGGTGCTTATCCAATTTATCTCAAATTTTGCACAAATCCAAGATGGCGGAACAAAATGGCGGCTTACTAAAATATTTAAAAATTCAGCCTGAAACAACTACTTAATGAACTGATTTCGAATTGTGCGCCACAACTAATTGTAGTATAGAGATGAACAGTAAAAGTGTGGTACTAATTCAAAATGGCGGCCAAATAACATTTTTGTAATCTGAAAAAATGGGCCTCTCCGGTATTACATATCTTCGCGTTTTGGCGTCCCTAGATGCCAAAAATATGTTTTATCAAGTCCGTCAGTCCGTTTGTCGGTTTGTTTGTCTGTCTATCAGTTCGCGGCATAGCTTAAAAACTACTCATCAGATTGACTTCAAATTTTGGACATAAAATAAGGCTCATTTGAAGACGACCTGGCAATATTTTGGTTAAAATCCAATATTCCGGCCTAGTGAAACGGTAAAGAAGTTATTACTAAAAAAACTAATTATCCAATTTATCTTAAATTTTGTACAAAAATCAAGTATTATGTAGGAATCAACTGGTACGAATCCAGGATAGCGGAACAAAATGGCAGTTTAATAACATTTTTAAACATTCAGCCTGAAGAAACTATTTTATGAACTGATTTTAAATTGTGTGCCATAACTAATTGTAGTATAGACATGAACTAGTAAAAATGTGGTTCCTCTTCCTATTCAATTGACTGTAAATTTTGGAGAAAAATTAAATATGGTATAAGGTTAAACTGGTGCAAATTCAACATGACGTTACAAAATCGTGGTGTGTGTCAATGTAAAAACTACTTAATTTTTCTCAAAATCAAGTGAGGCATAGGTACAAACTGGTATATTGGAACAAAATGGCGCCCAATAAAAATGTTTGAAAAGATAGTATGTATGTGTTTCTAAATAACTATGAACTGAACTAACACTCCACTATTCCTACTAAACGGAAATATTTATAATGAGGGAAGTTCCGGGTAAAAGAAATTTAACGATTTTTTTTTTGTTTGCTATACTAATATAATCCGTAGTAAAGTTGCAAAAAACAATTTGACAGAGTTTCTGAAATCTTGATAATTTTTCGAAATATTGAATTTTTCAGAAATTTTTAGTTTTTTTTGCATATCAACCTGTAGCTTTTTAACAATTTACGTAACACACATTTTTTAAATAGTTTCTGATTGACTTTTCATTTTGTGTCCAGAAAATAATTTTAGATTAGTTAGTATGTATTTCAGGAAAACTAAAATTTATTTCATCAAATTTTAACGTATTGTATAAAAGTGGTTTTATTTTTTCTTTAGTTATATAAATACAAAATTGAGGTGTTTCTGTTAGAGCCAAAAATGCCAATACATAATTTTCTTAACTCACCCACCTGCCTTAAAAGTCGCAAAATTATAATAAACGAATTGCAAGGTATACGAAAAAGTCTACACATTTCCTTTACACGGAACAATTTCCGTTACTTTTATTAGGAATAGTAAAGTGACCCAGTTTAGTTCAGTATATTGGTATTCAGTAATACATATATACTGTTTTTTCAAAAATTTTTGTTAGGCGCCATTTTGTTTCATCATATTGCATTCATACCAATTTTATACCAGTTTCTACCTATGCCACACTTTATTTCAGGGCGTAATTAAAAAAATAAATTGAATAAGTAGCTTTTTACAGCAATTTTTTAAAAATTTCATTAAACCGCTATTTGGTTTCGTCATATAGAATTCGTGCTTGAATTTTAGGTTTATTATATCACATCTAATTTTGGTGCAAAATTTAAAATATTGAATAAGTTTTTTACACAAACAATTTTACCAGTTTATCTCTATATCACATTTAATTTGAAATTAACCTAATAAGTGATTATTGAGGTTGATATTTAAATATTTTTTAGGCTGCCAATTGTTTTGCAATCTTGGATTCGTACCAAAATATTACCAGTTCATTCCTACGTAATACTTGACATCTTTGCAAAATATGAGGTAAATTGGATAAAAAGTTTTTCAGTAATAAATTTTTTTATCAGTTCACTAGACCGCCATATTTTCCGACATATTGGATTTTACCAAAATCACCATCCCCTTACGATCCTTAAATTTGAACCAAAATTTCAAACCAACCAAGTAAGTAGTTTTTAGCTATGACTCGAACATCCACAGAGACAGTGGGAGCGACAGACCGACGGCATGGAGAAAACCTGTTTTTCGGCAACCACCTGAAGATCTGTAAAAACCTAGAAGGGTGATTTTTTTCCCGATTAAAAACATTTTATTTGGGCGCCATTTTGTTCTCCATCTTGAATTCGTACCACAATTTTATCGGTTTCTTTCTATATCACTATTAATTATTACACCAAATTTGAAATCAATCCGTTATTACACCTCTATTTTGTTTCGCCATCTTGGATTCGTGAAAAATTTGAGGTAAATTGGATAAGTAGTTTTTTAGTATAATAGCAGAAATATATAATTTCTGCAGGTGCAAAACGGCCTAAAAAGAAGAATTGTTTAGGTGGTGCTAAATGTTACATTTAACTTGTAGTACTGTTTCATTATGATAGACGTTTCGTTTTCGATTTTGTCATATCGAGCAATCTGTTATTTCAGATCTCCCTGGGTACAAGCCTGCCTGATGAGGGTAGAGGCCCAGAAATCATGATCGCAGGAGGGTACCCTGTGACACAATCGAAAACAATTCTTCTTATTAGGCCGTTTTGCACCTGCAGAAATTATATATTTCTGCTATTATACATATATCTTTTCCGGCCAAGAACTTTTGATAAAGATGTGTGAGAGCGCATTTTTATCGATTTTTAGTTTTTTAGTAATTAACAGCCATTTTGTTTCGCCATAATAATTTATTTTATTACTAAGATCTGTAGTTGCAGTTATCCTGTATAGAGTCCTTCAGATCTGCCTTTCACTTTATTGCCGTGAAAAAGACTTTTTAGTCGGGGATTTTTTGGTCGGCGGGGGGAGTTTTCCGTCGGTGAATTGTAGTCGCGGCAATTTCCGGATCCCCTGAGGGTTACATATTTACCCATTTGCCTCAGTTTTCGAGCATTACGGAGCCATATAAGTTAATATTTAGTTAATTGCCTACTTACACTTACACTTATTAGGTACTTTTCACCTTTCATTATAATCGGTGAAATAATAAACTAACTATAATTATGCTAAAAAACTTGCAGACCCCGGAACGCCTGCTATCGATATAGCTGTACCTTTTTTCTTTTATGTATTTTATTATCAGTTGAATCATGATCTGCCTTACAAAAGTTAAATACTGAGATGATCTAAAGTAAAAATATTAGTTTTTGGGAACTGTTCATTGGATTTTCAATTTTTAAAGTATTTTTATTTCATAATTTACTCAAAAGAGGGATTCACAAATATATCTGTTTATGGTATATCAATTCTAAGAAATATTTCCTTTCAGCTATTTTTTAATGACCGGCCGGATTAAACGAATAAGATGTTTCCTAAGAGACAAGTATGCTAAACACTTTGTAACTTTTGGGTTTGGTGGTATTTTTCCACTGTTGTTTATGTCAAGTAGAGTAGAAATATCTACACGTTATTAATTACAGTCTGAACATTTCGTAGCCGCAAAAAAAGTCAACAACACGCAGAAATGCAAAAACAACTAATCAAATGGTTACATTTTCCAATAAAAAAGTTACAAATAGTTTTTACTCTACCTTCCTTAGTAAATCTCGGGTATAAGTAAAAATCTGATTAGATTGTTATTGTTAATTTTCAAGAAAAAAAATGTATAATTGTTTTAGATTTTGTGTCCGATATGTCAAAACGTTATATCTAGCATGTGCATACCGAGTTTTTGCAACCCAATAATATCCAGTAGGTTTAAAAAGCTTGACATTCTTACTGGAAAAAAGGACAATGAACATGAAGAAGTGACTAAAGAAATTAAAAAAGCGAATTATGTAGCGGTAATAGCCGACGAAACTACCGATGTAGCCAACAAATTTCAATTAGTCATTATTTTGTAAATCCTGCCGGCACAATGCTATTTTAATAGCAAATTGCATTTTAAATGAAATTGATCCTTTAATTAGTGACACACCCAATAAGTTAATAGCGCAAAGCTATGACGGAGCGTCAGTTATGACCGGAAGTGTAAAAGGGGTACAAAAAATAATTAAAGATAAATATTCTTTATCAAATTATGTGCATTGCTATGCTTATCAGATTAACTTTATAATGAGCAGTGCAGCTTCAATTAACGCATCGGTTCGGATTTTTTTCCTCATCTGACTGGAATTTGTTCTTTTTTTTCTACGTCACCTCAAAGAACAAAAGTATAGGATGATATAGCTCATAGACGATTACCACGATCAACACTCTTCTCTTCTAGTTATAATACTTCCAACGGCTCAAAAAGACACATTGAGTTCACTCACACGAAATATATTTTTGTAGTAAAAAACACTGGAGTTTTGAACAATAAATTTAGTACATATTTTGTGTTGCTAAGGAACTTAAATTTTGATGAATTTTTAAACGCTTAGGAAAGAAATTTGTTAAAAATAATTATTATTATCTCTATCCTTTTACAAAAATTAAAAATATTTTTCTAGTACATATTATTTCCAGAAACTATAGTCGGGGAAATATTTTCAAGATTTTGGTTAGATATAAGCTCACATGAGGGTGTACCGACACTACTTAAACTACTTAATTACTACTTGAACGACACTACTTAGTAAAATACTAAAACATCTCGTCAGTAAAATGCGAGTCATCTCAGATTGAGTTATATACATAAAGCCTAGACTGAACAAGAAACAACTGTACTAAGACATATCAACGTTCAGGAACACCTAGTAAATATCCTTTGGCCGGAACTTTCCTCGTTTTGAATCTTTGCTTTTATTAGGAGTAGTGAAATGTGACCCAATTTAGTTCAGTGCATAGCCATTTAATAACGTATATATTATCTATTGGATTCTTACAAATATTTTTCTAGTTGCTACACATCGCCATTTTGTTCGTCATGTTGAATTTTGTACGTCATTTTTTACGTCATGTTGAATTCGTACTAGTTTATCTTTATAACACATTTAATTTTTCTGCAAAATTTGAAGCCAATTTAGTAAGATTGTTTTTATACTGATTTTTTAAACATTTTATTTGGCCGCCATCTTGAATTCGTTCCGCAACTTTAGCAGTTTATTTCTATATCACACTCCATGCTTGCACAGAATTTGAAATTATCTAACAAGTCGTTTTTTCAGGTTTATTTTGTACTTATATTATATTCATACGAAAATGTTACCAGTTCATTTTTATGTAACATTAGATTTTGATTCAAAATTTGAGTTAAATTGAATAATTAGTTTTTTTAGTAATATCTTTTTAATGTTTCACTAGGCCGCCATCGTGTTCCGGCATAATGGACTTTTTCCAAAATATTTCTAGTCAATCTAATAACTAGTTTTTAAGCAATGCCGTAGACTGACAGATAGAGAGACAAACCAACAGACGGACCGACGGAATTGATAAAATATATTTTTTGTAGTAATTTTGTTCACGATTACAAACATTTTATTTGCCGCCGTTTTGTTTTACTACTTCATCTCGATACCACAGTTAGTTACGGCACACAATTAGAAATCAGTTCATTAAGCAGTTTTTTCAGGCTGAATTTTTAAATATTTTATTAAGCCGCCATTTTGTTCGGTCATCTTGGATTCATATCAAAATTTTACCAGTTGATTCCCATGTAATACTCGCTTTGTGTGCAAAATTTGAGATAAATTGGATAAGTAGCTTCTTAGTAATAATTTTTTTAACAATTCAATAGGCCGTCATTTTCTTTTGCACTACTGGATTTTCACCAAAATGTTACCAGGTTATCTCCATATGATCCTTAATTTTTTACCAAAATTTGAAGTCAATCGGGTAAGTAGTTTTTTAGCTATGCCGCGAACAGAATTGAGAAAACACGTTTTTCGGCATCTAGGGACCCTAAAACGGAGGGTGATTTTTTCATGATTACAATACTTCCTTTTTACGAAGAAAGTAAAAAGCTAAATTTGTGACAGATGTCAATGCTAAAATGGGTCAACAAACAACAAGGAGACTCTCTTGATATCGGTCATTTTGTACTGGGCATAAAAAGCAGAAGAGGTGGACGCTTACTCAAATATCTGCTGAACGAGAATCTGTTTTGTCTTAACACCTCCTTTAAGAAACCGCCTCGATGAAAATGTATCTGGATAAGCCCTGGTAAGAACAAAAAAAAACGAATTATATTGTGTCGAATAAAAGACACATATGCGATAATATGCGGGTAGAGAGAAACAAAGTCATAAAGAAATACTAATATCCAACAAGTGATCAAATATTTAAAAATGCAGATCAATTTCAAAACATGCTTCCAAAAATATTAACCACTATAGAAACCTTAGCAGGACAGGAACTGGATGAGCTGATGTTGAAAATTACTAGCGGTAATCAGAAAATTAAGTATAAATACATTAACGCCAATGGCTCAAGAGATCATATGATATTAAAAATATTCAAAATGCAAACGAAAAACAAATAATCGTAACTAAAAAGAGGAATGAGTTAGCGTTGTTGAGGAATTTTATAAATCACTTTAATGACAAATCGTCAAAACTATACACGTACTATACCAAATTTAAGTTTTGAAGTTATCCCCGAGATCTCCGGAGCGGAAATTCGAAATATCTCAAAACGTTGTAAGAACAGTCCAGAAGAAAATAGAGTAACGAGTAACTAAAATTTCGACGAGAACGACTACTTGATTCGATAAAAATATTATTTAATATATGTCTGGATGAAAGGAAGATTCCCATTAGTTGGCAAAACTCTGAAGTTACTTACTCTGAGACTTATTTGGGCGGCTTCTAAAAGATTGGGACACTTAAAGATACAAAAATCCCTTTGCATTTTAAACGTAAAGTATATGACTCATGGATTGTAACCTTGACGACATATGGCCTGGATATTAATACTTTAAAACAAAGAAATGCCAATAAGTTGAGAACAACCCAAAAAGCAAAAGAAATGGCTTTTTTTAGAATAAGTTTGAGGGACAGAGTGCGAAACGTATGTCTCTGTAGGACAAAAGAACTAGGGTGACAGACGTTATACAACGCATAGCATAACTAAAGGGGTCTAAACAGGTCATGTAGCGAGAGAAGACTCCTCAATGTGGACGAAAAAGCTTATTCCGCGGTGGCCTAGACAGACAAAAATAAGTGTAAGAAGACTCCGAAGAGATGACATGACGACATTAACAGATAGTTGGGAGAAACTGGATTCAAATAGCTCAAAACAGAGATATATCTAAAAGACTCGACAAGGGGTAGTTGGAGAATGGCTGAGGAAGAATAAAAAGTAATGGGTATCACTTTTTGATACTCCATCTGCAAAGGCACAAGGTATCTTGAGATATCTTGACTGCACAAAATCAAAACCTGAATGAGCTCCAGTGAGTAGTGTTCAGCACATCACACGCAGCCCACGTCTCCATTAAAATTTTCAGGGTGCTTGATGATTTCAATAGATTTTATAATCTTTGTTAGTTAAACTCCAGATACAAGTTTGTTTTACATTTTTATTTAATATTTGATACTTCATTGATTTATTCAATTTAATTAGTAATGCCAATAAGAACTAAGTTATAGAAATATGAATGTTTAAAATAACCAGGGAGCGTAGACTGTAGATTTTTATGAAACATAGAAAAATTGATGGAAGAAATTGTTTATGATTAATTGTCAAAATGTATAAATAAAAATGAAATTTTAGTACGATTCCAGACTGGTTTTCAAAAGATAAATTCAACAGAACAGCCATATATTATGTTGAAGAAACATGAAACAGGACTGTAGAAAATAATGAACAGAAACTACTGATTGGTCAAAGTTATTAAAAAAGTCACAACAGTACGGGTTAATGGGAACTGTTTATAAGTTATTTTAAAATTATTTGTATAATAGATCACGAAAAACTAAAATTAATATTATAATTTCTTTTAAAATTGCTGATAATATCGGTGTTCCACAAATTAGTAATTTGGAACTATTATTATTTATTTCATTTATAAATAATATTGTACAATTTTTTAAATATTAAAATATAAATAAATATATAAAACGTTATAATATTATTTTGGTGCGAAATGTATGGTTTTAGGAAAAAAGTTAGATTATGACAAAATTATTGCTATTGATGGTTGAAAATTAGAAACAATTAATTCTATTAAATATTTATGAATAAAAATTGATCATCAAATAATGGAAAAGATTAAAGTATACATTTAAGTATTTATTCTAAGAAATATTTACATATTTATTTATTCTCATTTTCTTTATTATTCTACCATTTTATATTCAGCAGGTCGTATACAAAATAAAGCACTGCTTATTTTATTAAATGAATATAAATATGGTAAAATTAAGGTAATGTTACAGACATTACACTAGTTGAAACTTTAAATTTAATATTTTATTTTGCCTGTATTTTTATGTCTGAAAATAATGACAATTATAGTTATGAAACAAGGAGCAATGAATTCCTTATAAGACGGTTTTTCATAAGGGTATCATTGAATATAACAATTTGGATAAAAATTTAAAATCAGAAAAATTTTAAAACAATATAAACGTTCTTTAAAATATAATTATTCGAAATAAATTTTCTTTAGTTTGTAGTAGTTAATATTTGTATTTAATAAATGTTATCAAATAGTCTTGAATTTTTGCTAATGTTTAAAATTAGTTTTACGATATGTATAAGAAACCGAAAAATGTACATTCTATTACTTTTTGCTAACTAAAAATATTTAACAACAAGTCTCGCACTGCTCAGCCGCCTGTCCCTAGGATTTTAAGGCGGAGGAAGGCAAGAAGGCAGAGCTCCATATAGCAACGGTCAAAGCAAGAAGTTTATCAATAATAGATCCTACCTAGGTGGAAAATGAACGTAATTATCGGTGTAAGTAAAAAAAATTGCGACACGAAAATCTAAAGGCATTTAAAACAGGGCACGTATATTACAGCGTGAGTAGTGAAACGAATCGGCTTCTTTGACCAGAAAAACAAAACAACATATCGTACATTTAAACAAAGTGTCAACAAAAATGCGATGATACGTGCAAAAGTCGAAATATATCTGGCAAAAAACGATTTATAATGAAAAAACGGAAAACAACTTGGAAGGTCCCGGATAACATTATTCATTACCAAAGTAAAATTGGTAGCAGATTGAGGAATACAACATCTTTTGACAAAAAGAAAAAATATATAAAAGCCATTTAAGATCAGTAAAATCTCCACCGAAGAAGATCTGACAAGATCACGGTATTGAATTGACAATAGAAACAAAAAAAGATTTAAAGTAATAAAGACTTCGCAAACGCAAACTACGAAAAATAAATAAAAATGTGTCGAAAGTCAATAGGAAAGACATACGGATATACATGTAAAACTTAAAATGTTTAACCAACTAGAAAACGACAAGAGTTTAAAATATGGTTAAAGAGAGATTTCGTTAACGAGATCATTCACGTTTATAAAACGCAAAAGTAAGATACTAATTAAATCAGACGGATAGTGCCATTTAAGAAATACATGGCAAGAGAAAAAATAAAAGCAGATAAAATGCCAGGCAAGAACGGTATTGTATGGTATAGATGATTGGAAAACAAGCTATCACTAAAAAAATTTACTTATTACGTCTCAATTATTCAACTTACGTACCTGTAAAACCGAACGATGTTATATTATCTTAATTTATAAAAATGGAACCAGATATACCTCGAGAAACACAGATCAATTTGTTTAGTAAATAATCTCTAAAGGCTTTTCACAAAAACTTATTCGACTTCTACCAGTCAAAACAAATGAACCCCTACACATAGTTAAACTATTGTTATTTTTCAGTTTCCTAGATGCGTTTCTTCAATGCGTTCGACACAACCGAACTTGATTGTACACCATAGGTATAAAAGAAAAACTGCATACATCTCCATAGTACAAAATGCGTATACAACATTTACAAAAATGTCACTAATGGAAGCAACATTGCACAGCAATTCGAACCTGGTGTAAGGTGATCAAAAACTATTAAACTGTACTTACGTACTTTAAAATTTCTTAAGAGGTTCGTCTGGAAAATGACGATATATTCTTTATCGCCCATTACTATTAGAAATAATATATCCTCATTCGCATTTATCATTTACATTTGCTTTTTTATGGCATCCATCGTGATCCAAAGTTCACAATCCCTGTTGCAACTAATTAGAAATGTGCATACTTAAATCATCTTCAATACCAATTAAACAAATACTATTTCAAATAATAAAGTAAATTTTTTATGTCAGTATTTTATTATTCTAATATGCGTCATAGAAATACATACATTACTGCTAATACCATTTTAAAAGAAATGCTTCGCATAACTTTATTCTCTAATGACAATTAAGTGCGAAAACGTGTTCTAAATAAAAATTTGGCTAATTACAAATGTTCATTTAGAACCAAAACTAGTATTTATTAAAGATATTTTTCTCGTTATTGACAATAAACAAATGCTAATAAAACTGTGCTGTATTGGTCTTATTGTGAAAAACATAGAATACCATATTAGTTAACGTCAATTACATTTTTTTTTAGAAAATTGATTGTCCAAGTTTTCATGAAGATTCTGTTCTTATTGCTCAAACAGGACCATAAAAACAAGTTAGATTTGCCTTTTTTTTACGCCAAATTTTGTGCCGCGACTCGCCTGGGAAGTATTTATATAAACCAGTATTTACGCAGCGACGTTTGGGATATAACTCTATTATTTAGATATATTAAAAATTCTCATATTTAGACGAAAAATACTTTTATACACTGTAGTGAAGTTGTATACCAAACTGAGTATTTATGTAGTAGGTGTATGTTGATACGTTGATTTTTTTTTTCGTGAAATTATTTTGGGTATCTATGATTCTATACGAATAAAATTTTATCAAAAATTGGGGTATGAGTGTTCCCTTTCTGTAATTTAATTTAGACAACTCTAAAAATACATTGCAAACAATTTTTTTTCACTCTTAAGATTGTAAAATAGTAAGATAAGATTTTAAACTATACATGAAGTAGATAAAAATAAATATTTTGAAATATTTGTTTCATGTGTATACTAATATAGATATTGGTATAACTTGAAAAAAGTTAACTGAGTTTCGTTAGATTTCCCCAGATTTAAGTACAGTGAAAATTTTACATTGGATGTCGCAAACGGAAAACTTGAAAGTATATTTTGTTCAAATACTGCCAGCATAAAGGTAAAAAAATCGGTAAATTTCCTTTACCCGGAAGTTCCTTCATTATGATTTTTTTCCATTTGTTAGGAATAGTGGATTGTGACCCAGTTCAGTCAGGATCCAATAAAAAAATATCTTTTTGTCAAAGTTTCGCAACTTTATTGTTGCACCCTTAGGACACATAGATTTTATATCCTGCATGAAGCACATATTATCAGTCAATACCTACTTCGCTGATTCGTAGATAATTTCCTAACCCAAATAATACAACAACAAAATGTCTAAAATATAAAAAAGTCAATCGGGTAAGTAGTTTTTTAGATACGCCACGAACAGACAGACAGACAGATGGAATTGGGGAAACATGTTTTTCGATCTAGAGACCCTGAAACGTGAAGATCACGATTACAATACTTTTAAGAGGGAAGTAAAAGAAAACGAAAACTTTGTCTTTTTTGCGTTTCTACTAAATAACGAAATAAAACTTTAAAACGTTATTATTCGAGCAAAACTTTTTTTATAACTGTGGCACGGGGTTATTTTTCTTAACCTCCACCAAAGTAAAAATAAATTATAGATTAAATATTAAAATAAAACACATCTTTATAACAAAAAGTTAAGTTAACTTCTTTATTTGGTATTGGGAGTTTCACTAAAAACGGATTTTTTCTTAATGAGGTGAACTTTGTTGTTTGTTATAAAAATCGGTGCAAAAATAATTAATATTTTTAATAGATTATCCTGTATTTTGGGGAATTAAATCGGGTCATACTTCACTATTCTTAATAGAGTTAAGAGCCCACTGTATATAGGTATTTGCAGATTAGAAACTAAAATTCATCCATCTTCCATTGTCTGTTTGATGTTGGGCAGAATATATGATAATAAATTACCATTGCTTTAACGCATAAACATTAATACGAAGGAGTAAATGATCTAATCATTAATTACCAATATACGTATTTATAAGTTTTAAATTAAAATTAATTTTCACGCTTCACCATGAAAAGGCGTTCCTTCGGAAATTTGGCAAAAGCCGCACATTACTTATGACCATAACTTCCTTTATAGTTAGAAAAAAAATATAGGTCACCTTATTTTCGAAACTGAGTTCATTCCGTCTTATTGAAAGAAAACTATTTCCGTTATTTTAAACTAGATAGCGGCAATTTATTCGCAACGAGCTTATCGCATGACGAGAATTTTTATTATCACTTTATGAAATGGAATTGTGTAGTTGCTCTCTTTTTACCCTTTCTCCTTTCTCTGTTTGCTTATTCCGATGAAATCTTCTAATGGATTTTTCACATAATCAATTGACTTCAAATTTAGCAATCGTACACAGTTAGCGTGACTATACAATTTGACACTTTCATATATAGTACATTCAATATAGCATCTTCGATATCGCTGATAAAGATTGTTATTTATGATTCTGAAACTCAGTCAGGATGCATATGAATCTGCATAAAAAAATTAGGTTAAACTTAGGAGAGCATGATTTGAGGTTTCAACACTAACTCCAGTATACCTTTGAGCATTCAGCGACCTGTTCTGGGATAAAACTTAAGTCAGTACATTCTTACAACCATAACTCATCTTCGCTCTGGGAAGTGTATTACTGCGCGCATATCTATCGTTTTTGGGTCTAAATACCCTAACTTTCATAACGAAATAGAACTCTCTCTTAGTCATCTTCTGATTAGCTTGTATAATTTCGGTACATACACACAAAAAAAGATATTTTTAAATTAAGCATATATGTGATTTCAAAAAAAAGATTTCAGTTAGAACTCCTATGCTCTTAAATTGAAAACATGCCTTTATTTTAAAGATTTTAGAATTTTCATAATAAAAAAAGAACATTTTCAGCTTATTTATTCAATTAAATGGCGTTTATTTTAAAGTAAAGACACCATTTGTCATTGCGAAAATATGAGGTGCATATACAAAGATCTTGTCAAGTCGTCAGTTTAAACTCATGGTTATTCTTATTTGAATAATAAGATATTAAAATAATAAATGCAATATTTGGAATAGAGAGTATGAAGACACAAGTTTGAAATACGTATATTATTATTTTGAATACTTAATTGTTTTATATAAAAAGTATTGCCTCTCATTATAAAATCCCAGGAGTTTATTATAAAGTCCTAAGACCTCACACGGAGTACATCAAGATTCCACTTTTAATAAAGTGTCATAATAGAAATACGTTCAACAGGATCTGTCCTAGTTTATGTGAAATAGAAAAAGATCCGTAGCCCTTCGGCGGTGCGTTGATTTGTTCCATTATCGCGGTCGCTTCTTGCTTCGCTTTGCTAATAGTTCTAATGCGTAATTGATGTTGAAATGTTAGTGGAAGTGGCTGTTGGCGTCCATTTTAAGACCGGCGGCGAAAATTAAAGCTGGTAAGTATTTTGTCCTTATCAAGATATTGAAACAAATTAGTGTACGGTATTTAAAATAGAATATACCTAATTTTATTTAATATCACCATCAATAACAAAAACGATAGACAGTGATAGACTGACCAAGTTATTTTCTGTTCGCCTGCCATGAATCCATGATGTGTAAATACAAATATTGCCGTTTAGCCTCTATAGATCCTATAAATAAGGTAACAATAATAGTCAATAGGACTTTAGTCAATAGTTTAATAGAGTTTCAAGGGCGGTTTTAAGGAAAAAACAATTAAGGAATACGCGAATAATATATATTTGGAGTTTTAAAGGATATAATATTATACTAACTAAGAAACTAAGATTTACTGCACGGTCTCCTGGAATGAATATTAGTATTTTGTGCTTTGCACTTTGCTGTTCAAATTTCAATATATAAATTACTTTTCACCAGGTAATATGGAGGAACTTTTACAATCTTGGGGCTTCGACGAAGCAACGATTGAAAAATTTGTAGGTAGGCATCATAATCTTAAACAATTCTTATAGTAATATTATTTACCTAATAGTTTTTTTAATTATAAGAAAGCTAGTTTTACACTTGTGAATTTATTCACGAAGTTCTTCGTGAATTTCTTCACGAAGTTTGTCGTTTTACACTATTTGAAGCCGACGTGAATTAATTTGATGTTTTTCTCGTCATTTGTCAGGTTGGCCATCAATATCCGAAAATTTGAGGTTAGAATATTTTATTATTCTTCTAATACCTACTGATGGAATTGTTGTTTTTCTGTTTATTGTTTTTATTTTCCTGATGGTGTTTTCACTGTTGTGTGTGTGTTTCTATATGATTCTACAACTATTTACGAGTAACAATTTAAATTATGTTGGTACTCCTAAATTCACATTAAATTTAACGTAAAAATACGACATGTTCTAATTCGTGAATAAATTCGCGAAAAGAACTTCATGAATTTATTTGACGTCAAAGTTGTGTTTTAAACTTGACAGTTTTCGTCGCGTGAAGCGACTTCGTGAATTTATTCACGAAGAAATTCACAAGTGTAAAACTAGCATAACATTTTAATCCTTATACACGGTGTCCCATATAAGAATGCACACTACAGGGATCTCGTAAACCAGAAGAGATACAAAGATGGTTAAATTAGAGAAAAGTTGCTGAATTCTACAACGTCATGTTTCGAAATCTAAAAAAATCCGATTATTTCCGAAGATATTTGGGAAAAACCGAATTTTTCCGATTTGGTTTTTATTTTTTTCTGACTCTATTTGAAAAGAAATGACAATACAAATTTCACATTCCCATTGCTACTTTTTCAGCTCGACAAGCTGATGTTATTAGATTTTCAATCTGACGTTTCGTTGCTTAGCAACCATCATCAACTTTGTTTTTTTAAATAGTCGAAAAAATTTGTTTTAGTCCTAAAAAACTCTAATTTTAATTCTAAATCTAACGACCTATCACTCTTTACATTTATCCGACGTTTCGGAAGAAAAAAACCATCATCAGTGTTATTTGATGATGATTACGAAGGAACGAAACGTCAGATCAAAAATGTGATTACGTCATCATGTAGGGGAGAAAAAAATGACATAAGAATGTGAATTTTATTTTGATCTACCTTTTTTATTAAAAACAGAAAAAAAATAATTGCGAAAATTTATGAATTCTAGAAATTTTAAACATAAATGTTAGGCAATTATCTTTTTTCCGATTTTAATAAAATGATAGATAAAAATAAAATTCACATTCCTATACACGATACATTTTGGAATGAGTGCTAAATTTTAAGACGAAGACCAAAATAAGACTTAGCTAACGAATTAATGCATATCTTTACTTGATTAAATTAAATTAAACTTTTCCTTCATTTCTGGAACTTTAACCTATTTGATTAAGTGACATTCCTAAATGTAACTACTTTAAACAACAATAATGTAGAAAAGCATTACTTATGTTTGGTTATATTAATTTTAGATTAACCTTGACTTTGAAACTTTATTTCCGGGAACAGGAGTAAACTTTTACATAAATTGGAATGACTTTGTAGCAAAAGTTTTAGAAAAAAGGGGAGCTCAATTGAAAGAACAGCAAATTGAACTGAAGAATTCCCTTGTGGATCTTGAAGGTAATAAATGAATCAAATCATAAAATTGCATATTCCTATATACATATAATATCTAAAGATTCAAGGAAATATAAAATTGTTATACCATGCATGAAAATCTTTTCTTTGTTTTAGGTGAAAAAGTTCCAGGCCAATTAGAACTACTTAACTATCTAGTTCCACCTACAGGAAAAATAAGAACGGGCAAGTGCACGTGGAAATTTTCAACTCTTGATAGCATCGAGGGATTTTTCTCTCTTGCTAAGGTATATATAAATTTTATTTTTTGAGAGGAAATTGTTTACTCTTGTCCCTGATAAAATTACAACAACCCCCTAGCGGTGGGGGAAACAACCTCTAAATCTTAAATAAAGAGGTGTCGAGTTCATTTTAAAGGTCTTTTTAATTCCTATATTTTATCGTTTAAATTTTGAAAATCATACTAACGGTTATAAAATGATGAACCGTTAAAAGAACGTCATTTCTCGACTTTAACACGTTATGGGGCTGTAACGAATGGGCATAGAAGAAAATACTTTATGGTACATTTACACTCAATTTAAATTGGAATTAGGAATTGTCTGCTTGACAAACAGGAAAATACACAGCCATTCACAATGGCATATTCTGTCAATTTAACCTAAAATCTCGATTTTATATGGGAAAACGCATGAAAATGTCGATCTTAAATTGAAGTAATTTGAAGTAAGTGGATTGGTTGCAAATGTATACCATTAATCTTTTTGTCATAGCTTTTTACAAGCAATTTACTGCTGTGGAGTTTTAATCACATCATCTGTCAATATCAATATCTCTGCACCCTGCATATAAATAAAAAACTCGAAATTTTTGCAACTTAAAAAAAACTGCTGATGCATGGCCTTAATAATGGGACAAACAAAAGTGTTGCGTTCGCCGGTGGTAGTATATAGGGAATTCTAATCGCAAACCAAGATACTTTTTAGTTTTATTGCTATGAAATTTTGCTTGCCCCGTTTATTAGGGCCAGTAATTTATATTTAGGTTTTTTACAGATAATATAATTTTTCTTCAAAATTTTTAGGGACCAGGAGACATTGGAAAAACGATTCGTGAAAAAATTGAAAAAGCTTATAAAAGAGAAGCCAGGCTACAACCGTACTTGCTATTTGTGGGGCCCTCTTTGCTACAGGTTAAACAAACGTACATAATTATAGACAAGATTATGTACCAATTTCCAAATTCAGAGAAAGCACTGGACATCCTATTTAAGTTATTCCATGTGTTCCATGCGAAGTATCCTCCTGAATGTGCTCATTTATATTTGTTAATTCAAAAAACAATCTATAAGATTACCACGCCCTATGACAGAACAATTCCAAGCATAGTGGACCTACTCTAAGCAAATATTCTAAGTTTTAGAAAATAGGTTTGCAGAAAGCACTTTTTTATTATGAAGTGTCAAATTTGCTTTAGAGATTTTGGTACTTTTAGCAAATATATTCTGCATGTTGATTTTGCACACAATCTGAGCAATTATTATGAATGTCCATTTTCTAATTGCTCACGAAGGTACAATAAAAAATGTAGCTTTAAAAAACATGTTATTAATAAGCATAATTTAAACTCATCATCACCTAAAAAACAGCCGCATAATAATAACTTTACAAACTTAGCCGATAACTTTAATCAAAATGATCTTCAAAGCTTAGAAAACGAAACGAACAAAAACTCATCTGAGCCTCAGAACGAGATTTCATTTACTGAACTTATAAAAATTAAACTACAGGAGTTTCACTATATTTTTGTATATTATAGTAAATCTATAAATAGAAAAATAATTCAGGATATTATTAACTCTGTGACTAGTTTCTTAAACTCCGGTTTAATTGAGGTAATCAGAGAACTTTTCAATATTTTATGTAAAAATATTGACATAGATCAAAATACACGCGAAAAATTCATACAAATATTTGATTTACTTAGTAATCCATTCGATTTAATAAACACCGAATATAAAAGAATCCAGTTTCTCGAAAAATGTCAATATTTTGTAGCTCCTCAGGAAAAAATTTTAGGCGTTATGGAATGTGCAAACCGCAAAAATAGTGAAGTGTCTCTGGTTTTGAAAAATGCATCGTTTTATAACATTTCAATTCAAAAGACATTAACTCACTTCCTGCAATTACCTGGTGTCCTAAATTCAATTCTGCATTATCAAAGAAAACTGATGCATATTGATGATAATTCATTACTATGTAATATAGTGAATGGTAGTTTATAGACAAAATTAAACTTTAACATTGAAGACTCCGTTCTTCCAATTGTTATTTACTTTGATGATTTTGAAGTGTTAAATCCGCTTGGCTCAAAAGCAGGATGTTATAAACTAGGAGGAGTTTATTATACGCTACCCACTATACCACATACTTATGCATCTCGATTAGATTACATATTTTTATCATCACTATTTTATAGTGGGGATCGAATTAAATTTGGAAATAAAAGCATATTTCAGGGCCTTATAAATGAATTAAATGATCTGAACACAATAGGTTTAAATATACACGTTAATGGTGAAATCAAAAATGTTAAATTTACAGTTGTCGCCGTCACTTCAGATAATTTAGGATTAAATTCGATGTTGGGCTTTAATGAAAGTTTTAATTCCACGTATTACTGTCGATTTTGTAAAAATGACGATGCGCAACTGTTAACCACTGAAAATAAAGATTTAATGAGATCTAAGGAGAGATACCAGGCTGATATAAGAGATAAACTAGGCATAAAAGAGAATTGCATATTTAACGAATTAGCCAATTTTCATGTCTATGACAACGTCTTTTGTGACGTAATGCACGATTTATTTGAAGGTGTTCATAGATACGATATGTCAACGATCATTCAAAATTTAATTAAAAAAAATTTTTTTTCTTTGGATATTATCAACTCACGTATTAGGTATTACACTTATAATAACTTTGAAAAAAATATACCCCCTTATATTACATTTGAACAACTAAAAAAAGGCAGTTTAATTATGTCTGCATCTGAAATGCTGAATTTAGTAATGAATTTTAGGTTTATTATTGGGGATTTAGTTCCAGAAAATGACCAAACTTGGAAACTTTATCTTTTAATACTTGAAATCACTGAAATTTTAACTAGTCGATGCATAAGAAAAGACATAGTTCCATATCTGGCCCATCTTATTGAAGAACACCATGAATTGTACTTAAAAGAGCCGGGAAGTACTTTAAAACCTAAATTTCATATCTTAACCCATTATCCCCAAATTATACTAAAAATAGGACCTCCAGTCTTACTGTCATGCATGAGACTTGAAAGTAAGCACTCTGAATTCAAAAACATTGCACAAAATATAAGATGCAGAAAAAATCTTCCTTACTCTTTATCAGTTCGGTATCAGCTTAAACAATGCTCAAAATTTATGTCTGGATGTGGATTTGTCGATAACGAAGATATAAGCCCTTTATCAAATAAACTTTTGAATGAATATAAATTCTTTACAAATATAGATATTAACGACTTCTATGCGGCCACATATTATGAAATAAATGGCATTAGGTATGAGCCAAATTTGATTTTATTATTGGATTTCAACAACGATCTTCCACTATATTTTGAGATCTATGACATTTTTGTTAATAAACGAAATAAATCAGATATTTATTTTTATGGACGTG
Organism: Kuschelorhynchus macadamiae; assembly: GCA_030620095.1. Taxonomy (NCBI): domain Eukaryota; kingdom Metazoa; phylum Arthropoda; class Insecta; order Coleoptera; family Curculionidae; genus Kuschelorhynchus; species Kuschelorhynchus macadamiae. The sequence goes on along the minus strand of JAUTXW010004542.1, from coordinate 549,328 downwards.
TGTGGAGAACAACGTGTTTTAATACCCACTTTAAGTGTTACGAGATTAATGATACTAAGGAAAATATTTTATATTCCTTTGAAGAGTTTTCTTCTCAAAGGCCAACAATTTTACGTAAAGTTGATTCCAAGCATTTTGCCATCATTATCTAATTAATAAAATAAATTAGCTCATTCATCGTATAGTATATTAATTTGTCCAATCCAAGGTCCAAGTCTTCTTTAGATGGACACTTCATCATAAAAGGCCGCTTTCCGCTTGTTAAAAGTTTTCAGATTTAAAACTGAGAATAATAATTGTTCCTTTTATGATTCCAAAGTTTAGTTTAAGTTTTTTTATATACCATCAGGGTATTTTTTTTTATTTTTGTATGTTACAATTTAGGTACCTACTATATATAGAATATTTAACATATATAGAATAGAACAGTTAAGTTTTCCATATATGCCTTTGTTTATTTTTATAATAAAATATTTTAGTTATGTTACCAGTTTTTCTTTTTATAGGTACCATCCATATCTCCCAAAAATCTTGGAACTTAGTTTAAAATCGTGCAATTCATAATTCTGAACAACCGAACTCATAAAACAAAAGATTGGTGGTCTCACAATGAAAAAAACATTTCTTGAATTAAATGCATCTAGTATTGCTATACAAATAAATAATAATTTAATCTGAGATTTTAGACACTTTGAAATGAATAAAAATAGAATCAAAAGATGACTCTACAGTTTGTCACATTTATAGACTCTTTTCTCACTTTGATTTAGAGTTCTTCTAATTGATAAACACAAAACCTTGTATTACGTATTTATTTTCTTGATAAAGAAATATCCAGTTCTTAAATGAAAATTGCCATGTTTTAAAATGAGGAACGGTTTTTTTAGTTTGAGAGCATAAGTATTTTGTAGTAATGTTAAGGAAGTTTCTCTGCAACACAAGTTGTTTTTAAAATATGTGACTAGTCGTTTAATCAGATTTATAAAAGATTTTGGTATAAAGTAAGAATTGCTTTTAACTGAAACCAGTTTTTTTGGAATAGGTCCACAGAAACGATAACATTAGTTTCTTAATAAGAGGTAATATTTTTTTGCCACATATGAAAGTTAACATTATCTCAAAATGAGGTAAACGCATTTACATTGAGATATTCTTTTTTTGAGTGTAGATCTAAAATCTTCCTCCATTGTGAGTTGTGATTAATACCAGCTTAGAAGTTGCTTCTGGGTGGGAAGTTAAACTATGTTTACATAATCTTCTTTTTACAGAATTAACACTTAAATAAATCATATCGACATCCCAAAGAAGGTTGCTAACCTTTCGACGCCTTGGTATATAAGGGGTTATTGCTGTTAATATTTTCAGCTCTATTAAATTCCTCTTGGGATATACTTTAATCCTATGATAAATAAACTGGCAGATAATATTCTAAAAGAACTGCATAGGCTTTACTGCATACATTTTAGTGGAACTTACTTCACACATTTTTTTCATTTGTAGACAAACAAGAACGAAAAAAATGATCGTTCTAAAAAATACTTCTCGGTATTCTAACGATTTGTAGAAAGACATCTGACGATTTTTAAACTTATGCAATTGTTTTGCTGTTAAGCATATTTGCGATGCTTCGTTCAACATTTATGGAAATTCTAATATTGATAATTCAGTAAAAGCTGAAGCACCTGCCTTGTTAAGTTATTTCTGTAAGCAAATTTATGCAATTAAAATATTACGACTCTTTTTTTAACCGCCGCTCTTCTAATAAATTATATCAGAAATTGTTTAGATGGGGTGTGCCTCCTTTTATTAAATATTGACAGAAAAGTATTGGGTAATGACTACTACAAAAAACGGAACAGGAATTGAACATTTTTATTATCGTCTTCTTTTTGTCTAACTGTTTAATATTTTATCCATACTATATACTATTTTTATGTCGAGAGCCTTATAAAAAGGCGGCAATACTGCAAGTTTTTGAGAACGGAAATATTTGTTTTCCTCTTGATCTAGAAAAGCCATTCTGAAAAATATCTAGCTAGTGGACGTAAGGAATAATGAAACCTATTTGCAACTAGCTATACTTAGGGGTTCGCGAGGCCACCAGATTAGTCTCGGTCTTTATTTATTTATTTCGAAAAATAATTTTTCCATTATCGATTTTTTTGAAAAATATTACATAATATAAAAGTAAATATTTAACTGAGACAAAGATGGTACTTTCCATTTATACAGACATTTCGATACTAACGCTGCTATAATCAATATGATTTCTATCGATTTACAATTAAATATATTTTCGGTTAAATTATAAATGGTATTATTTAAAATGTTATAGTTAGTTATACAGTACATCTTTTTAAATGAAAATGTTTGGTTTAAAGAGTTTACAGTATTAAAATAGTAACTTGAAATCTCGCCAAACATGTTTAAACATATTAAAGTGCTAATTCATATTTATATATTAATTTTGATTCTGTAGATCGTTATCTCACCATGAACCGTTAGTTTTGAAAAATTAATTTTCCAAAAAAATTTTCAAAAAACGTTATAAATAACCCTAAAAAAGAATTTGACAAATTTAGATTATTCTAAAAGTGGAAATAAAATTAATGTGTTTTTATTCACATTTCACATATTGAAAAGAGTAAATTACCTCGTTCTAAAATTTTAAATTTTTTTTCTTTATAATAATCCTAAATAAAAGAAGTTATAAATTTACTAATAATTTATTTTAGGGGACTCGAAACAACAAAATCGAAAAAAAAACAAGTTTTTAATTTAAATATACATTTGCAATGGCTGAAAATTAGCTATTCTCATAAGGAGGTCTGACAATGTTGAAGTCATGTCATTTTGTATTTTATAAACTCATGTTAACCTTAATAAAAAATTACGATGAGGATAACCTAGCATTTATTAAAATTAGTAGGGGTATTCCATTTTTTAACTAATAAAAATTACAACTAACAATTATTTTACAGAAAAGAAATACTACGTTTCTAACTACTAAAAAAACTTTACACGGGAGGTTATAATTTCCAATGTATCTTATTTACTTGTAGACCATAGGTTCAAATAGTTTACATGGACATATTATTCCAAATATAATAAAACACAGAATTTAATGAAATTTAACATATTAAATATACATAGAAATAAAGGGTATTGTTTACAACAACGTATACAACATTCAAAATAGTCCCCCTCTACAGAATTAAAAATAATCAATCATTAATATTAATTATGATAATTACACATAGATGCAAAAGTTTTGCATCACCCACTAATTATTAACAGACTCTCACAGTGATTAAAAAAAATGTTAAAAATAAACTTGGGTACAACTACTTTATTATAACCAGATTATAAACCTGTCACCTATCTACTAAATATTAAGAAATGTGTAGTGAGATCTTATATTGGACTAACAATGTTGCCTTACTATATAAATTCTTACTAATCTGAATAGGCAATGAATTACGATATTATATTTTAGATGCTTTTTCATTTCAGATTGTAATGGAAGGTGTGCCACAGGGCAGCATTCTAGAACCGCTGCTTTTTTCTATATGTGCTTTTGACCTGGAGATTTCTATTAAATCCTAATGCATCAATATGACGAAGATACTTAATTATTGTATATGTCATTCAACGATTGAAATGTCGTAGAGCCAGTTTGCTGGTTTCATATAGCTGGCGCACATCTAATTAAATCTAGATTAAAATATTTTTGAATGATACAGAATATCAGCTTGTCGATTGTGTAACAAATTTGGGTCTATGTTGTATTCTAATTTAAGATTTGAATCTCATGTATCTAGTTTAGTTAAGAAGTCATACTTGAAATTAAAGTTTTTGTTCTTAATAAAGAAATTCTGAGCACAACTGTTAAACTAAAACAAAAAAAAAACGATAATCATAACGCCTACATTTAATTAATAATTTAGCCACAATCTGAAAGTTATCTTAGGAGTTCCGGTAAATTTTATATTTATGACTGGATGAATTAAAAATGCACAGGTGGCTGTAGATGGTGGAGACTATGCACAGTGCACTCAAGAACGTCCTTCCGGGAAACTGTATATTAGTGTGATATCAGCAATACGAGATTTATGTTAAATCCTGCTCAGTGCATCTATGCGATGATACTGAATTCAATGTCATTTAACGATTGACGATTGTGTAAAAAATTTGGGTCTACGTTGGATTCTAATTTAAGATTCCAATCTCATGTAGCTAGTTTAGTTAAAAAATACTTGAAACTAAAGTTTTTGTATCTTAAAGAAATTCTTAGCACAACTGTTAACCTAAAACTTTGCCATATTTTAATTTTAACTATGCTCTCTTATTGTAATACTGTCTACTGGCCAGCAAGTCTTAACAAGAATAAAGAGTCTCTTCAAAGGTTAAAACAATTCTTGTACACGGTTTGCTTTTAATCTTAGGAAGTTCATCTTTGATTTTGTGTTTTAATAAAATAGCTTTTTATTAAATTCCAACATACTGGACTATTGGGCTCAAAACATTTCTTCATTTTTACTTGCCTCGTAAAATGGAAGTATTGTAATCGTAAAAAATTCACTCTCCGAGATTTTTTCAGATCTTCACGCTTCAATGTCCCTGATGACCCTGTCTGTCTGTTCGCGGCGTAGCTAAAAAACTACTTATCCGATTGACTTCAAATTTTGGTCAAAAATTAGGGGTCATATGGGGATGACCTGGTAACATTTTGGTAAAAATCCAATATGGTGAAACAAAATGGCACCTTAGTAAAATGTTAAAAAAATTATTATTAAAAATTCTTATCCAATTTATTTCAAATTTTGCAGAAACATCAAATATTATGTTGATACCAAGTGGTAACGTTTTGGTATTTTTATCAATTCCGTCTGTCCGTCTGTCGGTCTGTCTGTCTGTGTGTCTGTCTGTCTGCCAGTTCGCGGCATAGCTTAAAGATTACTTACCCGATTTCCTTCAAGTTTTGGTCAAAACTAAGGGTCATATGAGGGTGACCTGGTAACATTTTGGTAAAAATTAAAAAAAATATTATTAAAAAACTGCGGATCCAATTTATTTCAAATTTTGGATTAACATCAAGTATTATGTTGGAATCAACTGGTAAAATTTTGGCACGAATCTAAGATGGCGGAACAAAATGGCGATATAATAAAATATTTAAAAATTCAGCCTGAAAAAACTACTTGATTGATTTTTAATTGTGTGCCATAACTAATTGTGGTACAGGGCTAGTAAACTCTTTTACTAATTTAAGATGACGGAACAAAAGTGCGGCCAAATAAAATTTTTTTATTCGTGAAGAAAATCACCCTTTCAGGATTTTCATATCTTCATGTAGCGTCCTTAGACGCCAAAAAGACATGTTTTATCAATTCCGTCGGTCCGTCTGTCCGTCTGTGTGTCGTTCGCAATTTAGCTTAAATACTACTTACCCGATTGACTTCAAAATTTTGACCAAATATGTAGATTCTATATCCAGCATGAAAGCCACATTATCAGTCTTTACATATTCCGTTTGTCCGCAGATATTTCCCAGATATTGAGTTTCTAAATGGTTTTCGTTACCGATCCTCTTGTTTTTATGTTTGAGTGGTGTATTATTTGGGGTTAGGATCCAGTAAAAAAACAAAAGAATTTTTTTAAATTGCCGACGTTTCGAAACTTTATTGTTGCATCCTCAGGATACAATATAGATTCTATATCCTGCATGAAACACATATTTTCAGTCATTACCTACTACGTTGGATTGCCGATATTTCCCAGATATTAGGTTTCTAAATAGTTTTCGTTAACGATCCTCTTGTTTTTATGTTAGAGTGGTGTATTATTTGGGGTTAAGATCCAATAAAACAAACAAACTTTATTGTTGCATCCTTAGGACACATAAATTTTATATCCTGTATGATACCCATATTATCAGTCTTTACCTACTCCATTGGTTTGCAGATATTTACCAGATATTTAATTTCTAAATGGTTTTCGTTAACGATTTTCTTCTTGTTATGTTAGAGAGGTGTATTATTTGGGGTTAGGAAATATCTGTGGACCAATGGAGTAGGTAAAGATTAATATAGGTTTCATGCAGGATATAAAATCTATGTGTCTTGAGGATGCAACAGTAAATTGACGAAACGTCGGCTATTTAAAATATGGCCTATGGTTTTTTTTCTGGATTCTATCCTCAACTAATGCACCACTCTAACATAATAACAAGAGGATTGTTAATGCAAACCATTCAGAAACTTAATATCTGGGATATCTGCGGACCAACGGAGAAGGTAAAGATTGATAATATGGGTTTCAATTTAAGATGGCGAAACAAAATGACGGCCAAATAAATTTTCTAAAATATGAACGTAAAAAAATCTTGTTCAATTGATTTTAAATTTTGCAGAAAGTTTAAGTGTGAATATGGGATAATTATCGAATTTATTTTAAATTATGCCCAAAAGTCATGTGTGGCATGGGTAGAAAGGAAATCGTAAACATATTGGTAGGAATCCAACATGATGGAACAAAGCGGTGCCCAATAAAAATGAAGAGACCGTATATGTAACACATATATACTGTGACCATATACTGAACTAACCTGGATCAAACTTCACTCTTCGCAATAAAAGTAATAATTCATAACGAGGGAAGTTCCGGGTAAAGGAATTTACCGATTTTTTTCTCTAAGGAACGATAATCATAACGCCTACATTTAATTAGTAATTTAGCCAGAATCTGAAATTTAACTTAGGAGTTTCGGTAAATTTTACATTTTATTTAGGTTTTAAGTGTCATGACTAGATTAATTAAAAATACACAGGTGGCTGTGGATGGTGGAGACTATGTATAGTTCACCCAAAAACGTCCTTCAGAAAAACTGTATATTAGTGTGATATCAGCAATACGATATTTCTGTTAAATCCTGCTCAGTGCATCAATATGCCGATGATACTTAATTGCATATGTCATTAAACGATTGAAATGTCATTCAGTCAGTCTGCTGACTTAAATACATTGTTTCATATGGCTGGCGCACATAATTTAAATGAGGCAATAACTCAAGTTTTACTTTTTAGATCTAGAAGAGAGGAGTTGTTGGCTAATGCCGATTTTAAAATACTTTTGAATGATATAGAATTGCAGTGTGTTTATTGTGTAAAAAGTTTGGGTTTATGTTGTATTCTAATTTTCGATTCGAACCTCATGTATCTAGTTTAGTTAAAAGGTCATGGTAGAAATAAAGAAATTCTCAGCATAACTGTTAAACTAAAACTTTGCCATACTTTAATTGTAACTATAATTTTATTGTAATACTATGTACTGGCCAGCAATTCGTAACAAGGATAAAGAAAGAGTCTCTTCAAAGGTTCCAAAACTCTTGTATACGGTTTGCTTTTAATCTTAAAAAGTTCCATCACATTAGTAAAAATTTTTTAAGATAATTAATAGTCAACAGCCAATTTATTTGTATACTAAGTTTGTCAGGGGTATAATTATGCACAGTGCGAGTGCCGAGGCCTAGAAACAATCGGCTCCAAAGATCTTTTTTATACAGCTTTGTAAAATTTTTCATTGCAATTCCTCCATCATTACAAACTTGGCCTAATGTGACAACTTCTAGAAAACAAGTTAAATGCCTAATAGTCTCTACGAGACAATAACGCTTTGATGTAATTTTGTATTGTATGTAATTATATGCAGTGCGTGACACTACAATTTGAAGAATTTATTTTTTGTCTTTCAACTTCAATGGGTGGTTACGTGGTAGAGCGACAGGATCGAACTCCGAATTCATAAGAATGTTCTATTTGTATTTTTATTTTTACGAATATAATAAAGACTTTTATTATTATTTTGGTGTATTTTTCTCGCAGTGTGCAGTGCATCTTTAGTCATCGGTCCAGTCAAGATCAAAACATTCTATTGCAATTTGAGGATTTCCGCACATCATATATAATATGAGTGGCAAGACCGAGAGTATCTATGTTCCTTGATAACCATTTAGGGACAATACCGGTGGTAGATATCACTATAGGGATAATGACGACCCTTTCTGGTCTCCACATCTGTCGAATTTGATTATTATTATTATTATTATTCACCCCAGCCTATTAACGATCGGCTATCAGACCGTTAAATTGTAATGTCTGTTCCCAGAACGTCGAGCACTTTCCTTGGATGAATTTCGGCTGCGTAATACAATGTGTCCTTATTTTTTGTCTATTATATTTTATTCGAATTGTATATTTTAAAGAAAATATACAATTAAATTATTATTCTATTGATTGTGTATGATTGTTTAAGTAATTTGAGTGATGGGCTATATATATCTATCTATATATATATATATATATATATATATATATATATATATATATATATATATATATATATATATATATATATATATATATATATATATATATATATATATATATATATATATATATATATATATATATATATATATATATATATATATATATATATATATATATATATATATATATATATATATATATATATACAGGGTGAGTCAACAATTGGAAAAAGTTAATTTACGTCAAACAGGTAAAATCTGAAAACAAACTGTTTATGCTGTGGAATATATGTAAGTCGTGCTCATTTTAAAAATATTTTAAATTATACGGAGTGAGTCAAAAAAGTAGGACAACTAAAAGTTGTATTTTTTTAAATGGGACACCCTATATTTGACTTGATTTTCAAATTCTACATAAAATTCTAACACTTTCTTGTATAACATGTTATGTGGCTAAAATTGATACTTTCTTAAATATTTAGCAAAAAAAATTAAATTTGATGTACATCTATGATTAGCAATATAACGCCTAGTTGTGCCACTAAAAATAAAATATTTTGCTTCTGCACAAAATAAGCATGAAATAAAAGACTGCTTTCGTAATATTGAAGATATCGCATACAGTGTGTCCAAATGTAAATGCCCAACTTAACATTTTCAAACCAATTTATTTCAGTTTTTTTAAATGGAACCCCTTATATATTTTTATTTAGTCTTTTTACGAATAAAAAAATCTACAACTTTTATTAAACATATTATATACCTATCTTCAATAGTTTTCGAAATATTTTCAATTTTTTTTTTGGATAAATTAGAAAATCAACAACTCGATCAATCAAAGTAGCCATGGAAAAAACAGTCTATAGCAACTGGCGACTAAATGTATGAAACGTCAAAAACTTTTTGTTGTTAGTCCATTGTATTTCGTCTTTCGGATTCTCGTCTAATTTAAAATGATTTTTTCATAAAATGAAATCCATATCTATTATGGTCTATATATTGGGTGAAGCTCAAAAAAAATGCCTTCTGTCTTCTGCCTTCTGCCTTCTAAAGCGGTCTTTCAAAATGTCGTGGAGAGATTTGATGCTAGTGGCAATGTGGGATATTCGAAGAGAACAGTTGTCAATAAAATTGCTACAAATCAAGATAAAGAGTTGGAAATGCTATTTCATATAGAAGAAAATCCCCGTTTAAGTAGTCGACAACTTGCTAGTTTAACTGAGACATCACAATCTACAGTAAGCAGGACCACAAGAAGATATAAATATCATCCATACCATATAAAATTACACCAAGAGTGGCACGATGAAGATTTTGTTGGCGTGTTAACTTTTGCAACTTAATGATAAGGTGAATAGAAGCATACACGGACTTTTTAGCGAATATCGTGTTTTCCGATGAAGCTACATTTAGAAGCAATGGAGTTGTAAACAGGCATAATATGCATTATTATGCAATAACAAATCCCTATTGAGTACGAGAGGTACAACATCAAAATCACTGGTCATTAAATGTTTGGTGTGGAATCATTGGAAACCGTATTATATGGCCGTATTTTTTTAATGAACCACTTAATGGACAAAGATATTTAGATTTTTTGAACGTTGAGCTGCCTATTCTTCTCAGACCACTCATTGTAGAAGAAGAAGAGACATGTGGCTGCAACAAGACGGTGTACCTGCTCGTTACCATCGGGACGTTCGTGAATTTTTGGACGCTAGTTTTAATCAAAAATGGATTGGTCGTAGCGGTTTTATTGAATGGCCACCCAGATCTAGATTTTTTCTTGTGGAGTTATATTAAAGATCGTGTTTACACTCCAACCACCTACAGCAAGGGAGAACATGCAGGAACGAATCAGGGATGTATGCGCCACTATATCACCTGACATGCTAGTTAAAACTAGTCAAAATATTAAAAGGTTCAACATGTGTCTTCGTGAAGGCGGACGCTTATTTGAGCATCTTTTAAAATATAACTATGAAAACATTTCATTAACTTTATGTAGAATTTAAAAATCAAGTCAAATATAGGGTGTCCCATTTAAAAAATACAACTTTTAGTAGCTCTACTTTTTTGACGCACCCCGTATAATTCAAAATATTTTTAGAATGAGCGTGATTTACATATGTATCCCATAGAATAAAGTTTGTTTCTAACTTGTACTTGTTCGACGTAAATTTACTTTTTTCAATCGTTGACTCACCCGGTATATATACATATACAAAGTTTAGGAGGGAAAACTGCTTTTTTAGCTAATCAAGCTTTCGAAAATGTTTATTTTCTTGTTGGGTTATGGGTTAAGGTGCGTTTAATAAAAGATAACTTTTCCCAAAAAACGTTTTGAAAGTGTATAAATGCTAAAAAATGTTACAAACAAATTATATATAATCAAAAGATTTGGCAAAAATAACATTTAAAAAAAAATGTTGGCAATTCTTTTTATTATACATAATTTGTTTGTAACATTTTTTAGTATTTATACATCTTTAAAACGTTTTTTGAGAAAAATTCTTTTTTATTACTTGTATCTAGCACCCTGAAGAAGAAAATAAACATTTTCGAAACCTTGGTTAGATAAAAAAGGCGTCTTCCTTCTCCAGCCCTCCTAAAGACCGATACCCTAATTATAATTTCTTTACTATATGTATATATATATATATATATATATATATATATATATATATATATATATATATATATATATATATTTTTTTTTTTTTTCCATGTTCAAATGTTTTTTTTATCCTAAATTTTTAAGATTGAAAAAAGCTCTGAGTTTCGAACCTTGGCTTCCATATGATTTTGTGTCAATCAAAATTCAGTGGACAATTATTAGTTTTTAAAATATGTATTTTCAAGACCCCCGTGATCGAGACTAAGTAACGAGACCCTACATATTTTTCGAGTCTGAGACCGGGACGGATCCATATCTATATGATTAGATATGTGATTATGTGTAAAATGACTACTGTTATTGTATGACTTCCTGGAAAGAGAATAATCTATGTAAGTAATAGGTATATTTTATTTATTTTTATGTTTGAATAATAGCATGTGATTGGTAGGTTAGAATAATCTTTTAATGTGATATATTCTTGTAGAGGTTGTGAAGAACGGGAGCATTACTGTAAGGACCCCTAAACCGGTAAACACAATAAATATTCTTGTGGGAATAAGGTCTTTTTCTTTCGTATGTTAATATATATTTCTGTATATATATATATATATATATATATATATATATATATATATATATATATATATCTTAGACTATAAAATAAAGGATAGACTCAACATTTCATTCATAAATAGTTTCAAAAGTTGGATCTATTATTGTTTTTCGCGTGCTATGGGTGCACATAGCACAAACATATATCTTCCTCTGCATCGCAGGTCCCAAAAATGGCAACCCTGTTGGCTCTCAGTATTGACTGATCCAGCGTCGGCTCATTTCTCTTTAATTTAATATATTTTTATTGCAAGCAATTTAATGTGTTTTTGCCAATTTTAAGTATCTGTCAGACGCGTAGTTAGAAATTCGGACTGGGGGGTTCAAAATCAGAAAGCGGGTGATATAAATATTTTGCAGTTCCTTTTCACTTTCCTTGCAAGAGAAAAGTGTTGTAATCGTATAGAAATCACCCTCCGAGATTTGAGCAGATCTTCACGTTTCAGGGATGTTCAAATTCTCAAACCCATCGGTCTGTCTGTCTGTTTGTGGCATAGCTAAAAAACTACTTATCCGATTGACCTTAAATTTAAGTAAAAAATTAAAAGTCATATGGGGATGACATGGTAATATTTTTTTGAACATGTGTGACCTAGGAATAAACTGGTAAATTTTTGGTGAGGAGCCTAAAGCCAAATGTTTAAAATATCAGTATCAAAATCCTACTTATACAACTAAGTTGAAATCTTACACAAAAATCAAGTGTGAAAAATGGATGAACCTGTAAAATTTGGTATATCCTATATGGCGAACTAAAATAGCGGTATAATGTTGAGAAAGTCAGTAAAATTCCATTTCCTACAAAATTTTTTGTTTGTGGAGGAAAATAATAATTATCATAATTGATTTTTTTATAGATAAGTAATTATAAAATAATACCGATAAATAAAACAAAAATTTAAAAAGTGTATGTATATTTGTATGTTCGTAAGTATGTATGTATGTATGTACATATGTATGTATATATGTATTTATGTATGTATGTATGTTAGAAAAGTAAATTTTAAAAAATCAGAGCATTGTTCTTTGCCCGGAACAACCCTCATAACAAATTCCACCACACACATTGTTTTTGTAATTTCGTATAAGATAAGACTTGGGTTCAAAAATAAGTCCTTTTAACAGAACCTTTCTCGTAATAAAAAAATTGACACATATTGACATTTATGTAATGTGTTAATTTATTACAAAATAAGTATATGGATATATAAACTGTTATATGTGTGTGGGCTGGAATCCGTTACGAGGAAAGTTGCGGGTAAAAGGAAATTTACTGAATTTGTTAGTGTTCTCGACTTATACATATACACAATTTGGATTGGCCATATATAAGTAATTAAAAAACAAAAAATATATCAGAAATACATTAACCTTTAGAATATTAATAGTATTGATGTATAACAAAATTTAAGCTACTCTTCTATAAGCTTTTATATACTAAAGAGGGTAGGTACGAATTGTACTATATTTTAAGTACTTACTCGTAGATATCTGAAGATTAAAATCACAATGATTTAAACAAAATGTTTTATAACCAAGAGGCGTTTTAAAAATCCGCAAAAATATGCTTGTTTTTAAATAAAAGCATTTAGCCATAGAAATATAGAACTTATTCACATCCAATTTGTAATTTGTAAATTGTGTATTGTAAATAACGCATTTAAGCATTTGGAGAGCTAATATGTATTTTAATGTTTACGTTATGTAAAACCCAACCCAAAATTGGCAAAATATTTGTTTTTGTTCAACTAATACCCATTTTTTCTTGTTTTCCATGCCAATTAACATACTCGAATGGCTTAAATATCAAATTAATATAGGTAAATGCTAAGGCCTTACAGTTCGGACACCATTGATATCTAACCTTAATTACGTCAAGACTTACTTGTGATATGACACTTTCGAATTTAAATAGTCTGTATTTCCACAAACAACATACTTCCTCACCACAGTTTTTCATTTATTTAAGTACTACAACACACAGAACTTTCAAAATCATTAAAAAACTAAAAAATATATGTAAACAACAACGGTCGAACGCTGTAACAAAAATGACAATAATGCAGTGTCTGTTTTGTAATTAGATTATAAAACAAGAGTGCTATGATAATTGCTATGAATGAATAGTTGTAAAACTACTCGTAAGGGACATACATTTGACGTAGCTTCGTTACCAGTTCTATTTGATAATATTTTTATTATTACATTATTGTTAAAATTCATTTCATTCCATCGCCGAAAACTTATTAAAGAAAACTCTTTCCGTTATGCTAAAATTAGATAGTGACAATTTATTCGCAACGAGTTTATCGCTTGACGAGAATTTTTATTATCATGTTATGAAATGGAAATGTGTAGTTATTCTCTTTTTATTACCCTGCGGCTTTTTTTTTGTACCATTTCTCTCTTTGTTTGCTTGTCTGGTCTGGTCGAAATCTTGCAATGCATTTTTCATTTTGTCATGCTTATACAGTTAGCGGGGGTACAATTTGACACTTTCGTATATAAAACATTCATAATTGCATCTCCAGTATAGCGATCAAGTACTTTTTTTGTGGTTCTATTCGACTGAAATTCAGGGGTATTTAAGAATACAGATTATGCATGTTTAGACAACATATTATAAATAAAATTTTTAAATTAGCTGTGCAAACATGGTGTCCATTTATGCCACAGTTATGCGAAAATCCGTATATAGTACTGAAAATTATAGAATAAATAATAAGTTATACTATTTAAAAAAGGCTGAGTGTAGCAGCTAATTTTCTTATGTGGGCTTTGTTAATAATAACACCAGTGATTCTAAAAATTATTTAATTCTAGGCGGTTGTTTCTTGATGTTGCTGACTGTTAATATTTTTTTTAAACAATGAGCAGTATTTTAGATTTTGTTTATATAGATGTGAGGTTTGCTCGAACGAAAGGAGTTAAGGTAATATAATTTAAGCAAAAAAAAAACATATTTAGGCATTATATAAGCGTTCGATATGATGACGATATGTATAGAGTTATGCACAAGTTTCACACATTATTTTTTCTTTGGCCGATTTTCATTTATTACGTACCATATTTATACTTCCACGACGTTTCTATGGTAACCAAACTTCCTTCAAAAGCTTTAAAAAAATGAAAAACGATAAAAAATTGAAAAGCGATAGAAAAATGGCACTTTTTATCCTTTTGTTTCTATACAAAAACTGACTATTTTAGGCACTAAAATGGATAAAACAAACACTTTCAAGGGTCGTAGAAAAAATATTTTCTTTTACATTTTTGTGGCTTATTCGTGGATTTGAATTTCCTCAACGATAAAAAGAAATATTACAAAAATTACTTAATTTAAGATGGGGGGACCATACGTGTTCACTAATGTTAAGGTTTGGCGATGTTGCGGGCCAATCCATATGATTAATGTTATTGGCCTCTGCCACAATTTTAACTCTATGTGTTTCGGCATTGTCTTCAATGATGACCATAATTTCTTCAAAATCCATATATATATATATATGTATTATATATATATATATATATATATATATATATATATATGTATATATATATATATGTATATATATATATATATATATAGAGAGAGAGAGATGATGTGTTTTCCTTCCCAGGAAGTCCGATTGGGAGAGTCTTCAATTAATTTTTTTTATGATGTATTATTAAAATTAATATGCGTCCCTTAATAATGAGACTCTCTGTGCATATTTACATCATTTATACTCATATCTTACTAGTTCTAAATTGATGCTAAACAAACTGGGAATTTCCATTTATTGATAAGTCAAGTCAAAAGATCAAACAACAATATTTTACCACAATTTACTTCTTTTCAAGGAAATTTTGACGTTTCGGTGACGAACAAAGTTAATGGTTTTACATCTATGGCACTTACCGCATCACTCGTTTTCTTGGCAAATATAATATTGATACAAAAATATTGTTGTTAATTACATTTGGCAAATATTACAGAATAGTTAAATAATTATTCTACACTGTTGGCATTATATAATCAAATTGAATTTCCATTCGAGTTGTTTAAATAAATATAACTTATCCACTATCACAACGTTGCAATATCTCCTTCAAATTGTAAATTTCAGCAAGTATAATTTAGCAGCTTTACCAACGACAAGCGATGCCGCACGATTCTGTTTGTTATATATCTTGCATTTATGATACGACAAGTAAATTTGTAGGCAAAGCTTCGGATGAAAAAAGGTAAAAATGGTCTTACTCCAATAACAAA
Source organism: Kuschelorhynchus macadamiae (assembly GCA_030620095.1). NCBI lineage: Eukaryota > Metazoa > Arthropoda > Insecta > Coleoptera > Curculionidae > Kuschelorhynchus > Kuschelorhynchus macadamiae. The sequence goes on along the minus strand of JAUTXW010004542.1, from coordinate 533,512 downwards.
TATAACAGACTATGGTTTTGATTGTTAAAATTCAGCTCGTGCATTACTCTATTATATGTGTTTTTTAACCGACTTTTAGGAGGTTATCAATTCGATCCTTAGTGTTTTTTTATCGATTACTCCGCGATAGTTTTAATACTTTGGATGAAATTTTCAGAGAATTTTTACCGGAGTGGTACCATAGCAAACATATTGAAAAAAAGTTAAAAATGGCGGAATGACGCCTTTTTGAACTGTTTAACTCGATGTTAAATTCAATAATATATGCGTTCACTATTGAGATCATCATTCTGTACAGGGTCTTTCCTCATATATTGACCCCCCCCCCTAGAAGAGTTATTTTAAGAGATACAAAAAAATATCAAATACAAAAGTTTTAGAGATTTCCTTGAAATTTTTGAATCTGATGTCAAAAATTTTTTTTTCATCCGTAAATGTGAAATTTTTACAGATGGTCATTTTTTTCTTATGGAACACCCTGTATACGAATTGACAGTTAAAAAGAGCGAAATTTTCTGATTTCAAATATATATATGTTTAATATGTTTAAATAAGGCGTTATTGAAATATCGGGCTCTAAACATCAAAATAATAACACATTCAAAATATCATGGTAGGCGCTGCATTGTGAATATTTGACATTTATTAAAAAACAATTGAATCAGATGCCATTATTATTTACTGTTAGTGGGTCTTGTCAAAAAATGCCGTACAGCGAGGAAGAAATTATATATTTTATAACAAATTAATATAAAACAACAAACAAATACAATAACAATAACAACAAGAAAGTTTCCTGTTAATTAACTTCAAATTTAATAATTATACTTTATAGGTTCTCAACATGACCTCCATTATTATTAATGCAATTTGTATAGTCTTGTTCAATTTTTTGTATAGTATTAACTATAAACTGTATATTATTAAAATTCAGATCATTTATAGCGGCGATGATTTTTCTGCGGAGCATCTCGACGTTTTCATTTCCCCGCTCATAAACCTTGTTTTGAAGGTAACCCCACAGAAACGAATCCAGAGGCGTCAGGTCTGGGCTGTTGGGTGGCCAACGAATTGGCCCAGTACGTCCAATCCATAAATTATATTTTTGATTTAAAAATCTTATAACTGGCAATACATCATGTGGTGGGGCGCCATCTTGATGCCACACTATTTGATTATACTGCCTTAGGGGTAGATCGTCCAGCCTCTCTTCAATTTCGTTGGTGAGCATTTCCAAATATTTTTGCCCGGACAGGTTTTCATCGTAAAAAATAGGGCCAATAATTTGGTCACTTAAAATACCACACCATACATGAAGGGACTGCCGTCCTTGAAATTTAATTTCCCTGGTTATTCGGGGGTTAGTTGTAGCCCAATACCTAACATTTTTGCGGTTATATACCCCTGCCGTTGTAAAAGTGCACTCATCGGACCACAGAACTTTCTTAAAAAAATTTCTATCTTCTCCCTTCAACACTAGCATCTCTTGACAAAATGCCACTCTTTTATTTTTTTGCTCTTCACTTAAATATTGAACAGGCAATGTTCTATAAGCATAATACTTATTCTTTTTTAAAGTTGAGTAAATTTTTTTGGCAGACCGACCGAAGAAATTTTTGGCATGTTCTATTGAATTATTAGGGTTTTCTAGAAAGAAATAAATTTTTTTTGATATGAAATTTGAGAAAGAAAATGATCTAACCTTCGAAATATAATAAAATGTTTAGTTCTTCGTCTTGATTGGCCACAACTGTCCGACGTTTTCTTACTAAAGTCTTTCTTGTGCGCAATGCTTGTTCCACGTTTTTAAAGGTATTCTTTGCTGGAGTGGGGCGTAAAGGAAACGTGCGATGATATTCCGCCCTTGCGGCATTGGCATTATTATTATTTTTATAATATAAACGAATTATATCGCACTTTTCTTCCTCGCTGTACGGCATTTTTTGACAATTAAAAGCCAACTAACAGTAAATAATAATGGCGTCTGATTCAATTGCTTTTTAATAAATGTCAAATATTCACAATGCAGCGCCTACCATGATATTTTGAATGTGTTATTATTTTGATGTTTAGAGCCCGATATTTCAATAACGCCTTATTTAAACATATTAAACATATATATATTTGAAATCAGAAAATTTCGCTCTTTTTAACTGTCAATTCGTATACAGGGTGTTCCATAAGAAAAAAATGACCATCTGTCAAAATTTGACATTTACGGATGAAAAAAAAAATTTTTCACATCAGATTCAAAAATTTCAAGGAAATCCCTAAAACTTTTGTATTTGTTATTTTTTTGTATCTCTTAAAATAACTCTTCTAGGGGGGGGGTCAATATATGAGGAAAGACCCGGTACAGTAAGAAAAAGAAGGTATGTCACCATTATACAGGGTGTCTGGAGATAATTTAAACGGTAACCTAGAGACTTTATTATCTGAGATATCAAAAAACTTTAAATACAAAAGTTGTTTGGTTTTATCAGAATTGTTAGAATTTATAAGAAAAACAAACAAAAGACGATCGGAAAGTTAACAAATGAGCATCAACTTTGTTATTTTAAATGGGACACCCGGTATATTTTGCGTTATCTTTAACGATGCTTTCTTTCTGATTTCAAAAATATATACTTTCCATATATTTTCATAAGTAGTTTTTACAATATTTAATTATAAATTGGTAAATGCACTATACTCTGGAATTCATGCAATATGCGAATAGTAGGCTTTGATTGCAATTGTTTTTTTTATTATGGCCGCTAATGTCAAATTTCGTGCAAAAAAAAGTTGATATAATGGTGTTTTTAACTTTCCGATCGTCTTTTGTGTGTTTTTCTTATAAATTCTAACGATTCCGAAAAAATAAAAAACTTTTGTATTTGTTATCTCATACAATAAAGTCTCTAGAGTACCGTTTAAATTATATCCAGATCCAGTATATTGTATAAAAAGACATATTATTATACAACTTGACTTTTACAATAAAAATCATATAAATAGAACAAAAGAGGATGGAATAAGAAAAAATTATATAAAAAAATAAACCCGACATCTGGAAAATTTTACTCTTACTAGATTATTACTCGTAATATTAGACACCAAAGCACTCACTACATAAACATATTTTTAAATAAGTTTGGCGCAGACTTTACAAAGTAAAATTTTTCAGGTGAAATAAAATATTATTTTTCACTTTTTAGTGAATTATTTGATGTCGGTTTTATTTTTTTTAATACGAATTTTTATGTAATAAAAGATTATAAAAAAAAGTTCTTTCAGCCTCTGATGACGAAAATGAGGATTTTATTGAAATTAATCTACTTTTCACCTTACTTTTTAGTTTTGAAATAATACGTTCAATTATTATACTAAAATACGCATTACTTATACATGTTTTTAAACATGAGGAGAGAAACTTTCAAAATCAGTTATCATGACCGCATGCTTATAATATAATTTTGGCATAATATTAAATTTTCTACATGGTACCGGGTGTATTTTTATAATTTAAAACAGGAATTTTTTGTTTCGCTTTTAGGGTGGTCCAACAATGCGGTATTGCCACCAGCTTCATTTTTTTAAAATGGATCACGTTTTGCACTTTTCAAAAATGTATAATATGTCTATATTTTTGGGTCAGCCGTTCTCGCTCTATATTGCTTTAGCAATCCTAAAATAAGTTTTATTTTATGTGCTTTTAATCATAGTAGCTATGGACCGAAATCGCAGGTTGCTGCGTTTACTTTGTAAACTATGAAAGCAATAAGTGTTAATCTAGGTAGCCATGGAAAAAATAACACGAAACACGTAAATATTTCTCTCGGTCCTGCCCTTTTTTAACTATAATTTAACTATATTTAGCACTGAGATCACGAAATTATTGGAAAAAGGAAAAACGACTATTATTTCATTTCATGACTCTGTTATCTATTCTTAATAAAGTTTTAATAAACAAAATTATGTAAAACTGTTTTATGTTTTCGAATTTAAGATTTAATTTTTTAATATAACAAGTATTTAATTTTATTTTTTTTGCAACTTAAGAATAAAAAGCAATTAACAACAACTATTAAACAAATAAACTATAAATTTTATAAATGTATCCAACATTTATACAATTATGATATAACCACCATTATTTTCTATACATTTTCTGTAATCCCCTTCCTATTTATTAATTAAATGTGAAATAAAATTAGAATTATTAGTATTTAAATTACATATGCTTTCCACAATTTTTCCTCCTAATCCTTCCAACGTTCTGCTTCTTTCTCTATAGACCTCGTTTTTTAAATATCTCCATTAAAATTATCTACTGGAGTTAGATCTAGGCTATTTGGTGGGCAATAGATAATCCCGTTTCGGCCAATCCACATGTCATAGCGGTTGTTTAAAAACTCCCTTACAGGGGCGACATTATGTGGCGGTGCCCCATCTTGCTGCCATATAAGATTAAAATAATTTTCTAGCGGTACTTTTTTCAAAAGATTCTCAATTTCATTCTGCAAAACTCTTAACTATCTATGTCCATTTAAAGCACCCTCAAAAATAATAATAAACCACCCTATTTCTTAGCATACCACACCAAACATTAAGGGACTTACCTTCATCACACCACAGGATTTTATAAAAAAAATCGTGATCCTAATTTTTGTGAAAAATCATTTGTTGGCAGAAGTTTAATGTTAAATGTTTTTGATTTATAGTAAGCTCCTGGATAGGCATTCATTTATATGGATGATATTTGGTTTTCTTGAAAGTATTTTGAATTAACCTTGAATAATACCTATTCGCATATCTAATTGAATGTTGCGGGTTTTCTAAAAATAAGATTAATATTTCTAATTTACCAAACAAAATGTTTAATAACTTATTGCATACCTTGAAAATATAGCAATATATTAATTGCTTATGCTTCGTTTATAGCAACTGTTCGCTTCTTTTGTTGTAGGTATTTTCTTTGCCGTGTACTGCGTTCAACATTATAAAACTTAGCCCTGGTTGGAACTTACATCCCCGAGTGGAGGTGTTGTTTCTAAGTTTTCTTCTTTATTATAAACCATGATAAACAAATAATTTATTTTTTAACAAATGGTTTTTTTGTTTTATTTTTTCTACCTAGATTAACACTTTATCTTTTACAAAGTTTACAAAGTAAACGCAGCAGCCTGCGATGTCGGTCGATGGCAACTATGATTAAAACCACATAAAATAAACCTTTATTCAGGATTTTTAAAGCAATATAGAGCGCAAACGGCTTAACCAAATATAGACAAATTATACATTTTTGAAAAGAGGAAAATGGGCTCTATCGAAGTATCAACAAAAATATAGGGTGATCTATTTAAGAAATGAAGCTGGTGTTACTACCGCATTGTTGGACCACCCTTTACGAGAAAAAAAGTTTTCCTGGCGTGTCACCTTAAAACCAACAACTTTTGTATTTAAAGTTTTTTTTTGTATCTGTTTAAATAACAGTAGTAAAAATTGTTAAATTATAAAAATACACCCTGTACATATTTGCTAGAAAAAACTTTACTTTATTACTTTAAGTACATTATTGGTTCAAAATTGACATGAAAAATTAATCAAGGTCGCAGTTACGGTCACGGTCATCAAATAATTATAATCATTAGACCTTTATATGTAGATAGGCGAGAACAGCCACCTACTACATGTCTGTAAGGGGTTCACTTTTATTGGCTTTATTGACGAACCTGGTGTTATCTCGGAGCTGATCCACCTATCGATACCGATTGTTGATTTGAGTGGAAATGTTAATTTAGACGACGAAACCGTCATATATTATGGCTTTAACGATTGATGAACCTGGTGCTAACCCGGTGCGGATCCGAATATTGAACTGTCCTGAATTTATATGGCGAAATCGCCGTCGCTTGTGTTAAGATCTTAATGATGACTTTTTAATTAATTAACTAGATCCACTACAAAAAAATTTTTATCTTTTGCTATTATTGTAATAACTATTTTTAATAAAATAAATAAAATTTGTCATTTTGTTGCAATAACCCCATGAAACTCTTGGACTGTATTGATAGGTTAAAACATGTAAATTAAAAAGTGTACTGTTTGTAATAACAACAAAAACCGTTTAAAAACGATTTACCCTATTCCTATTTTTTTTACGAGCCTATTGTAATAATAACATGAAGAATCCACTTCCTTTTTACACAAGCGAGTGTCAAATTTAGGCCCTGAATTTGTCTGTTAAACTTTACCCAAATTCCATTAAAAACAAACCGAAACTTTAAAGCTTTCTCGAAGTTCACGTTAGCTGTATTATTATTTAGTATACCGCAAAAATGTTTTAAGGTTTTACATCTTCGTAGAACTACATAGAAGAGAAAATTCGATCTTAAAAAGTTTCTTTCGGTTCAGTTCATATGTGCATTTTGATTTGCGGGTATGGTTTTTGATGTATTATAACTTTTCTTCGAAGTATTTTAGCATCGACATCTAATTGTTGACTCCATAAATTACCAATCCGTTTTGATCTTTATTTGATATTACCGTATAGGTGATTAAGAATAACTAATAATTAAAATTCAATGTTTTTTTTTGTGTTTGGACAGTCCACTAAGCATAATATGTAGAAAATGCGATTTGTACACCTTCGGTGGTATTGTTCGGTCGTCGTTTCTAAACGGAGATTCTAAATTTTTACCATGTTTTCCAGATTTAACATTAATAATTGTAGGATAATTTTCCGATGATATTCATATTATCAAAAAGTAATTTTTAAGTGTGCTTTTGTAATTTTATTAAATATTTGCTACAATCAATTTATAGTTAGATATTTTTATTCAGTTGCGAAGATGTCAAAAAAGATTTTTGTTTGTCATCAAAAATATACTTTTTATAAAAAAAAACGAAAAATTTCTTTATTTGAGCAAAAAGCATTTAAAAATGTTTTCACTATGTTCGTTTATTAGTTTGGCAAAGTGTTCATTGTAGTAACATTACCAACGAATATACTTTCTTCTCGCACAGCAAATGTCAAATGTGACCTCAAGAATCTCTTGTCTATTTTTATCTTCGTATTTACATTTTTTAATCGAGTTTGGGGATTATCAGCAATATAAATAAAAGTGAGAATCAAAATTATGGGCAAGGAATTTACCATTATACGAGGTTTTACAAAATGTTTAGTAAATAATCGAGTTAGACAAGTATTTGTCTAAATCCTAATTTATTATTTATATCAAACCGGATATTTGTCTTTTAATGCTTTGATCAATACATACTGTGCAATTAATGTTATCATAATTAGTGTCTTGTAGTGTTCTACATCATGGAATAAATGAGAAACCCATTGAACAATAAAGGTTACTTTACTCATAAACTTTAGTGACATACAAATTCCAAATAAATTTGAATGCCCTGCAAAATATTTTATCTACAGACACTGAGTTTTCAGAAATTGTCATATGTCATTTGTTTACTAAATGAGTTACGATAGAAGACTACATGGATATATCAGGGGAATAGTGGGTGTGATTTATTAGCGAATACATTAATTGGACCGATATTATCTGATTTTCAGAAAGAAAACTTAGTTGTTCAGCTAAATGTTCGATTAGTCATTGAAATGCGAAATTTCTATATATATATATATATATATATATATATATATATATATATATATATATATATATATATATATATATATATATATATATATATATATATATATATATATATATACTTATATATATATATATATATATATATATATATATATATATATATATATATATATATATATATATATATATATATATATATATATATATATATATATATATATATATATATATATATATATATATATATATATATATATATATATATATAATATATATATATATATATATATATATATATATATATATATATATATATATATATATATATATGTGTTGACTTTTACTCCTTCACGGATGGAAAAATACAATGTGTTTTCATTCCGGGTGTACATCCGTTCACTACTGTCGTTCTGAAAAGAACAGTTTTGCTGACGTTTCGCCAAAATCACATTTGGCACTTTCGAAGCTTTCTTTCTCGCGTCCGAATAGAGACTGAAGTGTTGGTGACTGCGACGCTTCCTTTTATAGCCCCACTCGGGGCCGAAGGTTATATCTGCGCAGGCGTTGGTCGTTATTTATGTTTTCTGGATGGTGCTGTTGTTGTTGCGCTAATTGCGCTTGAGTTTTTGCGATTTTAGATTTGTCTATTATTGTCTTCCATACTGTTGGTAGTTTTAATGATTCGTCCCTTTTATTTAAATCACCTTGCTTTTCAATTTCTATGGCTTCTCGGATTATTCTGGTCTTATAATGTTCTATATTGGCAATCTCCCTACACCCATCGAAATTTATTTTATGGCCGGTTTCCTGATGATGTAGGAATAAAGCTGAGGATGTTTGTTTATTTCTGATGCTGAGTTTATGCTCTTCCACTCTTGCTGATATTCGCCTGTTAGTTTGCCCTACGTACAACTTTTCACAGTCCTGGCACGGAATACTGTACACTCCGTGGTTTTCCAGTTTGATTTTATCTTTTGGGTTTCCGAGTAGTTTACCTATAGTTGTTTGTGGCTTGTGTATTGTTTGTATGTTGTGTTTCCTCAGAATTCTTCCGATTCTGTCTGTTGTGCCTTTTACATATGGTAAGACTACTCGTTGCTTTCCCGGTTCATATTTTTTGTTGTTCGTTGTTCGGGAAACTTGTGCATTAATAGCTTTCTCTATGGTGCGATTTGTGTAGCCATTTTTCTTTAAAGCACTAGATATTACCTTAAGTTCGTTTTTTCTCGTCTGTGTTTCAGTTAGTCGCACGGATCTAGATATTAGAGTATTTGCCACAGCTTGAATTTGTGCTGGGTGATGATGTGATTTTGCATTTAAATATCTGTCTGTATGTGTTGGTTTTCTATACACGGTGTATTCGAAATGTCCGTTATGTAGTTTTGTGACCAAAACATCTAAAAATGGTAGTTTGTTGTTTTCCTCTAACTCTAGAGTAAATTGTATTCTGGGGTGGATTGAATTTACGTGAGTCAGAAATTTTTCGAGCTCTGCATGACCATGCTGCCATATAATAAATATGTCATCCACATAACGAATCCATAATTTGGGTTTTAAACTTGCTTTCTCAAGAGCTTCTTTCTCGAAGTATATCATAAATAAATTTGCGACTACTGGTGATAGCGAGGACCCCATTGGAGCACCATCTATTTGTTTATACATTTGCCCGTTGAAAGAAAAATAAGTATTTTTGAGGCAATGCTCCGAGAGTTCTATTATATGTGCCTGGAAATCCTCGTTCATAGCAATCTTGTCCAATGCTTCGTCGATGGGAATACTGGGATATAACGATTTGACATCTAGGCTTGCTATGATGTCGTTTTTTTTAAGGACGATATCTCGTATAATTCGAGTGAAATGCTCCGAGTTTTTTACAAATGAATCAGCTTTTTCTACAGTTGGTTGCATAATTTCAGAAAGGTATTTCTCCAGTTTGTGTATTTTTGGTAAACCATAGAGTTAAGGACATCTGCTCGACTTTTCCCGTGGTATGATTTTTTGTTGAATTTCGGGGTTTATTGGTGAACTTTTTATTTTATTTTTAGTTGTTTTTTCTAGGTACGTTGTCGGGTCCCTTGGAACAGGCCTATAACAATACTTCGAGAAAGAAGCTCTTGAGAAAGCAAGTTTAAAACCCAAATTATGGATTCGTTATGTGGATGACATATTTATTATATGGCAGCATGGTCATGCAGTGCTCGAAAAATTTCTGACTCACGTAAATTCAATCCACCCCAGAATACAATTTACTCTAGAGTTAGAGGAAAACAACAAACTACCATTTTTAGATGTTTTGGTCACAAAACTACATAACGGACATTTCGAATACACCGTGTATAGAAAACCAACACATACAGACAGATATTTAAATGCAAAATCACATCATCACCCAGCACAAATTCAAGCTGTGGCAAATACTCTAATATCTAGATCCGTGCGACTAACTGAAACACAGACGAGACAAAACGAACTTAAGGTAATATCTAGTGCTTTAAAGAAAAATGGCTACACAAATCGCACCATAGAGAAAGCTATTAATGCACAAGTTTCCCGAACAACGAACAACAAAAAATATGAACCGGGAAAGCAACGAGTAGTCTTATCATATGTAAAAGGCACAACAGACAGAATCGGAAGAATTCTGAGGAAACACAACATACAAACAATACACAAGCCACAAACAACTATAGGTAAACTACTCGGAAACCCAAAAGATAAAATCAAACTGGAAAACCACGGAGTGTACAGTATTCCGTGCCAGGACTGTGAAAAGTTGTACGTAGGGCAAACTAACAGGCGAATATCAGCAAGAGTGGAAGAGCATAAACTCAGCATCAGAAATAAACAAACAACCTCAGCTTTATTCCTACATCATCAGGAAACCGGCCATAAAATAAATTTCGATTGGTGTAGGGAGATTGCCAATATAGAACATTATAAGACCAGAATAATCCGAGAAGCCATAGAAATTGAAAAGCAAGGTGATTTAAATAAAAGGGACGAATCATTAAAACTACCAACAGTATGGAAGACAATAATAGATAAATCTAAAATCGCAAAAACTCAAGCGTAATTAGCGCAACAACAACAGCACCATCCAGAAAACATAAATAACGACCAACGCCTGCGCAGATATAACCTTCGGCCCCGAGTGGGGCTATAGAAGGAAGCGTCGCAGTCACCAACACTTCAGTCTCTATTCGGACGCGAGAAAGAAAACTTCGAAAATGCCAAATGTGATTTTGGCGAAACGTCAGCAAAACTGTTCTTTTCAGAACGACAGTACACCCGGAATGAAAACACATTATATATATATATATATATATATATATATATATATATATATATATATATATATATATATATATATATATATATATATACATATATATATATATATATATATATATATATATATATATATATATACATACATATATATATATATATATATATATATATATATATATATATATATATATATATATATATATATATGTGTTGATTTTTACTCCTTCACGGATGAAAAAATACGATGTGTTTTCATTCCGGGTGTACATCCGTTCACTACTGTCGTTCTGAAAAGAACAGTTTTACTGCCGTTTCGCCAAAATCACATTTGGCATTTTCGAAGCTTTCTTTCTCGCGTCCGAATAGAGACTGAAGTGTTGGTGGCCGTGACGCTTCCTTTTATACCCCCACTCGGGGCCGAAGGTTATATCTGCGCAGGCGTTGGTCGTTATTTATGTTTTCCGGGTGGTTCTGTTGTTGTTGCGCTAATTGCGCTTGAGTTTTTGCGATTTTAGATTTGTCGATTATTGTCTTCCATACTGTTGGTAGTTTTAATGATTCGTCCCTTTTATTCAAATCACCTTGTTTTTCAATTTCTATGGCTTCTCGGATTATTCTGGCCTTATGATGTTCTATATTGGCAATCTCCCTACACCCATCGAAATTTATTTTATGGCCGGTTTCCTGATGATGTAGGAATAAAGCTGAGGTTGTTTGTTTATTTCTGATGCTGAGTTTATGCTCTTCCACTCTTGCTGATATTCGCCCGTTAGTTTGTCCCACGTACACCTTTTCACAGTCCTGGCACGGAATACTGTATACTCCGTGCTTTTCCAGTTAGATTTTATCTTTTGGGTTTCCAAATAGTTTACCTATAGTTGTTTGTGGCTTGTGTATTGTTTGTATGTTGTGTTTCCTAAGAATTCTTCCGATTCTGTCTGTTGTACCTTTTACATATGGTAAGACTACTCGTTGCTTTCCCGGTTTCCCGAAAGCTTCGAAAATGCCAAATGTGATTTTGGCGAAACGTCAGCAAAACTGTTCTTTTCAGAACGACAGTAGGGGACGGATGTACATCCGAAATGAAAACACACTATATATATATATATATATATATATATATATATATATATATATATATATATATATATATATATATATATATATATATATATATATATATATATATATATATATATATATATATATATATATATATATATATATATATATATATATATATATATATATATATATATATATATATATATATATATATATATATATATATATATATATATATATATATATATATATATATATATATATATATATATATATATATATATATATATATATATATATATATATATATATATATATATATATATATATATATATATATATATATATATATATATATATATATATATATATATACATTCGGACGCGAGAAAGAAAGCTTCGAAAATGCCAAATGTGATTTTGGCGAAACTTCAGCAAAACTGTTCTTTTCAGAACGATAGTAGTGAACGGATGTATACACCCGGAATGAAAACACACTGTGTTTTTCCATCCGTGAAAGACTAAGAATCAACACTATACGCCTCTACGAGAAGGAAATCTTCAAGAGAAACAAGACGTATGAAAAACTGTGAGGTAAGAAAACTAATTTTTTATGTAATAAAACCTTTCAAATTAAGTGTCGTGACAGCGATTTACTTCCTACTTTTACACTGTTGTCTTATCATACTAAAACTAGAGAAAATCGATCAAACTAGAAAACAACTAGCCGAGACAGAAAAAGAACTTTTAAAGTTACACCTTAAACTAAATAACATCATTCATACTTTATTGTCGAATCGCATAGAAATTTTGGCTTTTTGGCGAACAGAATCAAATAAGAATATTAAGACTGATAAACTTTCGAAAAAATATGACAATGTTCTAAGAAAATCGACTCAGCCACAAGTATCATCAGTAGACGTCGAGAAATTAATGCGTAATATATCATTCTACATCCCTCAGAAAGTGAAAAATCCGTACTGAGTAAGGGTTTTAATTTTGCGATATCTCCTAAGGAAATCCCTAAAGAAGAAATAATAGCTGGAGTGGAAGCTGTCCTTGACTCCTCTGAAGAAACAAAAGCAGAGGAGAATCGACAAGAAGTGGCAAGAATTTTAAGATCAAGCAAAGCACCAAAACAAAATCTAAATGCAACTGAACAAAAGGCCATAACAAACCTTCGAAAAAATAAAGACATCACAATCCTTCAAGCAGATAAAGGAAACGCAACTGTGGTTATGAATACACAAGATTATGTACAAAAAATGCAGGATATCTACAAGACAATTGTTATAGGCTTGTTCCAAGGGACCCGACAACGTAGAATCATACCACGGGAAAAATCGAGCAGATGTCCTAAACTCTATGGCTTAGCAAAAATACACAAACCAGGGGCGCCCATCAGACCTATTGTTAGTGTTGTTAATTCGCCGCTACAAAAACTGGAGAAATATGTTTCTAAAATTAAGCAACCAGCTGTTGAAAAAGCTGATTCATTTGTAAAAAACTCGAAGCATCTTACTCGAATTATACGAAACATCGTTCTTGAAAAAGATGGTATCAAAGCAAGCCTAGATGTCAAATCGTTATATCCCAGTATTCGCATCGACGAAGCATTGGATAAGATTGCTATGAACGAGGATTTCCAGGCACATATAATACAAAGCGATGTTGCAGGCAATTAATGGCAAATGTGATTGATGTTACTGAAACATTTAATTATTGACTCTTTTTACTTTGTGAAAGCTTTTTTAAAGTTGTACACGGAGATGAGCACTGCTCATCTCCTGTGTGACTGCGGAAGGGTTAAAATAAATCCAAAACCTTTCACAAAGTAAAAAGATTCATCAATTAAATGTCCCAGTAACATCAACCAAGATTAATTGGCTGCAATTCCTTTACCCCTTTTTGGTTATTTCATTTTCAAACAGACGTGAAACTAAAAAAAATATATATATATATATATATATATATATATATATATATATATATATATATATATATATGAAGGAGCAATCCTTACCGTGAGTTATTTCGTTTGTATAACTTTTCACGACCAAGAACCGCAGAGAAATTGAAATTTCTGTTTCTCTTCTATTTTTGCACAGATGTGTCGTCATGTGCTCCAAAGTAGGTCGCATCTAAAGAGATTTAGTTGCATCATAGTACCTACAGATGGCTCCACTGGTTGCCTATTTCCCTCGTCGACTTTCAAAGTCGAATGGCATGACGCCTTGTTTGTTTCAGGGTTTGGGTATTTCGGTTTTAATACCGATACCCCGCAAGGAAACAGTAGCAGATGGCCCTTGGCCCTGGAAACAAACATAGCGCCATGTTTTGGTCGATTCTCGACAAAATGGTGAGGGAGTAATCCTTACCGTGAGTTAACACTTACAGGCAAAAGTATGTAACATGCGTGGGTAAAACTGAAAACTAATGAAAATATGCTTTCATACATTTTTATTCAAGATTTGTTGGCCAGAAAAGGATATATGTAGAAAAGCAAAAATATTTAATTTTTGCAGTAAAATTTTTCTTTGGAGTTCTCCGGAGCCCTGATAATTGGCCCTAAATGTTATACTTAGCTTGTAGAACTATTCTACTTCCATAGATGTTTTCGTTTTCTATTGTGTCGAAAATGATGATTTCTGATGGGAGATCTCCCTGGATATAAGCCTGCCTCATGAGAGTAAAGGCCCAAAAATCGATCGCAGGAGGGTATCCTGTAACATAATCAAAAGCAATGTCTTCACATATTCTTGCTTTTTTACATATATTCTTTTCCGGCCAAGAAATCTTGCATACAAATGTGTGAAAGCAGATTTTTATTTGCTTTTAGTTTTGTCCACGTATATTACATGCTTTCGCCTAAATCCTATGGGTTGCATCCGGAATTCCCGAAGCCTCAATAGGTTGAGCTAAGTGTTATACCTATCTCGTAGAACTTTTCTACTTCTTGTAAGCCGTTCTCTTGCAAAAATTAAGTATTTTTACTTTTCTATATATATATATATATATATATATATATATATATATATATATATATATATATATATATATATATATATATATATATATATATATATATATATATATATATATATATATATATATATATATATATATATATATATATATATATATATATATATATATATATGTATATATATATATATATATATATATATATATATATATATATATATATATATATATATATATATATATATATATATATATATATATATATATATATATATATATATATATATATATATATATATATATATATATATATATATATATATATATATATATACATATATAAGAAATCTTGAGAAAAACTGTCAGGTCAATACTATTTACACTGAATTTTACACTCAAAGGCGTTCTACAAGGTTGATCAAAGATTGCTTGTTGCGAAGCTGGCTGCGTGGAGTTTTGAAAGTCATGTCTTAAAAGGAATTTCCAGTGTCCTGACTGGGAGAACCCAGAGCGTAAGAATAAACAACCATATTTTTCATGAGATAATAATACAATCCGGGGTGCCCCAAGCCTCTCATTGTCGATCCTTATTTTTTCATATTATTCGGTAACGTCTTGAACAACTTAATTTTATTTCTAATTTAGTGGAAGATTTAGAAATATTTGGCTTTATGCGGTGTATGGGGGACTGCTCATAATGCAGGATGATACTGATGTTTTATTTTTATGTCCTGAACTGAATGGTCTTAGTCTAAATATTAATAAATGCCACGTAATGTATATTTTTAGAATTATTCATAAAATTAAATATGTATACTACATTAATAACATGGCTCTAGATAATGCAGCATCAGTTAAATATTTAGGTGTTAAGATAAACCGTCCAATTTCCAGTATTAATAACGTAATTTCAATTACTCGGAGATGCTATAGAAAACTTGTATTAATTTCTAGACATTGCAGAGATTTTTCGTGTGTTACATTTAAATGACTATTTTACTCCGAGTGCACGTGGAAGAGATTGAGAGTTTACAGAACAGATTATTACGCATATACGAGTTTAAGTTAAACATCCGTAGTGTGGATTACCATATTGATTATCATCTTATCCAGAAATATTAGGAATGTGTACCCTTCAATTTAGGCGCTTCATCCTAGAAATGTGTTTTATATCTAAGCTCTTAACGGGTAATATCTACCGTTCCCATCTCGTATCCATACTTAACTTTAATACCAGCCACTGCATATATATATATATATATATATATATATATATATATATACATAAATAAATCAGAATTTTCTTTAACCATGTATTTATAACGTGGGTACTTTATATTCTTGGATAAAGGTTATTTATATAAACACAAATTTTTCATATCAATCAACGTTTCACTCATTGTGTTGAGCTTTTTCAAGATTTATTGTTGTTGCGTTTTCTTTTTATCTAAAAATGTTTGTTTTTTTCAATAAAATTATAGCACATTACGTACATATAAACGTATACGTTAAGCATCAAATACATAAAAGGTCCTAGTTCTATTTTTTTTTTCGTTTAAAATATCTTATATTGTGTCCATTTGTCACCAATAGTATATAAGATATTTTAAACGAAAAAAAATATAGAACTAGGACCTTTTATGCTTAACGTTTACATTTATATGTATGTAATGTGCTATAATTTTATTGAAAAAAAAACAAACATTTTTAGATAGAAAGGAAACGTAACTAGAATAAATTTTGAAAAAGCTCAACACAATGAGTGAAACGTGAAATTGATATGAAAAATGTATATATATTTATATATATATATATATATATATATATATATATATATATATATATATATATATATATATATATATATATATATATATATATATATATATATATATATATATATATATATATATATATATATATATATATATATATATATATATATATATATATATATACAAATTCCATCATATTCGATTCCTACCAATATTTTAGCAGTCACACTTGATTTTTTGGCATAATTTAAAATAAATTGGATAACTAGTTTTTACATTAATACACACCACCATTTTGTTACTTCATATTGAATTCATTTTAGTTTATCCCTATATCATATTTAACACTTTTAATTTTAAAATGTAAAGTCAAGTAAAGTCAGTTGAATAAGAATTTTTTAAGTTGACTTTTTAAAAGTTTTATATGGCCGCCATTTTACTTGTTCATCTTCATCTATAGCACAATTAGTTATGGCATAATATGAAATCAATCCACTAAGTAGTTTATTCAGGCTAAATGTTTAAATGTTTTATTAAACCACCATCTTGGAATCGAACCAAAATTGTGCCAGTTGATTCCTACATAACACGAGATTTTTCTGCAAACTTTTAGATAAATTGTAAAAGTTTTTTAGCTATGCCGTGAACAGATAGATCGACAGGCAGAGAAACAGACAGACGGACTGAATCTTCGAAGCATCATGGAAAACGAAATATTGAATGGTCTAGCACTAGTTAAAATCAATGAAACACCATATTTTTCACGAGAAATTGATGTCGGCGAAATTATAAAAAATGCTTCTTTTTTGCAAAATTAAACCACACCGAATGCAAATAGGAAATTCGACGGATTAATATTGTTTCGAAAAAAAAATCATCTTTTTATTTGACTCGGTCGGTATGTATTAATAAATAACAAAATTTAAAAAATATCTAAATTGTTTAGCCCCCTCACCCTGACATCATGCTCACTATTTCAATCTACATTGACATTTTCTGCTACGGCATTCATTAAAAGGTTCCTTGTAAGGTCAAATTAAGTAAGTAGTGTAAAATATTCCGTACATTGATCGACAAAAACAAATTTAGAAACCTACTCGCATAAAAACGCATGCATAAATTATGCAAAAATAATGTAAACCACAACAAACAAAAATATTCCAGTCTAACCAATATCATTTATAAAACGGTTTTGTTAAATAAAAACTTAATTTACATAACAAGGAAATGGGTGTTCTCTAAGAATACTGACAATTAGCAATATTTTATATAATTAATTACGTTGATGTTATAATACTGAAATTCTGTTAACTATTGCGAATTCATTTCATTTTAATAACTGACTAGTTTTAAGCTTTGAATTATGATTGAAAATATATAACCGCTACACAAAATAAATGGATCACCAGCCCTTACAGGGTATTAATTAAAATAAAAGTAAAAGTAAAATTAAAAATTTCGAAGAAAATCACCCTCCGAGATTTTTTCAGATTTTTACGTTTCAGGGTCCCTAGATTACGAAAAACATTTCTCAAATCCGTCGGTCTATCTGTTATCTGTCGGTCTGTCGATGTCTGTTCGCAGCATAGCTAAAAAATTACTTACCCCATTGACAAATTTTGGTCAAAAATTAAGGGTCATATGGGGATGACCTAGTATAATTTTTTTAAAATTCCAATATGGCAAAATAAAATGGCGGACTATTAAAATGTTAAAAAAACTTTATATCTAATTTACCTAAAATTTTGCACAAAAATTAAGCATTACATAGGAATGAACTGGGAAAATTTTGGCCTGAGAAAACTACTTAATGGACTGATTTCAAATTTTGTGCCATAACTAATTGTGGTATAGAGATGAACTAGTAAAACTGTGGTACTAATTCAAGATGGCGGAACAAAATGGCAGCCAAATAAAATATTTATAATCGTGAAAAAATCACCCTCTCAGGTTTTATATATTTGCGGGTTTTAATAAAAAATTATTACTAGAAAAACTAATTATTCCATTTCTTCAAGTTTTGCACAACAATCAAATGTTATATAGGAATGAACTAGTAATATTTTGGTATGAATATAAGATAACAAAAAAGATGGCGACCCAATAAAATTATTAAAAAATGGTCTGAAAAAAAAACTATTTATTAGTTTAATTTCAAATTTTGTGCAGGCATTAAATGTGATATAGAGACAAATGGTAAAGTTGTGGTACAAATTCAAGATGGCGGAAGAAGTTGGCTACTAAATAATTTTAACTTCCCTGGTAAAGGGGAAGTATTTTAATCGTGAAAGATTAGAAGAATAGGTTCACGACATAGCTAAAAACTATTTACCTGATCATTTCAAATTTTGACCAAAAATTAAGAGTTGTATGGGGATGACCTGGTAAAAATTTGGTAAAAATCGAATATGGCAAAACAAAATGGCGACCTAGTGAAATGTTAAAAAAATTATTACTAAAAAACTAGTTATCCAGTTACCTCAAATTTTGCACAAAAATAAAATATTATGAAGAAATGAACTGGAAAATTTTGGTACGAATTCAAGATGGCGGAACAAAATGGCGGCTTTATAAAATATCTAAAAATTTATCCTGAAAAATTACCTAATGGTCTGATTTCAAATTGTGTGCCATAATTAATTATGGTATAGAGAGGAACTACTAAAACTGTGGTATAAATTCAAGATGGCGGTCAAATAAAATATTTTGTAATAAAGAAAAAATCACGTTCTCAAATTTTACATATTTTCAGTTTTTAGCGTTTCTAGATGCCAAAAAGATTCAATTCCGTCGGTGAGTCTGTTTGTCTGTCAGTACGTAGCTAAAATATACCCATCAAATTGACTTCAAATTTTAGTCAAAGACTAAGGGTCGTATGGGGATGATCTAGTGATATTTTGATACAAATCCAGTATGCCGGAACAAAATGTCGGCCTAGTGAAACGTGAAAAAATGATTACTAAAAAACTAATTAACTAATTTTCTCAAATTTTGCACAAAAATCAAGTGTTACATAGGAATGAACTGACAACATTTTGGTATGAACATAAGATTGCAAAACAAATTGGCGGTCTAATAAAATATTTAAAAAATCGGACTGAACAAAACTACTCATTAGATTAATTTCAAAATTTGTGCAAGCATTAAGTGTGAAATAGAGATAAACTGAAAAAGTTATGGTACGAATTCAAGATGGCGGCCAAATATTTATTTTAAATCCACGTAAAAATATCCTATTTAATTTACTTTAAATTTTGCATGAAATTTAAAAGTGATAAAGGGATAAAGAATCATAATGATGGAAGTTCCGGGTAAAGGAAATTTGCCGATTTTTACTCTTAAATTTTTAGGTGTTTAAAAATAAATATAAACTCTGATGACATTTTATTATGTGCGTGTTCTTTTTTCCGCGTCTCTATTCATCGGCAATTCTCTCAAAGTTTGCACAAAAGTCAAGTAGTATAAAAAAATCAACTTAAGATAGCGTAAAACAGTGGTGGCTTAACAAAATATTTAAAAATTGAGCTTGAAAAAGCTACCTAATGGATTGTTTTCAAATTTCGTGTAGTAATGAATTATCGTACAAAGATAAACTGGTAAAATTATGGTACAAATTCAAGCTAGCAGCTAAATAAAATGCTCTTAATAACGAAAAAATCACCAGGTCTTACATATCTTCACATTTCAGCATCCCTAGAGGCCAAAAATTTATGTTTTATCAAATTTGTCGGTCCGTCAGTTCACGGCATAGCTTAAAAACTACTTACCCGATTAACTTG
Source organism: Kuschelorhynchus macadamiae (assembly GCA_030620095.1). Taxonomy (NCBI): domain Eukaryota; kingdom Metazoa; phylum Arthropoda; class Insecta; order Coleoptera; family Curculionidae; genus Kuschelorhynchus; species Kuschelorhynchus macadamiae. The sequence continues at coordinate 513,013 of JAUTXW010004542.1, read as the reverse complement.
AAGTTTTAGTCAAACACTAAAGGTCATATGGGAATGACCTGCTAATATTTTAGTGAAAATTTCAAGTGAAAAGTTAAAAATTTATTTCTAAAAAACTAATTATACAATTTAATTTAAATTTTACACAAAAATCAAGTGTGACATAGTTAGATATTGCTAAAATATTGGTAGAAATCTAATTTGGTGGAACAAAACGGTGCTCAATATAAATATTTGAAAAGACAGTATATATATGTTACTAAATGACTATGTATCGAACTAAATTGGATCACACTTCACTCAAAGAAAAATTTATAACGAGGGAAGTTCCGGGTAAAGGATATTTACCGATTTTTTTAATTTATAAAACTTTTTTTTGTCAAAAGCAAGGATCCGTTAAACACTTTCTGGTGCCCCAATGATTTTGGTTTTTGACAAAAATAAAAAACTGTAAGCAAGTGACGATTATCGCCGCGTCTTTAAAATAATCTTTTTTGATTTTCTTGGTGCCGTTTCAAAAAAATGAGCAGGCAAAAAGCTACAAAACTGCGTTTAAAGTTTGTAGCTAAGTGTTTCGCGAGAAAGACTACTTGAGTGCAAAGAATTTTTTTTTTCGTTCTAACATCTTCCCCGGCACTTATCAACCTTAAACTTTATCATTCAGCCATACCCCTTAAATTTATCGGATATATTTTTTCTAAACGTATGCCAAAAGGATGACCGTATTTGATAAAAATGAAAAAGTTACAAAGTTAAAAAGTTTTTGGAAAATTTAATATGATATTCTTGCTTAAAGTGAACATAAAGAAGGCTATTTAGATTTTCCACAAAAGTGAAACAGCTTTAAAAACTTTTCTAAATTTTGTCGATGTATTGTTTAATTCAAAAAATGTAACAAAATATCAGAAAATCTAACTTGCAAAAAAAGCACATATTTTATTTTTTAGTGATTATTACCACTTATTATCAGATATGCCTTGAAAGAGCCCGGCTGGACATTCTTGTTATGCTATTAGTATATTTTGACAAATTGGACTTTCCAAATATCCCTTCAAATGCTTTAAAGGGTAGTATAAATAGTCATGGAACGTAAAGTAGAATAAACTCCGGCTATTTGGGCATAAATGTTATGAGATTTTAACTTTCGTATCATGGCCAGTTTGTTTACCAAATAAACAGGTAAATTGTATCAAACAATATCAAGCACATTTCGAGGATTAGATTATAACGATGTGTAGAAAAATGAGATTTGCTTATTTCGGTCTACTTGAGGTATGTGGCATATGGCATGTTACCTATGGTTTCATGCCATACGTTTTTAAGTTATATAGGTTTTCGAGTTTTCAGGTAATCATAGAGGATGTTTACTTATGAATGAATGCTATGAATCTGATTAGGTAAAACATGCATTATTAATAAATGTTAATCTGTGCAAACTCTGCCTTTCTATTGGTTTCAGTATATTGAAACTTTTGCACATTCATTTATAGAATTGACATTAGCTGCACAACTCTCGAAGTAAAGAAACTCTAGGTATAAGCAAGTGTGAAATGCTATTACATCACATGCCAAGTTTTAGTTAGCTTGTTTTTAAACAAAACAAAAACTTTATTTAACATTTTTATATTTAAATATTTTTTTAACAAAAATTATTATTTTTAGTTGATTAAAACTGAAATAAAATGTATTATTTTATTTTAAAGCAAAGTTATATTATTTAGAATTTCTTTTTTTTTTTTCAATCTAAAAATTTGTTGAAACTTTTTATATTTTAAGTGCGCCACGATATAAGTAAATTTTTTTAATAGTGGCATTCCTTTAATTATCGAGCTATAAAAAATCTTAAAGTTTTCTACAATTCCAAAATGCGTAAAAAGCTATTTTAGATTTCAAGAAGTATTAATTCTAAATGTATATATATATATATATATATATATATATATATATATATATAAAGTTTTTTCCTTCAAATTCAATTCTATACAGTTATCAAAAAAAAAAGTTAACGTAAGATAAGAAGTTACATGCTAACGCATAAACTGATTTAACAAAAAATACTTATTTCTATAGATGGAGCTATACTGAAAACTCCGTGTTTCTATTGTAAATGCTCTCGGAAATTATTCCGCGAGATAAAAAAAGTTTGGCACTGATTTTTAAAGCAAACTCGTATCAAACAGCTGTTACTAATCGAGGATAACACAAAAATGTTACTGGTGCAGTTGATGTGGCCAGCAGTTTATAGAGCCCATTACTATTTTCTAACTGATTTTTCAGAGCACTTTATTTTTGCCATTTAAAACCGGAAAACTCGGCACCCATTATGGCTTAAACTATCGCAATTTACCATATTTATCTCATTAACCACAAGCACACACATATTGCCACAAATATAAATTGCAGAATTTAATTTACCGTGTCATTATTTTATGCTTAAAATGAATGCAGAATGGAAGTCAGAACTGGAACATGTGAAATAACTAAAGCCATTTTTCATAAAACTCGCTTCCAGACACATCCATCAGGTTTCATAAAAAAAGACACGACGACAACGGAAAGTACAAGGGCACACATCGCCATAAATAAAATAATTATTGTGAAAATATAATAATGTTGGCTCGTCCGAACGTTTAAAGAGCTACTCTAATTCACAAGCTCACAATGGTGTTAATTACTACTACTGCTAGTAAAAATATGATTGAGGGTTTATTCGATTCGAAATGACGTCTTGAAAAATATGACGAGTCTATTGTTAACTATGTTTTTTTAGAATTTTGTTTTATCTTTCAAGTCGGATACTTGTTAAATAAAAGCTTCGTGAAGACTTTATCAAACTATACTATATGATATTATGACATTGCAGTGGCGGCTATTCAGGTGAAGTAGGTGAAGTGCTACTTCATCAGGAAAAATAAACAAGCAAACATCTAACTATAATATATCTCTATCTCTATATATCTATGGCGGCATGTCTTTTTAAAACTTTCAATCGAACTTTATTATAACAACTATAACAGTGGCGCAAACCGCTTCGACTTTGCTGGAGGTGCTATGTTTAGTTTACGATTTTCCTACTACGTTGCCATGACAACGCGTTCGCGATGATGTCGACCGCATGGAAGATTAATGTTAACCAGCGCCATACAACGCTCTCGATGAATTGCTAACGCAGTACACTACACCCACTTGTCGTTCAGTTTGGGGTGGTTGTTTGCTTTTATTTTTGCAGATTTGGCTGCAACCGGTTAGTTCCTTTGCAGTTTACTTGACTGTTTTGTGTTATATTTATTTATGGTGTTGTTACAGCTTTATTTGGTGTCGGGTTTATTAATTTACATTATTGATGAATTCGATCAGGGATGTGGTTTGCATTTTGTTGGAAACTCCATTCAATCGATGAAAGGAACAAGATCAGAGTTTTAATCGTCATCCTGGCTTTCGGCGTACAAATGGTTATATAGTAGTCAAATATTACAAAAATTGTTTTGCTGGCCTTGTTTACTAGTTTCCAATAAATATTCAGTGTGGAATAAGGAAGGACTGGCAGGTATGTTAAATATATGAAGGTCTTTACATAACGTGAAGACTCGGCGGAGCATTTAAAATGCGAATTAATGCAAAAAAACAAAGCACTATAGCTGATACTTTAAAAGAAAATGCTAAACTATATAAAATACATTTTAAAGAAAACGTTCAATTAAATAGACTATATATTTGCTTGATAATTGATACAGTTTTGTATCTTGCAAAAAAAGAGTTAGTCATTCGCGGCCATAATCAGAGCAGTGAGTCAATACATAGAGGTAATTTTAAAAAGCTTTTAGGTTTATTAGTATCGAGAAGTTCCCAAGAACTAAAAGAACATCAGAAAAAAATTAAAAATCTTTTTACTGGTGATTCGAAAACTATTTTAAACGAAATAATTAATTATTAATTGAATTTAATTAAGTGTTGAATGCATTTCTGATTATTTAAATAATGAACACACAGTTTTTTTTCTGTGCAAGTGGATGACATCACTGATATTACGCAAACCTTCCAGTGCTTCATAATTTTAAGATACGTTAATTTAGAAGGTTTAGTAGTCGAGAGATTCTTAGGATTTTATAATGTCAGTTCGGATAGAACATCGGAGAATTTATATTCTCTATTGGATGAAATTTTGGACCAATTTGACTATAAACATAAATTAATAAGGCAATGTTACGATGTCTGGCCATCTAAATGGCCTTCAAAAAAAAAAGCAAAAGCGCCGCAGGTTGTATTTGTCTTGATGCAGTAAAGTTTAAAAATATTTCTAAATGTCGAATTTTTTTCCAAGCCTTTGTGGCATTCCTTAATTTTTTCATCACTCAGCCAAACGAACATATGCTCTTACATCTGCATCTACGAGGCGTATACCAACAATTACAGAAACTCGTTGGTCTTCAAATTCGAAGTTCGTAAATGTGATTGTTCAAGTTGCGTTCTTCAAAAAAAATCGTTTGACATTCATTTTTGCATATCCAAATAAAAAGCTGTCGTGAGGCGCTCTGTAAAAAAAGAAATGCACTTTTTTTTAATACCATGTTTGATAAATCAAATTCTATTACAGAAATAAATCATTACAAACGGGAGCTTGCTAAGCTTCCACTTTAAGAAATTAGGGCTAAGTATACAACCCTTTTTTATGAAATATTGGACCATATTTTAGTGGAAATGACAATAAGCTTTCAAGACTCTGAAAAACTTTCATTTTTATGCTTGGCAGCTTCTGCTAAATTTTCCGAATATAGTTTAAATTTTCCAACTGGCCAGTTTGAAAATTTATAACAGTTATATGAGGAAATATTTTCAAAAAGTCAACGACTTAAAAATGAGCTTGGTCTTATTTTTGTCAACGACAGTAAGTGGAATACATCGCTGCAAGAGCAAGTGCAAAAAATTAATAAAATAAAGATATTTTAACCAAAGCATATAAAGTGTTTTCCTTATTTTGACAATACCGTCGACAAGTGCTTCAGTGGAAAGAAGTTTTTCTTGCCTCAGACGTGTAAAAACTTATTTAAGAAATCCAATATCTCAAAAAAGACCTTCTTCTCTAGGCAATATTTCAATTCAAATGGAATGTCTGGAGGAGATTAGGACAACTCATCTATTTTATGAGGATGTTATAAATACATTTGCTGCTATGAAGGATAGGAGAATTGATTTAGTATACAAAATTTAAGTAAGTCATAAAAAAATATTCTAGCCCTTCTATATATAAAAAAAATTCTGGAAAAAAAATTATTGCGATATTTTTTTTGCTTCATTTACTTGTTCACCCGCTAGCCGCCACTGCTAAGTAGAACCTTTTTTTATGAAATATTGAAATGACACTAATATTTCAAGACTGAAAAACTTACATTTTCATGCTTGGCAGATTCTGCTAAATTTTCCGAATATAGTTTAAATTTTCCGACTGACCCGTTTGAAAATTTGTTACAGTTATATGGTGAAATATTTTCAAAAAGTCAACGACTTAAAAATGAGCTTGGTCTTATTTTTGCCAATGAGAGTAATTGGAATATATCGCTGCAGTGAAGAAAATTAATGAAAATAAAGATATTTTTACCGAAGCATATAAACTGTTGTCACTTATTTTGATAATACCGTCACAAGTGCTTCAGTGGAAAGAAGTTATTCTTGCTTCAAATGTGTAAAAATTTATTTGAGAAATAAAATATCTCAAGAAAGACTTACTTCTCTTGGCAATATTTCAATTCAAAATTAATTTTTGGAGGAGATTAGGGCAACTCATCAATTTTATGAGGATGTTATAAATAAATTTGCTACTATGAAGGATAGCAAAATAAGCAGGATATAAAATTTAGGTAAAAACGATTGCTATATTTTCTTCTTCACTTACTTTTTCACCCGCGTAATTATTAATTATTCAAGCTGACAAAAAACTATAAAATTAACGTTTTTTTACATCCCTTGTAAAAAAAAAGTATTGTAATCCTGAAAAAAATTACCCTGTGAGATTTTTTCAGATCTAAACGTTAATGTGATGTGACCTCTCCCTGGATACAAGCCTGCCTGATGAGGGTAAAGGCCCAGAAATCGATCGCAGGAGGGCATCCTATGACATAATCGAAAGCAATTTCTTTTCGTAGACGGTTTTCCTGCAAAAGTTAAATATTTTTGCTTTGCTACATATATCCTTTTCCGACCAAGAAAGTCTGTAAAAACACATTTTTATTGTTTTCAGTTTTACCAGGCATATTACATGCTTTCGCCTAAATTCTATGGGTTGCAGCCGGAATTCCAGGAGCCTCAATAGGTGGCGCTAAGTGCTATACCTAGCTCGTAGAACTTTTCTACTTCCATAAACGTTTTCGTTTTCAATTGTTTCACATCGGTGATCTCTGATTTGTGATGTCCCTGGATACATGCCTGGCTGATGAGGGTAAAGGCCCGGAAATCGATAGCAAGAGGGTATCCTGTGACATAATCGAAAGTAATTTCTTATCGTAAGCCGTTTTCCTGCAAAAATTAAGTATTTTTGCTTCTCTATATATATAAATATATATACAAATAATTGTCGTATCAAAAGCTATAAAGTGAATGTGGGCTTCCTCAATCGAAGGAGACGCCACTAAAATCAACTCGATCCTCGGCTTTCTTCGTTGGACATCGGGTGTCATTGGCTGTTTAAAATTTCAGCGCGGGCGATTTTAATATGAAAGCTGTCAAAAAGCGTTTTTTTCAATTTGGCGCTTTTTTACTGCGAATTTTTTGCCTTTCTTTTTTATTCAAAGTCAGAGTTTTTATAAAAACTGTGTCCGAGATTAGAAAGTTTAGGATTTCAGTTTGTTATTGAAGTGTTTTATTTGAACACAGCCCTTAGTTTTGTGTGAATAGTCTCTGGTGGGACTATTCTCATCATGGAAGTGCAAACTACACGCTCAAATAAAATGTGCATAATAAGTGACTTTGAATTTCCCAGTGTTTCAGCAAAAAACAAACACATTAAAAACATTCATAACCAGGAACAGGATGTCCAATGTAGCAGAAAGGCACACGTTATATGCCCTTTATACAGGGTGGCCCATCGAAAACGTACCGCAAGGCATAACGGCCAGGGTAATTTTTTTTTCAAAAAATCCAAAAACACGTCAATTTTGTTTGTGAGGGGGACAACTTTTGCCCTTAAAATGATCGCAAAATTTTCAACCCTCTAAGCGGGGGTGTCATCCCCCAAACTTTTTCAAATGGGAAGAGGGGTCAAGTGGTACCGCAATGAAAAGGGCTTTCTATTCTCTATACATTCCCGCTTTGGTTTTGAAAATCGGTCAAGTCATTTAGAAAATATGAAGGATTGAAATTTGAAGTGGAGTGCTATACACTTTACTTTTTATGTGTCCCCATAGAAAAAAATCTAAAGGAATCAAGTCGGGTGACCGGGGAGGCCACTCAATGGCACCCCTTCGTCCTATCCACCGCCCGGGAAAGTTAGTGTTTAAATAATTACGCACATTTTGAGAGTAATGTGGAGGTGCACCGTCTTGTTGAAATATCAGTTCCGCTTCAAAGTATCCAGGATTATTTTCGATGATGTCAGTAAGGGCTGGGTCGATGGTATTTTCCAGTAAATCTAAGTACATATCACCTGTTAGAGTTCCAGGAAGTAAAAAAGGACCCACAATAGAATTTCCAAAAATACCAGCCCACACGTTCAATTTCTGAGGATGTTGTGTGTGCACCTCGTGAAATACCCTGGGGTTGTTCTCAGCCCAGTACCGACAGTTATGCCGATTAACTACACCGTTCAAAAAGAAAGTGCATTCATCCGAAAAACACACATTGAATAGAAAATTATTATTATTGGCCACTCGTTCACTAATAGTTTCACAAAATTGCAAGCGGCGATCAAAAACGTCTTCGTTGAGTTCTTGTACCAACTGAATTTTATACGGGTGGAAATGATGTTTTTTCAATATTCTTTGGACACTTGTACGATTCACGCCGGTCTCATTGGCTAATTTTCTTGTACTCAGCGTACTATCCATGGCAACTTGGCCCAATACAAAGACCTCCATAGCTTCATTTACTACAGGATTTTCCATCTGCCTCTTTTTATTCATAAGGGATCCGGTTTCGCGAAATTTTGCTACTAACTCGCGAACAATTTTGCCGGAAAGGTGTTTTTCAGGATGTCGTTCATTAAATATCTGCGCAACCCGATTGCCACATTCATTATTTTTAAAATAAAGTTCGATTATTTCCACTTTTTCTGCAAGTGAGTACACCATAATTATTGATAAAAAATTTAATGATATTGAGAAATTTAAACGCACAAGTTACAGAACAGCTATCTAGCAACTACCGCACCTGATCGTTGTGGCATGTCAAATCACTAAAATCAGCAGTAAACATCTAAAATAACAGGACAAAAATAGCGAATTGGTCGAAGGAATTTATCCTTATCATTTACTCTGATAATTTGTAAATAAACATTTTAAATTTTAATCCTTCATATTTTCTAAATGACTTGCCGGATTTTCAGTGGCGGCTCGTGGTGTTTAGGCTAGGGTAGGCGACAACCACAATAATTTCAAGAATAATGACGTTATAAGAAAACGTTAAGCCGCGTACACACTTAGCTGACAACTAAGTTTTATAAATTAAATTTATCCGCCTATCTTTTAAAAGGGCGAATTTACTTATTGTGACATCCGTAAAGTTATCAGCCTTCTGTAAGGAGCAGAACAACTCTTTTTCTATTGAAATTAGCGCAAGTGGCAACAAACGTTCATTTTTTATTGTATTGCGAGAATACGTTTTTATTCGCTTTAAACAAGAGAAATGTCTTTCCACTGAGGTACTTGTAATAGGTATGGTAGCAATTAACGCAAAAAGTTTGTAACTTTCAGGAAATATTTCTTGAAGTTCATTTTTTACGAAATGTTTTAAAATTGCCTCGACGCTCAGCAATGCAAATTGTTCATCGTTCATGTTCATACACTAAGCTCATTAATTAATTTTTGTTTGTCAAAGAAATTTTTATAAAAGTTGGTCACATTCGTCACAAATTCAAGCGGAAAATTTTTGCTATATTCTTCGAATTTTGACGAATCCGCTAAAGAAAAATATAATAACTGAGACATATCTGCAAACCTAACTTCTATTTGAGTCACAATATTGTCAATTATCTCATAAAATAAAATGCGTAAAGAACTTTGCTCATCGCCTTTAATGGTGTCCGATAACTTAATTCTTTTTGACAATTGCCCTCTGCCAACAAAGTCCCTATTATTAAAAATCCTTGTTTGGGCTTGTTCAAATATTGTATTAAACATTGTCTCATTTCTCAATAACTTGATACGATCTCTTGCCATAAATATTTGCTTTTTACAATAGGTGATGTCCAATGATTTTTTCTGTAGAATGTTGAAAAGGGGGTCAGTTATGTCAAAAATATGTTTATACACAGCGGTAAGAAACGAAAATTCTAAATCGTTCATAAATTTAAGATATCCCTTGGCCCCGTTTATTGACTCAGCCGATGATGATTGGTCGTCAATAATTTAAAAAAAAACTAATTTTAGGCCTTCCCATTCAGAGTGCAAGATTTGAATGATTTTAGAACGGGAAGCCCACCTGGTGTCTGAACTGGAAGAAATCCTCTTTCCTATCGTCGAATCTAAAGTAAATGTCCGTTTTGCAGACTGATGAAAAAATCCGGGAATCGAGGACGCACTTGCGAAAAAAATTCGACAATTTTTTATATTTTTTGAACCAGTTTGTAAAACCAAATTCAATCTGTGCGCACTACAATGCGTAAACAAAGCAAAAGGAGCATCATCTTTAACTTTTTTTTGCAAACCATTCAATGAACCTGCCATCACACTAGCACCATCGTAGCATTGTCCAACTAATTTTGTTTTATAATCGAAATTGCCTATGACTGTAACAATTAATCCATACATTGCGTCCGCTGTTCTGTCTGAAAACCCAAGAAACTTTCTTTGATTTCACCGTATTTATTAACGTACCGAATTGAAATCGCACATTGGGACTTCTCAGAAATATCCGTAGTATCGTCAGCTTGCACTGCAAAAAACAACGACTCTTTTATCTCCCTATGAATTGTATCTGCAAGGTAATCGGAAATACAGGATATCAAATCATTCTGGATAGTTTTTGATAAACCAGAAAAAATATTTCCAATTTTTTTTAAATGTTGTTGTATTTCGTTATCACGTTTAATTAACAGATTAAAAGTTTCCCGAAAATTTCCCGCACTAACGGAATCGCTTTTTTCATTATGGCCTCTGAAAGATAATTCTTGCTTTGCTAGGTGACACGTAACATCGACCAAATAGCTCATTAGAAGTCTGTTTTTTCTCACCTCCTCATTATAAAAACCAAAGCGGGAATGTATAGAGAATAGAAAGCCCTTTTCATTGCGGTACCACTTGACCCCTCTTCCCATTTGAAAAAGTTTGGGGGATAACACCCCCGCTTAGAGGGTTGAAAATTTTGCGATCATTTTAAGGGCAAAAATTGTCCCCCTCACAAACAAAATTGACGTGTTTTTGGATTTTTTGAAAAAAAAATTACCCTGGCCGTTATGCCTTGCGGTACGTTTTCGATGGGCCACCCTGTATACAGACAATGAATTTGCCTGTGGGACATACAACATGCTTCAAATTCATCTGGAACAAAGTCACAAGATAAAAGTTGAAGTATTAATGTTTAATTTTTTTTAGCAAAGAAGAATATGAGAAATGGTTAGTGCCCTCATTTAGACAATTACAACGATAAAATCATTGTAAAAGCACACAAAATGGCAGAAACAATGGATTTGGGGAATATCAGGTAATGTCTTCAACAGGTGATGAGTATTACAATGTTTCTTATAATGAATTATGTGAGTTAGAATGCAAAACTTTATACTGTAGGGTATGCAAGATTTGCATTCACGGCTATATGTGTAACTGTTCACAATATATTATAAAGACTACCTTGTGTAAACACATACATTTAGTATGTTTGTATCAGCAAGGGCGGGGAAGCGATTCTGTTTTAGGTGATGTTGCTGAAATGCTTGCCGAACAAGGGCCATTGACTATTAAGAATCACCATAATGATGAAATTGAAATTTCTCAATGAAGGAAAAAAAACGAGTGTAACCCTGGGGTACCAGTTAACAAAAAAAGAGAGAGATCGAAATTGAGACGCTATCAAAGTTTTTAAGATCTTTGGATGATGATACTTATGATAAGTATGTTGCATAATTAAACAAAGTAGTGTCTTAATACTAATTAATTAATATAATTTTAAGGTGCATGAAGCAATTTGGTGCAACGATCGAGCAAGTAAGTAAATCAAAGATGGGCAAAAGAAAAAAAAAGATTTCTTTCCTTCACAAAGAAAACAATGATATTATAAATAATTTAAAATCTTTAATTTATTTAGTTTACAAATGTTATGTACTTTTTTAAATATGTATGATTGTTTATGTTGTATATTGGTTTTGTGATTATCTTCTGTTCTGTATCTTAAGTTTTATGTTTAATTTCAGATTGTAATATTAAATCTCATAATAAATTTCACTTTTTGTATTTCAAAAAAAATATGCACTCGTAACTTTCTTGCAGTTTCTTCTTACGAGTTGTAATCGAAATGTGGATATTATCTGAATTACATTAAACTATTTTAAGATGATCAAAATGTCTTTTTTCTTACTGTGTTTTATTTTTGTAATCTGTAGATACTATAAAAATTATCAAATAAGAATATAAGTCAGATGGATATACAAGACATTTAAAAAATAAAAGATATTTGGTTTTGAAAACATTTTTTTGAAATTGTTATGTTACCAGAATTATAGGGTATAAAATTTTCATAATAAAAAGCTAAGTACAGTTTTTTTATGTTATTTACAGTTAGTGACCCAAAAATGGAAATTGAGCTTTAATATCTCCTTAACTATAAATAAATCGAAAGAACTATATTTGGCCTTTTGAGAAATTTCCGTCACAGAAATTCTAGTTTTAAAAAACTTGTATATCTGACAGATTTAATACTATCAAACTTATTTTTTCTTTATGTACCAACTTTTATCAGAAATAACATTTAATAATAACAATAACATAACAAATAATTTGATATAAACACATTTTATGGGAAGACAGTCATTTATTTACGATATAATGTCCTCAGAAAATTCTCAAAAAGAAAATGACCAAGAATTTTATATCACAAGTATAATTATTATATATGAAATTATAAATCATTAAAAATAATAAGAAAAAAACACATTGGAATAGGTATTAATATAGATTGTTTATTCCATTGGCTATGTTGTCTTTCTTCATAAATCTGCAACATATATGGTAATGGCCCCAATTTTCACTGTCACTGTCTTCTCTCTTTTTGATAAGCGTTATTGCCTTTGGTCCTATCTTAAGGTCCAGCAGCTCTGCATATGTATGACTTCTGTTCTAGATGAGTCTGTTGTATGTCACAAATAAATGTATTACCTGTATAATTCTTCACAAAGGTCATAATATTACGTGTGGCTTTTTGATATATTAGCGATTCTGCTTATGTTTATGAAAGTTTCTACCGTTGTATGAACGAAGCTTCAGTTCATACAACGTCTCTACTTTCTAGAAACTCTATAGAAAACTCAATCTCAGGTGGGCACGTTTTGTTCGAGTGTGAGTGTAGTTTGTTCTAATAACTATGGGTACACGAACACTTTAAATAATAAAATGCGTTGTTTTTAATTTCGGACATAGATGTAGCAAAATAATAACCTCTTTACTTTCTTCGTATATGACATAACCTCAAATTGTCAGTCAAATCATTTGAAAATGACAAAGCTATCATTCGATTACAGCGCTTCCACACGTTAGAAATTCAAACGGCAACGATACCCGATATCCAACGAAGAAAGCCGAGGATCGGGTTGATTTTAGTGGCGTCTAATCGAAGGCACTTTGTGATCTAATTAACGAAAACTTGTTACAACTTTTCTTTACTGGCAGATCTATGACCAAGGGCTGCAAATTTTAAAACTATAAAGACCTCCAATATTATTTTCTTTAATATAATCAAAAACATATTTTTTTATCAAATATTTAAAGAACTTTTTCACGGATGAAGGTGTTTTAAAATACCATAATAATGTTACATAGATTTGTGACTATAATATAAAAAAAAGTGGTAGACACTATGTGGAACATATAATTGGTTATATTTCATTTTTAAAAGCAGGACGTTCAACCTTGTAATAAAAACTTTTTCTTTTTGTAATAATAACAATACTTACAAATAAGTAAAATATAATTATAATTACGGGAAACCGAGCAAATATGGTCGGTTTTGATTGCTTGCTCCATTTTAAACGTCTTCTGCAAAAAAGCTAAATTTTTTAAGCCTATTGGTGGGAAGTAAATTCGAATAATGAAGAATCATTAGAAATTTAAGATGCGAGAAACAAGAAGTGACTATATAAATAATGTATTAAACAAAGACATAAGAAAACAAATTATACACAATGTTTAAAAATTCAGATATTTTTCGATTCTTTGCGATGAAACAACTGACGTAACAACAGTTTTATTAGTAAAGCAGTGATTTTGGTTGTTCTTGATGTAACCTAATATAGAAACGGCGATTTCTATGACAGGTTTCTTAAAAAAATACACGACGATAACTGAAAGTACAAGGGCACACATCGCCGTAAATAAAATAATCATTGTGAAAAAATATAATAATGTTGGCTAGTCCGAACGTTTAAAGAGCTAGTGAATTAGACTTCTTTCAAATCGGATATGTGTTAAACAAAAGCCACAAGCTTCGTGAAGACTTTATCAAAACTATACTATATGATATTATGACATTTCGATGTTTTTTATTGTATAAATCTATTAATTATCAATTATTCAAACTAACAAAAAGCTATATAATTACCGTTTTTTACATACCTTGTAAAAGAGAAGTATTGTAATCTGGAAAAATCACCCGCTGAGATTTTTTCAGATCTCTACGTTAATGGGTCCCTAGATGCCGAAAAACGTATTTTTTCTAGTCCGTCGGTCTGTCTGTCTGTCTCTATGTTCATCTGTCTGTTCGCGGCATAGCTAAAAATCTACTTACGCGATTGACTTCAAATTTTGGTCAAAAATTAAAAGTTATATATCCAATAAGGCAAAACAAAATGGCGGCTTAGTGAAATGTTAAAAAAAGTATTACTAAAAAACTACTTAACCGATTCATCTCAAATTTTGTACAAAATTCATCTATTATGTAAGAATCAACTGGTAAAATTTTGTCCAAACATGCGGAAAAAAATAACGGCTTAATAAAATGTTTAAAATTTCAGCCTGAACAATTATTTAATGAACTGATTTCAAATTGTGTGCCGTAACTAATTGTAGTATAGAAATGAACTAGTAAATGACGGAACGATATGGCGGCCAAATTAAATGTTTGTAATCGTGAAAAAATCACCCTCTTAGGTTTTACATATCTTTACATTTTAGGGTTCGTAGATGCCAAAAAATATGTTTTATAAATTCCGTCGGTACGTCCGTTGGTTTGTCTGTCTGTCAGTTCGCGGCATAACTTAAACATTACTTATTAGACTGACTATTACAAATTTTAGTAAAAAATTAAAGGTCATATGAGGATTTTCCTAGTTATTTCAGTAAAAATCCGGTATGCCGGAATAAGATGGCGATCTAGTTAAATGTTAAAAACATTATTACTTAAAAACAAATTATCCAATTTGCCTTATATTTTGTACAAAAATCAATCCATAAGAATGAACGGGTAACATTTTAATATGAATATAAAAGAGCAAAACAAAATGGCGGCCTAATAATTAAAAAATTAGCCTCAAAACTATTTGTCAGATTAATTTTAAATTTTGTGCAAGCATTAAGTGTGATATAGGTATAAACTGGAAAGGAGGTTAAAAAATGCCTAAAAAAATTCAATAGACTTTAAATTTTGCAAAAAAATTAAATGTGATATATGCATAAATTGATACGAATTCAAAATGGCGGTGTGTGTCAATGTAGAAACTACTTATTCAATTTATTTTAAATTATGCCCAGGAATTAAGTGTGGCTTAGGTAGAAACTGGTAAAATACTGCTAGTAATCCAATATGATAAAACAAAATGGTGCCCAATAAAAATGTTTCAAAATACAGTAATGACCATGTACTAAACTAACTTGGGCCACTCTTTACTATTCCTAATAAAAGGAAGGACTTATAACGAGGCAAGTTCCGGGTAAAGGAAATTTATCGATTTTTTTTAGTGGCATTCGTATATTTATCATTTTATAACGAATCCCGAAGTGTTCCGAGATTTCAAGCTATTTTAAACTTCAAAAACTTATTATTCTTGTTGTAAATGTACATACGAAATTTTTCTTAAAATTAAATTTGCTCTTGACATGAAGTGTGTTCATTTAATATAGTTATTAGAAAAAAGTATTAATAAAATGTTCAATATAAGTAATGAGTGAATTTTTACTTGCGAATGCTTTCGGAAATTACTGCATGAGAGAAAAAAAAGTATAGCACTGGTTTTTAAATGAATCCTGTACATTCAAACAGCTGTTAATAATCAGAGATATTTCATTTTAAGGAAAAACCAACATTATTACTGGAGAAGTTGATGTGGCCAATAGTATACACAAGCCATTAATATTAATGGTAAATATAACTGGTTTTTCAGCATACATTATTTTTGTCATTTAAAGCCGGAAAACTCGTCATCCATTATGGCTTAAACTATTTCAATTTACCATACTTATCTCATTAACCACACACATATTGCCCCAAATATAAATAGCAAAATTTAATTTACCGTGTTATTAGTTTATGCTTAAAATGGATTCAGAATGAAACGCTACAACCGGAGCATGTGAAATAACTAAAGCTATTTTTCATAGGAACTCACATCTAGAGACATCCATCAAGTTTCATAAAAAAGACACGATGACAACGGAAAGTACAAAGACATATCGCCGTAATATAATAATTGTAAAAAGGTAATAACGCTGGCAGGTCTGAACGTTTAAAGGACTAGTAGTCTAGTTCACAAACTCAAAGTCAGAGGCCATCAGTGGCATGAGGCAGGTGAGGTCAGGCCTCATCAACATATTAACAGATTTGTAATAAAAACATTATCAAAGTTACTTTCTGTTTCTTCATATTTTTAATTTTAATTTTTCGAAAATAGTCAACATTTTCCCAAAAAATATCTAAAGTGAATAAATTGGATTTATTCCAAATGCCGAAATAAACCTTGAGGCCAACATAAACGTTGGCCTCTCGGAAGCGCGGATCCCGTCGGCGATTTGTCCGCGTTAGACGTTTCGTTGCTGATATACGCCATTCTAACGCTTTTAGAATTTGCGGAATTCAAGTTGCGTTGAGGCCGAGTTTTATTTGTCCTCCTTATTCATTTTATCAGAATATTGCCCCTGAATCAATTCAGAATTAAAAATACACCACTATCACAGCTAGTCTTTTGTGGGGTGAGCTGAGATCTGATGGAGCCGCAGTATATTATTTTATGTTTGCAAGAAATATCGATTTCACAGCGGTAACAAATAGGCAAAACTGACATTATTGCCTTTGGAAGGCCTATTTCAAGAGTGACAATTGTTCAAAAAAAAAACTTAAAATCGTTTTTTTAACCTTAAATTATTTGATAGCCATAAATGACTATGTGGCAGTGTGTATAAGGAAAAACAGTTGTGTTAACCTTGTGTTCTCTTTAAAAAAGGGTAGGGACAAATGAAGGATACTGCAATTTAAAAAAACTTAAGTAGAAGTATAAGCAAGCATGAAAGTTCAAAAGAACATATAATTCGATCGCCTTTAAACGTGACGTACTGCCACTATTGTCGATTCATTTAAGGAGGCTCACAGCTCATTTGTAACAAATTACAATGAAAATGTAAGAACAAATCGAAAGATAATAGAATTAATAAATGTAGTGCTATTACTTGGCAAGCAAACAACTCTTGCTTTCCGCGGTCATGGCAAAAAGGAATCGTTCACTAGTCTTAGAATTTTCAGAGGGTTTTTTGGCATGTATATACAATACAATCTTCAATACACATAAGATGATTGGACAATGCTTGCGATCCACGAAAGATCTTGTGCCTTTCCAAACAGAAGGAGTATATAAAATTTCTTGCTCCTGTGGAGAAGTGTATGTGGGAGAAACAGGACGCTCAATATCAACTAGACTTAAGGAACATGAACGATGTAATAAAAAGAAACAAATTGTTCAATCTGCTGTAGCTGAACACCAGCATAACACTGACCACTTCATAAATCTAAAGGAAACCAAGATTCTAGCATCGGTTCCAGGTTTTTATAAACGAAAAGTTAGAGAATCTATTGAAATATTTAAACATACAAAAAATTTCAATAGAGATACGGGTTACGGTCTACATCACACGTAGAAACCGATCTTAACACAGGGTCACGGTTCGGCGAGCACAAGATCCCTGAAGATGCCTCGTGCAATCGAAGACGAAACGTCGGATAGTAATTCCAATTTGACACGGTCTAATCCCAAGAACCATGATTTCTTGATTGACCAAAGCCGTGAAAGCTTCCGTTCTACGTTATACAATTAGACTCCGAAATTTATAATCACTACCAAAAAATGTCTGCCAAATTTACTGGTCAATCAAGCCACATAAAAAATAATTTGATACATTCTATTCCTGATCTTATTTGTTTATTTGTAAATATCGACTTGGAAGTTCTGGAAGCACCATTTTTTCGATACAAGTGGATGATACAACCGACATTATAGAGAAGTCTCAGTGGGCTATTAGTGTGGGATTTCTAGAAATCTTTGACGTAAATAAAGATCGCACGGCTGTTTGACGTTGTTTCTGATGTTCTTACTACATTTAATTACTTTAAACATAAGTTTAGTGGGATAGTGCCATGACGTTGTAAGCGTCATGAGCGGACAAGTTAATGGACTTCAAGCCAAATTCAAACCGGTTGCTCCAAATGCCCTGTTTTTACATTAGTAGTTATAATAGGGGAGCTCTTCCTCTCTCTCATGTCCCTCATTCTTAACTTCCTCCCCTTTTATTCTCATTCGCATCATATTTTTAATTTTTTCTCTTTGTTCTCCCACATTTGATTTTGCATTCTTAAGTCTTATAAATAGGTGCATCATGATCATTTTAGTATGCCGAGGCACATTTACTAAGCTGTGCTCGAGTTGCGTAAAAAGTTATTTTTGAATTTTTCCACCAATTTTGTATAAAACAAAAAGAAAAAATGTTTCAAGTAATAAGTGAATTATGTGTAATCGCGAAAAATTAACTACAACTATCAGACAGTTAAAAATTAAATATCTCAATTTCTTTGAAGTGATTTCGAAAGATGAATACACCAAGCTGTTTTATCCACTGAAACGAGATTATTTGGAAGCAATTGACTGTTGTGATGATTATTTAGAAGGAATTATAAGCCTTACTAAGTTTTTCAATACATTTGGGAAATCATACTTTGTAGGAGAATTAAGCCACCTAATAGAATTTATAGGAGAAGATTGCCAATTTACACCTGCTATTATTGCAACCCAAAAGAGGTTTCAATTATACGAAGATAAAAAACAGGTATTATCAAGGGAAGTTAATCCTATTCGCAAGAGACGTCCCCCTACATATTTAAAATATTATGTTAAATAAATGAAATGGCTGAGTTGCTGATTGCAGTTAAATTATTAGAGGAGAAATTTAGTAATCTTTCAAAAACCTATTTCTCATATTGTATGGCAAGTGGTCCGGAGTGGATAGACTTTTATTGTAATCAATCTGCGGAATTCGTAAAGGCTGCCCTCTGTTGCAACAAATACTTTGAAACATTAAATTTTTTTCAACTTATTCAAGATCTAAAAGATATTGGCTTTGGTTACTATTTAAAAGACTTGAAGCAATTTATTGACGAGGATACTATTCTTCAAGAAATTGAAAAGGAAGAATAAATTTAATAATATTTACAATGGAGCAAACAAAAATCTTTTTTGGCTTTTTCGCAACTGAATAAAAATATTTAACTTAAATAATCTGAACACATTTAAAAATGGAGCAAATGGTTACTGAAATGTATGAAGAGTTTATTATATCTGCTGCATACTTCCAATATTTATCAATTGTAGGCGAAGAAGACGCAGAAGCATAAGATTTGTCAGCATATGTTAATAATATAGATCGAATGGAACAATGTAAATTAGCCGCTAAATTTTGTAATGATTAGTTAAAATATAAAAATGAGTATGAACTTTTAAATGAATTTAGAAAATTAGATTTAAGGTATCATATTAATTGTATTCAATCATGGTTGGTTAATGCAAAATAAAAAGGTAATTAAGTTTTTTTATATTTTTATTCATTCATAAAACAATTGTCATATAAAAATAACACATTTGTCAAAGCACACATACAAGGTGATTTTGAATGATAGAAGCATTTTGGTTCCATTAGCTTTAGCGCTGGTTGTTCATCTATTTCAATCACAGGCTTTTTAGAATATTTCTGTATAAAATCCTTTTTTTCGCTTCCTTTTACAAAAACAAAATCTGCTTTCTTCGTAAGTCTTTCAATTATTTTTGGGAAATGATGTAATGGAGTAAATCCATTATTCCAATGTATACAATGATAATTTTTCGTTAACCATATCGCCTGCTTGTGACAATCAGGTGAAAGAAACTCCATTGGAAAAGGCTTTTTAAAAATGTAATGAGTCATTTCATAACCATCAAAAGCTGCAAGCTCTTTCGGTATAAATTTATTTTTTTCATTCTTGAATCCTTGAATATCAATAACCAATCTCATATTTTCAAAGCAGCAAATTTTTTAATGAGACTTTTTTTACTTGAATAATTTGCAATTTCTTCTTTCAGTTGATTAATTTTAAAAATAAATTTTTCAATTTGTAGTTGTAGTTTTGATGTCATGACTAAAACTAAAACTTTTGAAAATTTCTTTAAATTAAATCGAAATATGAAAATAGTGGGGATAAAGTTTATAATTGTTTCACAATTTTAGTAAGAGGGTAATATATATAAATATAAATAATTTGTCATGTAAAATAAGACAATAAGCAGAAGTATCTTTTTTAATTGCATTGTGTGTCTCAAATTCAATTCTCATTACTATGGATCCCGTTTGAATTGTTTCTTTTTGATGGGAGCAATCAATATGTGTAATAGGACTAATGTTTTTGAATTGTTCAGGATTAAAAATGGGTTCATTTGGAACACCATAGTAAGACTGTCTAAAGTTGGCAAACATTTCGTATAAAGCAGAAAATTTGTTTTCTTCGGAATTTAAGTACAAATCGTGATAAGGATATCTTTCAGAATTTAAATATACTCTAATATTTGACAAGGTAATATTGTCAAATTTACTCATATCTTTAACAATTTTCCCTTTTCTGTTTTCTTGAAAGCCAATCACAACATGACGAGGAGCTTCTAGTTTACTAGTTGTTTTTACCGGCCATGTGTGACGGGTTGTTTCGGTTAGAGAAGAATATTCAACAAGTTCCCAACTCCTGAATCCTATCAATATATCTTTATTTGATTCTAATATTTTTGATAGAGCAAGTTGTTGTGGCATATCAACTAGAATGTGAGGAACTTTCCAATAAATTTTATCGAAAGTAACCAATGGAGTGTTAGGAGCAGTAACAAGGTGTGCCGGATCTTCTTTGAAAATAACACCATCTAAATCATCAGTTGATCTAATAAGAACCAATTCCTGTTTCATATTCATAATAATTTTTCTGTAATCTTCAAAAAATCCTAAAAGCATTTTTAGTGGTATGGATACGGAGAATTTTCCATCATTATCAACTAAAATTGTATCACCTTCTTTCCGATGTGGAAACCAACCTGCATTTTCCAGTTTTAAACTTTCGTTGGTATTGTGAGAAAGGTAGCTTTTTAAGGATGATGCTAATCCAACATTTCTTATTGAATCTATAGTAATTCCGTTTAGTTCATAGCGGATTTCTCTGAACAAAAAGGCTATACCATTGTTAATAAATAGCAATTCTTTCTTATATTTACCTTCTGTATTAGTTAATTTTCCTTCGATATAAAGTAAACTATCTGATGGTAGAGTGTAAGCATCGAGTTCTTGAATTGGGATCCTTATTTCATCATTGTAATCGAATTTTGAAGAAATATATGGTTGATATGTGTGAAGCTCAGAACTGACGATGGAATTGTCTACATAAAGCTTTTCGTTTACGTTTAATATGTTCATTATTTTAAAACAGTGAAACCCAAGGATGTGAGAAATTTACGATTATCTCGTCTTAACTTGTTGGTGTTGGATTTGCTACTGAACTGTTGTTTAGGCTTTTTCTTTTTATAAGTTTTTACTTTGTTGATAGTGGTAGGGGCAAGTCTCATCCCAAGGGCTCTATTATATCTAACAACCATTTTATATTTCACTTGTTTGTAAATGTAACCTTACTGTTATAGTTTCTCCTCTATAACTGATAAGTTCTCCGTCTTGATCAACTATTTTAACTGTTATATTGTTAATTGCTTTGACGCTAACTGGAAAATACAAAATGGGCAAAGGAGATTCAACTATTTTATACCTTGGAGCTACAGTTGGATAAAACTGGTGAATAATATGAACAGGTTTACCATTATTGTAAGAACCGACACAAATATTACAGTCAATACAAATAGCATTCAACTTAGTTATTTTTGCAACATTATTTGATTCTTCCTCTTTCATAGCTTCTAGTATCCTGCTATTAAAACCCAACATTTTTCCTATCGAATCTTCCTTGGTAAAATCAATTATTCTACTACACATTAAAAAAGTTTTTAGAGTATTAAAATTTGCTTTTAAAAGAAAAAAATTTTTTCATTCGGAAATAAATCTTCTATACTTTCTCTTATGTATGTTTCTATATCTGTAATGTCATAAGTTCCGTCGGGAATAACAATTACTTTATTATCTATATAAAATTTATTATATCCTTCTTTTATATTGGGGATAGTCATAAACGTTTCAAAATCAGCTAAACCCAGGTAATATTGTTTTTCATCCTCTAAATATATGGGCGGATTAAAATCAGCAGACAAAACAGAACTGTTTCCTGATATGGCAATTGTGGTAGACATTGCAGTTTATTTATGAATGAGATATTACAATAAATAATGAGTTTATATATTTTTTTGCAAAAATTTTAGGGATAGTTGACCACAGTTATATGAATTAAATTTTTGTTTATTTTCATAAGTATAAAATACATCTACTTTGCCATTCGAATTAAAATATTTGAGAAGTTCAAAAGGTGGTTTTAAATTTCCATAACTATCAAAATATATTACATTTTTGTTATTTTTAATATAAGCAGTCCAATGAGATCCTTTATTTTGTTTTTTATCCAAATTTACAATACCACATTCTTTCAGATTAATTTTTTTTGGAAGTTCATCGAGCATAAAAACACCTCTAAAGCCAGTTATTTTTAACAGCTTTACATATTTAATAATATCATTGTTCGTAAGTGCTCTTTTTGGAAAACTTATTTTGAGTTTTTTTTTGTCTGATCGCTTTCATTTTGACGGATCCTCCTTTATAAGGTCTAATAAATAGTCCCTTTCCTTTATATGGTCTAATATATAATCCTTTGCCTTCTTAAGAAGCATTTTCCATTGCAATATTATGTCTATGTATTTCTTCTAGTTGCTGTTTAGCTGCTTTAGCATCATTTACTGCCTTAGCAATTCCTGCCGCGCCTCCACCTAGTGCACCCAGGGCGCCAAGAATGGGAAACAAAAGAGGTAGAAATCCTCCAATTTTTTTGGGTGTTCGAATGATACGTTTTTTTCTCAATTTAAGTTTACCCCCTTTTGTATTTTTTAATCCCAAACCGAACTTTCTTTTACCCTTCATTATTCCTGCAACACTTAAAGCTGCAATTTTTTCACCAATAAAAGAATCTTTAGCTTTTACCCTATCCCAGGCTTTTTTTTCTAATATTTGGTCAGATATGTGTCTTTTTGATAAATCTTCAGTCTGAGAGTAAGATATATCATGTTCTTTGCAAGCGGAATCCAATGGATTTATACCATCGTCACCTCTAGTTAATCTTTTTTCCAAGTTGGTGCCGGGACCACAATAATTATATCCTGGTATATGAACTTCGAAAGGTAGTTTACTAATTAATTTATTTACTAAACCAGAGCCTTTTCTATTACGTGTTTTAATAGTTTTTTTCAACTTATGACGACCCACAGTCATTGAAGTTCTTTTTATACTAAAGGCACATTGACATTTTTCTGGTATAAATACTTTTACAGCTAAAAATATTTACTAGTGTGATTAAGAATGAGGATTGAAAAACAAAAATTCTCATTACCAGTAAATAATCATGACGAAAAAATTTTAAGTAAACAGTTGAGAAAGCATGGTGACTTATTTTGCGGTGGTTCAAAAAGAGGGCTTATAGTTGGTTGCAGTGGTAGCGGTAAAACCAACGTTATGCTTACACTGCTCGAGCATCCTAATGGAATTAGGTTTGAAAATGTCTATGTTTATTCAAAGTCATTAGATCAACCAAAATATGAATCTTTAAGAAAGTTGTTAAAGCCTATGAAAGAAATTGGATACTTTGAATATGATAGCGATGAGAACATTATTTCACCTCATGAGATAAAGCCAAATTCCGTTATCATTTTTGATGATATTCCTTGTCATAATCAATCTATTATTAGGGACTATTTCACGCATGGAACGCATAGAAACACCGATTGTTTTTTATTTTTCAAGGATTTTCCTCAATCCTTAAACGTCTAATTCGAGAAAATGCAAACTTATTAATTTTATTTAAACAGGACTGTTTGAGTTTAAAACATATATATAATGACCACTGTATATTGGACTGTTGGATGGATCCATATGGCTTTCTTGTAATTGACAAAGATTGTGAAGTAAATCACGGCAGGTATAGGAGTAAATTCGATTCCTTTATATATTTATAAAAGTAAAAAATTTGCAGTTTTATTTCATTTAAAACTTGTACAGCATGGATAAACGTTTAGCTCGAGAATTAATAAGATCGAGACAAGCCGTGAAGCAGAAATATCAAAGCTTGAAATTAGCTACTAGAATTAGAACAAACTTATAGACCAATAGCACAACCACTTAAACAGCTAATTTCAAGTATTGGTAAATCCGAACCATTCGATTTAAAAGAAGAAAGAGTTTCAAAGTATGAAGATTTCAAAACACCTCCAAAGCTTTATAAAACATCAACTCCGACGAAAAATATTCAGAAAACAGGAAAAACTCCGTTACTCCCTACAGAACTACCAACATTTTTAAATGACAGTAGTATCACTTCATCCTCTCCTGTAGTACAACCATTGTCATCAACTGTTTAGCAGAAACTTCAGATCCTTCTAGTGACACAACAACAAATTTAAACTTGTCAGACATATTGGAACAAACTAGAAAAACAATTCAGACCTATGTTGGTACACCATCATATATAGATTACTTAGCAGATTTTCATGAATTACCCAGATCATATATTGATGAGGGTGTGAAAGATACAACATAAATTTGACCATTATTATGGAATAGTTCATGACCTCGAAACGGATAAGTTTTCTTTTGGTTTAACACAGATACCGGTAGAAATTATTGGAAAAGACATTAAAGTGGGAGGAAGAACGTACACAGGCACGCCAGGTTTATACGAATTGCTTTTCAAAAAAGAACCGAAAGGTTATAAGAAGGAAGATTTAGATAATTACATGAACATTCTAGCTAAAACAAATGTATATCGTAGGAATTTTGATTCAAATGAACAAGTTCAAGAAAATACATCACACAAATATGTTACAATAATAGGACCATATTTACAAAGAAAGGGGATTACAAAGACAAAAACCTTGCCAAGATTAGTTACAGCATTTAACAAACCAAAACCACCGTTTAGAACAACTAGAGCCAAATCTACATGAAAGGGATTAATTTTAAAAACAAAAAGATCAAATAAAGACAATGTAAACTGGAATAATGTAAACGAAATTGTTGATAGGCTACGTTTATTAATTTCATCAAGTGATGCGGGAAATAATGCTCATAGTAACGAGATTATCTCTATTATTGAAGAATTAAGAGAAGATAAAGTAATACTATAAATAACAGCTATCAAATATAATCATATTTATTGTTTAATGAAAGCTCAACATGACAGTTGATAAATTTGGACGCCATATTTCAAAACAAAATCAAGAGAGAATAAGTGACATTAATAATTGAAAAAGGAGATTAGGTGAAAATTAAACAAATAATGAAATCTTTGCTAAAAAGCTTAAGGTTTTTGATGAAAATTTTTTAAAGTATGAAAACCAGATTAAAGGATGTTATACCTCAATTGAAAACGTTAATAAACAGTTGCTAACGCTAAATCAAATAAGTAAAGATTTGCAATTTTTAAATGAACATGTTAAAAAGGAAGACAAAAAATTAAGTGATGATATCAACAAAATTAATAAAATAATGGAAACAAATATAAGAGAAGTAATAATTGAAAAACACAAGGAAAAAATTAAACAATTAAGAACTTTTATAAAAAGGTTATATGATGAAAAAAAAAGAAATCAAAATAGCATTCTTAACAGTAGAACAATTGACCAACTCATTTTGGAAGAAAATCAACAATATATTTCCTTGGAAAATATAATGTCCAGCGTAATTAAGAAATTAGAACAAGAATATTAATCAGTGCAAAAACTCCACCAAAAAACTTGCAAACGGACACAAGGAGAGAGTTGTTCAATGTAAATTTTCAAAATTTGATGCAACAATTTCGAATTAACCATTATAGCACGTTTTCCAATTTGAAAGCGAGTATAGTAGAAAGAGTGAATAGGACTTTAAAGAATAATATGTGGAAAATATTTAGCATTCAAGGAAATTACAAATGGTTTAATATATTAGCGGATATTGTAAAAGATTATAACAATACAAAACATTCTTCAATAGGAATGAAGCCAAAACAAGTAAATAAAACAAATGAAAATAGAATCTTGAAATCTGCATTTACTCATGCTAAAACGTTAGATATAAAATCTCCAAAGTTTAAAGTGGGTGATCACGTACGAATAAACAAGCATCGAGAGGCAATTTCAAAAGGTTACACACCAAATTGGTCAAATGAGATATTCCATATTAAAGAAGTTAAGATGACAAACCCTTGGACATATTTAATTCAAGACGAAGATAATCAGGACATTCTGGGTGGTTTTTATGAGCAAGAATTACTAAAAGTAAAGCATACCGATGTGTATCTTATTGAGAAGATTTTGAGAAGGAAAGGAAACAAAGTTTATGTGAAATGGTTAGGACTTGATAAAAAATATAATACATGGATTCATAAAAAAAATATTGTTTAATTAAATTGAAATTAAATTTTAGTTAAATTTGTTTTATTTCTGTTCCTCACTTTATGCTTTAGCTGATACTGATTACATTGTCTTAATGTGCTAATTAATTTCAAATAAATTTCACATTTAGGAAACTAAAATTTTATTAAGTAAAACATCAAATACAATTTTTATTAAAACGTGTCAAATATATTTTATTTCTATGTTCCTCAGATAATATCGAATCTAGAATAAGTTTACAATCATTTATTCTTTTTTCAAAACGGAGTCTATCTAAGTACCACATCTGAAAGTTACTCCTACGGGCTTGTCTGTAAGCAAAGCTCCCCTTCACTAACACATGCACCTTATTGTTCTCTTCCAGAAAAGATATTGTTTTCTTCGTAATATTTTCTTTTTGATCCATTTTCATTGTTTTCTTCGTAATATTTTCGTTTTGTTCCATTTTGCTTCAATTTGTTTTCCATTTGTTCAGGATATAAAGCAAGTAATTCCATCATAGTTGAAACATTTTCACTGTTAGGATTTTCTGTTGGACTTATTATATTATAAACATGCGTACACAAGTCGCCACAATCAGCTGAAATATTATTTTGAAATATTTTGAAATATGTATTGAATTCTTGCCTTTTAAGTATAGATAATCTATAATCAATAATTTCCTTTAATCGCCACAAATTGTCCAAAGACTCTTGTTCTAAGTATATGAAGTGTGGGCCTTTTGTAATTTATAGAACAGGGGTATCATTTATTTTCTTAACCTGCAGATGAATGTTGTTTATATTCACACTGGCTTGATCAACTTGAGGAAAGTAGAAATTGTTTACAATAATTCCTTGATGAATACAAATGTCTTTCCAATTTTCTTCGGTTAGTGCGATTGAAAATCCAGTTTTTCCACCAATTACAATTTTTGGAGAAAAATCATTTAAACTAATGCCAACAAGAACAAATTTTGACAAAGAATTATTTAAAAAATAAATTTTTCAATTAAGAAGCGTTTCCAAAGGTTTATGAACCACGGCGTTGTTCATAATGACTAAACGAGACTGAAACATATTGTGTTATTCTTGTACTTAAATATTCTCATCCCCACTTTCTTTAAAGTTTCGATTAAAATGGATTAATGAAAAAATAGATTTCCAGTTTGAAATTTGTAATAAAGATAAATAATTAAAATGGTAATGTATAAAAATTATGCAAAGTTTAATGTAACACTAATGATGGAAAAGTAATAATTTTTGAATCCGTCATAATAATTGGTACAGTTGGGGGTTAAAATTTGTAACTGATTATTTTTAAACTCTAACCTTTCTATCCAATTTGTATCAAAAATAGATCGATTTGGATAATGATACAAAATTTTAAAAAATTTACTTGCATTTTCATTTCCATTTATTCGTTCCATCCAACTAATTGTACTATTGTTAATTAATCCAATTTTCATAAATTTACAATTTACTTAGAGTGACGTCTGTTTTATTAGAAAAACATATTTCACACTGTGTTACGCCAGGGGGATGATGAACATAAAAAACATTTTGGAAAATAAAATAAACAAGAATAAATTGAGATCTACTGATAGTCATTAAAACAAATTAATAATTATATTCCAAATTTATTAACATTAAGCAGATACTTTCACCACGAAAGCAAAAGCAGTTGTAAAAAAATAACAATAAAATACTTAATTTAAATATATGTAAAAGTTCATAAATAAGGATATTAATAATACTATATAAAATGTGTAGCTTGAAGACTTATTTTGAATGGTTACAATTATTCGATTCCTATTTTTCCATAAACAGTTATTTAAATCACAATTCCTAGCAAATTTCTTATGCTCCACAATAGGATCATCATAACTTAACCAATCAAAAATTTCAATACCACAATAAAAACATTTACAAATATCATTGATTGAAGTATAGTAAAAGCCAGCTCCAGCTAACACTTCTGGTCTCAATTTTGGAAAGTCGTTTTTCATATGTTTTAAAATAACTGTTATCAATTTCTTTGTCAAAAGTTTCTAAGCACATTTTGTGAAAGACTTATGAAGACTTTGGTTTCAAAAACAACAAATTTAAATACCTTATAATATCTACATAAATATATCTAAATCTTCATGTTCTGCATTCCATTGATACAAAGCAATATCTTGGTGTCCCCAAGCTAATGTATTAAAACTATAGGGAATTTTATACCGCTTATCATCTTCGGAATTCAAAGCCAATTTATTAATTAACTCTGTAAAAATTGTATGTTGTCTAGATCGAAAAACATACATTGAACAAAAGGTTTTAGAATGATTTTCAACAACATCTTTATAATGAATAAAATCCAACTGTTTTTTAATTGCACTTTTTTTAACACCTTTTGCTTTTTTTGTTACATTGTTTTCCGTTTTAATACAATATGCTTTTGCTCCAGTACCAAAGAAAGCAGTAATGGGTTCACCAGCATATTCATCTTTGAATTTTCCTATAACTGACTTTGTAATAGGCATTTCATGAATATTATTAAATTCATAATTAGATGTGTCAAATTTGTGAATATTTTTTATCATGTCAGAATAAATATTTGGAGTTGTGACTTCTAAAATGAACGAATCGGTATCGGTGAATAAAAGTAAATTATTTTCCTGATAAAGAGGTTTTAAAAAATTATAAAAGAAATCATACATGACAGTTTTAGATATATCTAATATTGAGAAGTCTACATATATTGGTTTATTGTAAGTAACTTGAATCTGTTGCATTTAAATAGCTACCAAGTTTTCAGAAAATATTGTTAAGTCCTTGAAATATGGTTTTGCAATTAAATTCTCAGCACCATCTTTTCTTCTATTTTTTTCCCACTCTGTAACAAGTCTTACGTCAATTCTCCTATCAACATTTTCCATAGTCTTGCCATAAATACTATTATTTGCCAACTTGTAAGTATTACGATCAAATTCATTCTTTGAATCATTTCTTAATCTTGAATTCAAGTCTATATATTTTTTCAACCAATCAGATTGAGAAAACTGTAAAACTCTATGAACTTTAGTTAACTTGAGTCCATGTTCCAAACATTGTTTTAATAATTGATAGTGAATAACATATTTTGATTTATCATTTAAATTGGGTATTAATTTTATGCATTTAGAATTTGGCGGTTTAAAGTTTTCTGGACAAAACGGAAAATCGTTATGATAGGAATGTAGACTTGTAGGATATTCTAAATCAACTTCTAAAACATATCCCTTATTAGATTTTTTAGAAATATTCATAATATTTAAATCATTGATTTCTTTATCTGTTAACCAAACAAAATCTCCCGTTGGAATGTGCTGTGACATTGCATAACCATACAAATTTGTTGCATCATAATAAATTATGTATTTAGTTGGCTTTAAAGGATCAAAATTTAAAAGAAATGGGTTATTAGCTTCAGATTTTCTACAAATGCAAGAGCTCACACCACCGCGAACGCTTTTTTTGAAAAAGTGTATCATATCTGGATCAGTTAACAATTCTAACTCTATTCCAGTATAACGCAAACACGCCTCCCAGGAGTAAGTATCAGAGAGTAAGTAAACGTCGGAGTATTGACCAAGAGATTCACATTTAAACAATTGCCAAACCTTTACAGCTCTTTGGTATTCTGCATCACTGATGTGCTCATCCGTTAAAGTATTATAAAATTGGTCTTTCTGAGGTAAAGTTGTTTCTTCTAATTTTAAATAATCATCAATATAATTGTAAGGAAATACACCTTTTTGCCGAATAAGTTTAAATCTTTCTTCATCATTGAAAATTTTTTTTATTTCCTTACATTGTTCATCTTTTAAGCTTTCAGAGGGTTTTGATAAAGAATGGGATAGAAATTGAAAAGAATCAATAAACCTTAATGATATATTTTTTTTCTTAGCCTTTTGTGTCTTTTTATCAAAATAGTTATCCACATGAATAAGCTTTTCAAATGAAATATATTTTTCCTTGTTTTGTGCGATAACTGTTAGTTGTTCTTTGTTTAAGCATAATTTTTTAAGAAATAGATGAGAATTATAATTACGCATATTATGCAATATAACTGAATATATAGTTATATTCTGTAAGTTACTTGTTTTGTGCGATGTTAGTTGTTCTTTGTTTAAGCATTGTGGTCGAAGAAAACACCCTTTTTAAAAAAACGTCAAATTTTTATTAAAAGGTAAAATACAAGATTCAAGATCAAGAGCAGACTAACAAGTGATTCAATCACCGTCCTTTGCTTATATTTATAAGATTTCCTTATCTGTAATTGAATTTGTCACATTCAGCAATATGGGGAACGTAACTCCTCCATCCCTTAATGGGCATATAAACTGGAAGTTTTTATGACCTAATTATTTTAAAATAATTAATTAAATTATTATATCATTTATTTGGTCAGTATTTCTTAGTTTATTAAGTTTTAACTTAGGCCATAAATACTTGTACAAAATATACAATATTATAATTATTAAAATTACATATAGTAAAATTGTCCATAAACTTGTCTTATGATAATATACAGTGTCGGTTAAAAGTTTAGAGGTTTCAATTTTTTGTTTATTTATTTCGTTTTGTAGATCATCAAATTTTTCCAAGTTTATAGAATTTGTTTTCAAAAATCTTATATTATTATAAATAGTTCGGTTTGTAAAATTGAGTTTAATATTAGGCAATGGCACATTTAAATATTCGTTTTTTGAGTTTTTATAACTTTTAAGTATTATATTATTTATCTTAAGACTACATATAGGACTTAATTCAATTAAATAAGTTCCGTTTAGTAAAATAGTATTTTGGGTGTTTTTACAAGTTTCCATTGCTGTAATATCTTTATTTGTTATTACAACCCATTTTCCTTCGTCTATATTTTGAATTTCTAGGCTGTCTATTTTTACAGGAATTTGCTTACAATTCGTGATATTATGATAATATTTTAATAGCTGCATTTCGCAGGGTAATGTTTGAAATATATTTTCAGAATGTATATGACTGCATAAAAATTCATTTTCTGTGACTTTTTTGCATGGATCATTCGAGTATCCAAAATTCTTATCATTAATTATAAGATAATTAAAGTTGGGTATTATTATTTTGTAATATTCGCCATTGGGTGTGGGTATAGGAAACAAATGGAATAAGGTATACTCTTTCTTTTCGACTAAAGGAATTTCTATAATAAAAGTAACTTCGCTATTTATTACGTAACCTTTTATATCTAGGATTGTCTCATATTTTAGGATATTTTCTAAGTTTGGTTCAAATGGCAATTTTTCTGAATTTAAGTATTTTTTAATCATTTTTATTTCTGATAGCAGTTCTTTAGGTTGAATTATAGTATTATGAAAATTATTTAGTTTTGCAAATGATATAGCGATTTCTATATTCGCTAATGTGTCAAAAATATTTTGATATAGCATATATATTTGTGTTAAGATCATTTGAGTTCGGTAATAGTCGAAATCAGATATTTCTTGTAGTTCGATTTTGGTTAGTGTTTGTATAGTCTGATTTACTCGAAATTCTAGAATATTTTGGTTATGGGATATATTTTGTGATATTTCTTGAAAACCTTTTATAGAATTACTGAGTAAGGTCATTTGTTTGTCCATTGACAACTTGATGTTATTTTGATTTTGTTTTAGAATATTTATTTCATTATTTATTAAAATTGCATCGTTGTCGTCTAGATTGCCTGTTATACTTTTAATTATACTTCCTAGTCCGTCAATTAGCCCACGTTTCTGCCTACTTTGTTTAGGGGGTAGTATTTCATTTATTTGGCGTAATATTTTTTGTTTTTGGTTATCAATAATTATATAGGAATTATAGTATTCCGTATTATAGTCAGTTTTATTTTTCAAATGTAATTTTAACATATTATATTTTAAACTCAAGGATTTATATTCCTCAATTATACCTTTTATATTAAACACTTGAACAAATGTCCAGTGATTAATTGTCTTCTGGGCGTGTCCTAGTTTGTAGGGTAAGATGCCAGGGTTCAGATTTAAGTCGTGGTATTTTGGTCTGTCTCCTCGTGTGTAGGACCATCTGTAACAAGAGGTCTTTTTAGTTCTTTTATGTGTATAATTTCTGTCTTTTTTGGGTTTTTGATATTTTCAATTTTTACACGATTATGTTCAAGGATTTCTCTTATTATAAAGGGGCCACTAAATTTGGCTTGATTTTTATTTCTAGGGGACAGTTTTTTATACACTTTTTGATTAAGTTTAAATTCATAGGGTTTGTCACCTTTAGGGTTAGTTTTTTCTAGCAGTATTTCTTTCTGTGTTTCGCTTTTCTCTGTGACAGTATTGTAAATGGCGTCTACTTTTTCTTTATGGGATAGTACATAGTCTGAGTAGAATGTTGTTGATATTAAGTCTAAAGGATCACGTGAGTTTGTGTGTCCTAAAATTAATTCATGGGGTGTATATTTGGTTGTACTATGTATCGAGCTATTATATGCTATAATTGCATAGGGTAATAGTTCGGGAATTGGTTTATTTTTGTCTTTATCTTTTAGGATTCTTAAATGTTCGATTAATGTAGAGTGATATCTTTCTATAGGGCCATTTGACTCATGGTGTCCTGGGGTTGTAAAGTGAATATTTTTTTTTTTGGGCTTTTAATAATTCCTTTACTAGTTCGTTATTAAATTCAGAGCCATTATCACTAACAATTGTTTCTGGGCATCCAAAGAATGAAAAATAATTTATAAGTTTGTCACATACTGACTTAGCATTTTTATCGTATACATAGGCTTGTCCGTATTTTGAAAATCTGTCAAATATTGTAAGGCAATTATGTTTTTCAAAAATAAATGTGTCTAAATGAATTATTTGAAAAGGTTTAGAAGGTGTTTCGGTTTTTACTAAAGGCACATACGATTTTTGTCTGCTATATTTTAGGGTTTGACATGTAACACAGTCATTTATAAATTGAGTGATTTCTTGTTTCATTTTACCCCAATAGTAGTTTTGTTTTAGTCTATCATAGGTTTCTGAAATTCCCCTGTGATTAGTTTTACTTTGATGTTGATGGGTCATCAATAAAATTTTTTCATCCTGTTCTTTAATATTATTGACTAGTTTTGTGCATCGTATTATTTTTGGTTTCTTAAAATTTTGTATATATATATTTGTAAAAATTGGGATAAGTTCTTCATTATAAAAATATATATAACATGTTTTTTTATTATTCATGTAATCGCGAATAAATTCTTTAATGATACCAGGGTTTTCCGGTATTTCTACATTATTAATGTAATTCCTTTCGAATGTTTCGAAATCCACTTTTATTTTATGATGAGGCGATTTCTTTATTAAATATTGCAAAGGCTTATTGTTAATTATTTCGTCTAAGATATTTAATCCGGGGTTTTCTGTCTCATTTTGATTACTATGCACAGTATTGTCAGAAGTAATTAAAGCTGGTTGAATTTGAATGTCAGATAAAATGTTTATTCTTTGTTCATTGTTCGCTTGACCTACGGAAATTGAGGGTAATTCGTTATCTAAGTTTCGAACTTGATCTGAGTCAGGGTTATCTCTACTTGAGCTTGCAACTTGAGAGTCAAGGTTTTGTGTCACGGTTATATTTTCCGAAAGATTACGCAAGTATTCAACTATATCGTTGTCAGCGTCTCCGGGATTATTTAATACGGAATCATTTTCGTATAGATTTAACTGAATTCTCGATAAGGCGTCACAATTACTATTCAAAATGCCTTTCTTATAGATAATCTTAAAGTCATATTCATCTAGACGTAATCTCCATCTAGTTAATTTCGAATTTACATCTTTTTGATTAAATAACCATACTAAAGGTCTATGGTCAACATATACATAAAATTGTCGTCCGAATAAATAAGGGCGAAAATATTTACAGGCCCAGACTACGGCTAAAAGTTCCTTTTCTGTTGTTGAGTATCTAGTCTCGGTTTCATTTAATGTACGCGATGCGTAAGCTACCGGTTTATCATTAGGTAATGTTCCTTGAGATAGGATTGCTCCTAAAGCATAGTTACTCGCGTCTGTAGTTAATATAAATGGTTTTGTAAAGTCAGGGTACTGCAATATTGGCGAATTTATTAGCAGGCTTTTACAATGTTCGAACGCATTTATAAATTCAGGCGTGTGCTCTACTTTAGAGTTCTTTTTTAGACATTTCGTCATTGGTTTTGTTATTTTAGCAAAGTCTTCTATAAAGCGTCTGTAGTACCCAATAAGGCCCAAGAAGGATTTTATTTCTTTTTGAGTTTTAGGTATAGGAAAATTTTTTACAGCTGATATTTTTTCAGGATTTGGTTTAATTCCGTTTGGTGTTACGATATGTCCTAAATATTGTACTTCTTTTTTCAAAAATTCAGATTTGTCTAGTTGTATTTTAAAGTTTGCTTCGCGTAGTCTTATAAATATTTTTCTTAGCTTTAAAATGTGTTCGTCTAGACTCGTACTGAAGACAATTATGTCGTCTAGATATACAAAGCATATTTCGTCCTGTAGACCTCTTAATATGTTGTTCATAACGCGTTGAAATGTTGCGGGGGCGTTCTTTAAACCGAAGGGCATTCTTAAAAATTCATAATGACCAAAGTCTGTACTAAATGCTGTTTTGGGAATGTCCTCTTTACATACTTCGATTTGATGAAAACCGTTAGCAAGGTCTAACGTAGAAAAATATTGTGCTTTCCCTAGTTTATCTAATATTTCGGTAATATTAGGCAACGGAAATTTGTCTGCAACACTTACATCATTGATACGACGTAGATCGCAAACCATGCGATATTTCGGCTTTCCTGAAGCGTCAAGCTTTTTTGGAACTATCCATATTGGTGATGAGTAAGGAGAATTTGATTCTCTTATTATATTTTGGTCTAGAAGCTTCGAAATTTGATCTTTTACTTCTTTTTTATAAATTTCAGGGTATCTATAACTTTTAGTATAGATAGGAGTGTCTGTTGTTAATTTTATTTGATGTTTTATTGCGTTTGTAAAAGTTAAAGGTATCCCTTCACAATAAAAAACGTCTCTAAATTCAAAACAAAGTTTACGTATTTTTTGTTTTTCTTCATAATTACAATGGTCTAACCTTAAATTTTTTAAATTAGCTTTAAGTTGGTTATCTAGATCTCTATCAGATTTTTGTTCATTTGAATTATAATCGACGAAGTTAAGTTCATTCACATTTAATTTTTCTACTTCTAGAGGTTCAAGAAAATGGATTTTAATTGGGTTTTCTGTTGGATTTAGTATAGTTGTATAAGTAAGGTTATTTTTTATTTCTACTAAACATTCAGGAATTTCTACATTTCCGTATTTTTGGTAAGAAATTATGCCTGTTCCTTCTGTGATATTCACAGGTATTTCTATTTTTTGTATACATCTTGGTGAAATTATATAAGTAAATTTTTTTTTAATAATTTCAGGCGAAAGTTGTTTTTCATTTTTTCCTAAATAGCGTATTGGTATTTCTGTATGCGGCGATTGTAAAGTTCGTGTATTGAAATCTAAATTAGCGTTAAGTTGGATAATAAGATCTAGGCCTATTAATCCATCAAATTTGTTTGAAAAATTAAATAAATAAAATGTATGGTTGCCTTGCGTTTTAAACGTCTGAAATAATGGAATTATTGCTATTTCATTGTGGAAAGATGTAGCATGCGCTGTTTGAACTTGAAATATTTCTCTTTTTATATTTTCGGGAAAATATCTATAGGCAATTTCTGGTTTTATAAAACTTCGAGTACTTCCAGTATCTAGTAGAAAATTTGCGTCTAATTCGGGTATATGAATATATGGTAATTCGGCTGTGTAGTTATTCAAAAATACTACCTCGTATTGTTGTTCGGGCTCGTTCCCGTAAAATTTACATTATTAGTATTTTCTGGGAAATATTCTGGTTCGTGAGTTTGTTCTTGGTATATGTTTGTGTAACTTGGTTCATATGTATTCATATAACTTTGTTCATAAAATGGATTTTCGAAATTTGGTGTTTCTTGATTATCAGCATAATCAAAGTTTTCAAAAATTGGGAAATTAACATTTGTATTTTCATGATTAACAGTATAATCATATTGAGTATTATTTTGTGGGTTTTGTTCCGAAACTTCTTGATTGTAAAGTTGTTCGGTAATTACCTTTTTATTTTGTATATTATTATTTAAAATTGTGTTTCCAGAACTTGTGTCCATAGGTTCTATTTGTCTTGTTCTTATAGAATTTTGTGCAAAATTGGTGTTAGGTCTCATAAAGGGTCTTTGTTGGTAAAAATTGGGTCTTTGAAAATTTTGTTGAAAATTATTAGGTCTTATATTTGAATTTGAATTAAAGTTATTCGCGTTTCTTCCAAAATAATTTGGAGTATTATTTACAGCATTACCGTTTATGTTATTTTGGAATTTTGGAAAATTCGGATTTATTGCATTGGGAAAATTATGTGAATAATTAGGGTTAAAATTAGGTGTATAATTTGGACTAAAATTATATAAATAAGGTGGTTTATACATTGGTGGCGATTTTTGGTTTTTATTTTGCGAATTTGTTGTACTCATTGGCACAGGTCTATTTTGTGGTATTTGTGAATTTTTAAAGTAAATAAAATTTTCTTCCTCTCGCACAAATGCCATAGCTTCTTCTAAAGCTGTTGGATTTTTTAGTCGAATAACTAATTGCATATTATAAGGTAACCCTCGTATAAATGTTTTCAGAGCAAATTCATCGTAATGGTTAATTTTTATTAATTTGGTTGCGGGATCTTCATTTGTTCCATTTAATTTTGCAGATAATAGGCTTCTAGAATCTTGGATTCTCATGCCGAAATTAATAGGGTGTTCGTTTTTAAAAGGTTTTAGATTAATTAAATCTTGTATAAGACAATCGATTGATCTTTGATCAGCGAAGGTACTTGTAAGGGCTTGTTTTACTAGAGCCCAAGTATTTAATTCTGTTCGAGATACAATAAGTTCGGCGGCCCTATGTGTAAGTTTACTTAATATGGTGTCAAATAAGCAAATATTTATTGGGTCATTTAAATTAGCCGTGTTTTGAAAAGCTTTTAAAAGGTTTTCGGAGGCTGTTACAAATCTCTGTAAAAGTTTTGGATTCCCGTCAAAATTTGGAATGTTATCAGCTTGGTAACGTAAAAGAGTATAATTAGTTGTCATTATTTTATTTTTATTGTCAGTTGAACCAGATTGAATTGATAAATCGTTTAGAGAATTAATTAGATCGTCTAGGTTTACTTCCTTAAAGAGCTCAATTTTGATAAAATATATATAGGTATACTTTTTTAAAAATATAAAATGGTTAAAATAAACTATATTTCCAAAAATAAGTTTCAAATTTACGTTTTGAATTATTTATATCAAAAATTATTACTTATTTTTGCAAATAGAGAAAAAAAAAATGCTAATATTAAAATGTTTGCAATGACTTACAATACTAGAA
This sequence comes from Kuschelorhynchus macadamiae, assembly GCA_030620095.1. Lineage (NCBI taxonomy): Eukaryota > Metazoa > Arthropoda > Insecta > Coleoptera > Curculionidae > Kuschelorhynchus > Kuschelorhynchus macadamiae. The sequence goes on along the minus strand of JAUTXW010004542.1, from coordinate 475,097 downwards.
GAAAAATTAGCTTCATGGGCTTCTTTTTTCTTTTTTTCTTAGCTTAGGTCCTTACTGCTAGGCTGGTTTGGCGATTTTTGTCCTCCCCAGTGTGGTTTGCCTCTGGATCGGCGATTTTTGTCCTCCCCAGTGGTGGTTAGGCTGCTGGTTTAGCGATGTTTGTCCTCCCCAGTAATGCCTTGTGTGACTTGCTAGCTGTCCCGTTCTTATTCCTCGCCGGTTCCCCAAAGTTGGTCCCGTGAAGTCGCCTTAGATCGGCACTGTCTACTTCTTATGAGCTCCAATTTTTCTCAGGGCTTCTTTGATTCGAGCACTCCCTCGAAGTCACCTTAGATCGGTACTATTTACTTTTTAGGACTCGAACCGTCGAAATACGTAGATTTTCTAGTGAATAAATTTTTTGAAAAAAAACCGTGTTTTTTGCACGTTTCACTATCCTACCGACTGCGCCAGTTACGTTGTGGTCGAAGAAAACACCCTTTTTAAAAAACGTCAAATTTTTATTAAAAGGTAAAATACAAGATTCAAGATCAAGAGCAGACTAACAAGTGATTCAGTCACCGTCCTTTGCTTATATTTATAAGATTTCCTTATCTGTAATTGAATTTGTCACATTCAGCAATATGGGGAACGTAACTTGTAATTTATGTTGCAGAGTGAATGAGCTGGACCTCTATAAAGACCGGTTATATGACAATGATCTGCAACCCTGTCATTTAAAAGAGGTTTATTACAAATATGACAAACTTTTTCATAGTTATGATAAATTTTGTCCAGTTCGTTCAAAGGGATCATTTTTTTAGGAGCCTTTAAATATTTATTGTATATGTTATACACATCTCTTTCTAAAGAATTTATAAATAATGTATCACAATTTTGACCTCTATATTTTTCAAATTTAGAATAATTATCGTCGAAGGAACATTTAATGTAATAGGCAAATGAATGTGGAATATGTTCATATTGTTTTAAGGTGTATGAAGTATTAGGATTTTTATCAACATTGTCATTATTTAAAGGCTTTAAAATGCATTCAAAATCTGCATACACCACGAAAGGAACTTTCATTTGTTTATGATAATTTACAAATTTCAAAATATTATCATATGAATAGTTTCCAAACTTATCTTTTATTAATTCTTTAGAAGGTAGGTTAATTCGTAAATGATCACAATCATAGCTATTGTGTTGTAATAAATTTTCTTCTGTAGGGAAATATTGTAAACAACCATCGCAAATATATTTTTTTCCGTGATGTTTAGAAATTTGTGCAGAAACTAGTTTTGATAAATCTTTAATATAGCAATAATGAAAAGTTTTTTCATCATCATCACTTATTAACAATAAATTGACATGTTGATTTTTTTTATTCGATGAATAATAAAGTGGACCAATTACTTCATACCCCTTTTTAGGATTTATAATTTCTAATCCATATACATTAATAGAAATGTTATTTTTTTCTTCAAAAATCTTAATGTTCTTTAGCAACATTGGAAATTCTATACCTGACATATCCAAAACAGAAGAGTAGCGTGGGTAGGATGAAGTTTCAAAATCTAATCCGCGTGGTTGGTGAAGAGCAGACACAACTGCCCAGGCGAAGCAAAAGTTGTCATCATTCCTAATGTTGATCACAGCTTGACGTCTCTTGATCTCTTGAGGAAGTTCGATAAAAGATGAGGCTCTCAGCGGATTGTGCTTGTTAACATTAATTTCCAAATGAAGTAAATTCATCAAAGCCCATCCTGCAACGTAAAAATTAAAAAATTACTTTTTTTGTTGCTGTTGTAAAATCGAAAATAAATTCTTTACCTGAATCTCTTTCTGCAAATTCGTCAGCTTTCTGGTCAATAATGGTGCAGATTTGCTCTAACAGTTCTTTTTTCTGATATCCCTGGCAAATGACTTGGAACGGCGCATTAAAAGATTTGACATCATAGCTGTCGCTGCTGGGGTTAAAATAGAAACCGAACAGTTCCATATTTAGCTTGATACATTTATGTTTCTGCAGTTCTTGATCTATTAGATGTGCAATTTTGTATTCCAAATGTTGAAAATATTCTTTCACATTTATGAAGTTTTGGTGTGAGGAAATCCTATAAGATATTATTCGTTCCCTGAATGCTGACTTGATAATTTCAACACCTTCCTCCAAGCCTATTTTGGAATTGTTCTTGTGCACACTAGATCGAAGATGTCCACCCCATAGACTTTGGTTTATATTTTTCTTGCATTCTTTACAATATTTTACAATATTTGTAGAATCTATATAAATTAAGAAAAAAATATTTTACAAAATATGACATGAAAAATAAAATGTTCTTACCTTTAACAAGCTTTGGTTTTTTCAACCAACTGTTGAGTTTTGTGGAATTTCCGTTAACATGTTTTTTAATATGTCGCAGTAAATTATCCTTTCTAGTAAAGACTTTATTACATGTTACACACTTATGCATTTCTGAAGTTTTCTGCATAATAATAATAATAATAAAATTAATATTGTGCAATTCTATTTAGTTATAGTCAAATTTTGAAAAAAGCAATTGCATTTTTGAAGTTCTTTGTATAATAATAAAATTAATATTGTGCATTTTTATTTAGTTATAGTCAAATTTTGAAAAAAGCAATAGAAATTAATTGACTTTATGAATCCATTTCTTCAAATGAGTCAACTAATTTGTCAAAGGCCTGTTTAACATAATTCACCGTACTTTCGTCTCCCTTTTTAATTGTGATCAAATTAGTTAAATTTTGAATAGCGAAACCCAGACACTTAAGGTTTGCTATTTGTTTTTTATTTTTTCTATTAATTTTAAATTTTTTTTTTAATGATAAATGATGGTTTCGAAATTGAATTTTGTTCAACTGGTGAATTATTAGGAGAAATATCCGAAGTCAAATTTGCATCAATTTGTTTTTCTTGCGGATCAGAATTTACAATAGCATATGGTGAATTAATAGAAGATATAGCCGAACTTAAATTTTGATCAATTTGTTTTTCTTGCGAATCAGAATTTACAATATCATATGGTGAATTAGTAGGACAAATAGCCAAACTAAAATTTTGATCAATTTGTTCTTCTTCCGAATCAGAATTTTCACTAAACAAAAAGGGAGAGCAAATTGGTCTCGGAGAATTAATTGGCGATTTTAATGTTAAATAATTTGGATTAGATTTTTGAAAACAAACAATATCCTCACAGCTAGAATTTTCAGTTTCGTCAATGTCATTCAGTTCTTCAAGAGTTTGTTTAGTTTTTGTTGTAATTAAGTCCGTTTTGTTGTCAATAATGTCATTAAGATCGTCAAGAGTTTGTTGTTGAGTAGCTGTAAATAAATATTTTTCGTTGTTGTGTTTGTTGGCATTATTCTGAACTTGGCTATTATAAATAATTTCATTCAAGTCCTGAATAGTTTGTTGTTGACTAGTTGTAAATACGTCTGTTTCATTGTTTTGTTGGTTTGCAAAATTCTGCATTTGAGTACATGTGTATAAGTCAAAGTCATTGTCAATTATTTTGCTACTCGATGCCAAAAAATTGTCCATTATGAAAAAAATCGTAATAACAAATAAAAATGCCACAAATGTACATAAAAATGTCACCAATATATATAAGAATTAAATCTTGCCAAATAAAAATGTTAGAAATAAAAAATAAAAATTTACCAAATAGACACAATGTAAACACCAGAAAACTCGCGAGCTCTGCACAGTGTGAATGCAGAAATCAATTGCATTCGTCTCTTCGCTGAGGCGATTTTATATGCAAAAGTTAATCACATGTGTCCTACTTAAAGTTGAACGACAATCTCTAAAAACCACTTTCCCAAGCCGATCAACAACCTTACCCTTTCCCCCCCTCCCCCCTCTCCCCCCCGGACCCCTGAATTTCCGAGACTAAAATCCCGGTTCCCCAATTTCGGGCTACCCTCTTCAGGTTAAGTTAAGTTAGGTTAGGTTAGGTTAGGTTAGGTTAGGTTAGGTTAGGTTAGGTTAGGTTAGGTTAGGTTAGATTAAAAAAGAAGAAAAGAAGAAAAGAAAAAAGGAGAAGGAAAGAAAAAAGAAGAAGGAAGGAAAAAGGAGAAGGAAGGAAAACGGAGAAACATATAAAAAAGAGAAAGAAGGAAGGGAGAGAAAGAAGATAAGGTGAGAGTGATGGGGGTTTAAGGGGGGCGAAGCCCCCCCTGGCCCCCCCCCCCCCCCCCCGAGGAAACTGACAGGGAAAGGGACAGCGAAAAAAGAAACAAAAAAAAAAAAAACTTAAGTATTGCAGGTAGTAAAAGTGGTGGTTGATGGGATATATACTTAAGAACATCCACTCGACGATCATACAGTATCATTCGCTGTAATATCAGTTGTCGATATTATTTTATAAGCTATAACCAAAATTGTTTTTTATCAAATATATCTATCTAAATTTAAAGCTCCTAACGATGGCAGAAAATATGATTGGAAACGCTGACCAAATTGAAGAAAATAATGTGGAGAACGCCGCTCAAATTGAAGAAAGAAAAGAAATTTTTATTAACTTGGAAGGCGATTCCATCACTTATAAACATTCATTTTTGGACAAATCATCTAGGCTTGTTAGAAGATCATTCTTATGTAACATCGACATTAATTATATTGAGGAGGAAGAAGAAGAGATGGAGGAAGATGATCAGGAAATTGACGAAGGAGTGGACATGGATGGACAACTGCTAAATTTAGGAACCGAGGCTGACGTAAAAGTAAGCAAGTTTAGGGCTAGTGAATTATTTAATAATTTTGAAGAAAAAGATGTATGTGTTATACAAAGCTACTCTAAAATTGAAAGTCGAAGACTAGGAACATTTGCTATTTGCCTTCCTTGTAGTGCAATTCACAGGAGATATTTACGGAGAGGGGAGTCCGATCATGTGAGCTGCCACTACAAAAGAGCCTATGTTGTTAGTGCTTCTGATTTACATTGTGCTATTTGTAGGATACATCTTTTTCTACTAATTCCTGAACATGCTTGCTTTTACTGCAACAAAAATGAAAAAAAAGAGATAGAAAATTATGTTGTTAAATATTAATAATAAACATAGTTTGTAAAGGTGATGGGTAGATTATTTCAACAATATAAATTTTAAATATAGGTTATAAACGTAATGGGTAGATTATATCAAAAATATTAATTTTAAACATAAATTGTAAAGATAATAAGTAGAATACGTCAACAATATTAATTTTAAAAAATGTCAACTGTTACTATAAGCGGTTATATATTTTCATTGCTATATGCAAAATACTTCTTTTTATTCTAACATCTGACACTGTATTTGTAAATGAAATAGCTAATCATATGTAAAAAAAAAAAAGTGTCGATTATGTCAACTGCCACTAGAAGCACTCATATATTAGCATAACATTTTGTTAACGCTTGTTTCTGTATTCAATTGAGTTTTCTCTTACTTGATGCAAATTATATTAATATTATTAGTATAATTAAAAAGTAGTAGATTAGGCTATGCCGGTCCGACAATCAAAACCGTCATTTTTACATGTAAATTCCCATAAGAAAATTTAAGCTTCCATTTGCAAAAGTGGTGCCATTTTAGGGCGTGGCACTTTTTGTGTAAACCCATAACAATTGTTTTGTTATGTAATGTGAAAATTAGTATGTATTAAAAAACTTGTTAGATCATTGTTGTCGTTTCAATATAGGAAAAGGAAAAAATGTGTGTCAATTATTATATATATTTACATTTACTTTTTTTTACAAAATTATTTGTTACCAGAGTTTTCACAAACACAAATTATAAAAAATATTATCCTCTTTTTAAAATTACAACAAAATGATGTCTAATTACATCTTTGAAGATTTGTACCAAATAGTAATATCTAGTGCGACATACAGGACAATTGTTTACCATTATAGAACAACCATTTTCATCATTCCATCTTAAAATACATTTTAAACAAAAAATGTGGGAACATGTATTTGGTCTACATGAATCATAATATTCGATTATTTCAAAACAAATAGCACAAAACACTTTTTTCTCTTCACTCTCAGTTTTATTCAAATTTTTTAAAACAATTCTTTCTTCTTCTCGAACTAATGGTATATTTTCTTCTTGAACTCCTGGTATAATTTCTTCGAGGCTAATTGTCTGAAGCGGAATGGATCGATTTCTTTCTCCAACTGATTCACTCATTTTATTTTAATATTATTATTAATAGATTTATTCAACAGATTTTTTTCTTTTAACAGTCACTCGTACCTTAACATACTAAAATGATCTTGATGCACCTATTTATAAGACTTAAGAATGCAAAATCAAATGTGGGAGAACAAAGAGAAAAAATTAAAAAATATGATGCGAATGAGAATAAAAGGGGAGGAAGTTAAGAATGAGGGACATGAGAGAGAGGAAGAGGAGGAGGAGGAGGCGCTCCCCTATTATAACTACTAGTAGGCAACAAGGACCACTCTTCCCATCCTTTTACATGTCGACAACTTATATGAGTTCATTGTTTGTATTCATTTTAACCGAAATTTTACAAGTAATTTTAGAAATAACTCGGTCGTGCTTTTAATTGCCTTGAGGTGTTTGGAAAATGTCTGAACTTTCAATTCTTAGCCTTCAGCAGTGTTAATTTTAACTTTCAATTTGTTTTGATCAGTGAATTTAATAACATTTTTTAAACAAAATATTGTTTATTGATTCTTTGAAACATTTAATAACTTGTCTGAACATTTAAGTATGTTTGTAACTGACTTGTGTAACAAATTTTGATGTAATTTATTTTGTCATAATTTTAAGTGAACTTAATTGATCACATCCCATTGTAGGCAACATTAGTGTTATCTCATAAAGTCTCTCCAAGTTCGCGACCCTTTTATTTATTAATTTGCTTAAAAATATTTTGCTTTTAATAAATAACATTTACTAAACTTAATGCTAAAAACTTAAACAAATTTTGTTTTTCATTTGCGACTAAAACTTTTGTTTTTCTTAGTCTTCGAGTTATATATTTCAATTTAAGACTTAAGCATATCTCAAGTAATTGTTATTTAACGTCAAAAATATTTCATCATCATCAAGTGTCAATTCAAAATTGTTAATAAGAATTTAAAGGTTCAAGTTCTACCTTAAGTGAGTCATTTCATTTACGACATACCGATTTGGTGACTTTTAAAGATCCTTAGTTCGATAGTTCCTAGAATTATTTATCAGACAAAACCTGTAATAATAAAGTGCATGTACTGAGTGTTTGCCGGCATGTATAAGTTAGGATAGTATTTAAGGTATAGCTTCAAAAATATGCTTTTTATATAATCCCTACAGATTAATTGGCTCGCACAGCTACTTAAACTTACGAGCTCTCTTAACAGTAGAGGCTTGTCTGGAATAAGTGCATTAGAAACCCGTGCAATTATTATTAACAATTGAATATTTAAAGTTATTTATTATTTTAATTGTGCATGACAACTAATGTATAGAATATTCCAAAAAAATTTAACACATCGTGTAGGACCCGCCAATTTGGGAGCTTTAATGATAAAATAACTTGCTAACTTTGCCTAACTTGCTGGTCAGCCGACGTCGCGTCGCTGTCCTCAGGGTCAAATTTTCAATCACAGTTCCTTAAAAATAAATCATAAGAGGAACTTCTAGTTATAAATCTTTAGTATCTGCTAATTGCAATTTAGTATAAAACTCTCAATTAAAGCACTAATGTTGACAGTGGTACCCTAGAGGTACAAGATTTAACCAAATATAACGACCTTCTGTTGAATGAAATTAATAGAAATTAAGCTACAGGGCAAATTAATAAACAATCCCAAAACACCGCAAAAACCGACGTTTCGATTGGGTTTTCTCACCATCATAAGGTACAATTGAATGATAACGTACCTATAAGGAAAACTAACCCAATTAATTTAAATACAATAACCAAAAATATTAACACTCCTTTCTCTGAGTTCACAGGTGACCTAGAAGTCATATGAGGACACAACCACAATAATTACTCAGCCTATGATGGCACTCTGTTCAGTACGAACCATATTTCTAAACATCAAACCTCAAATTCCAATTTTCCAAATGACAAAAATAATATTTTCCAAAGTGAATTTAAAATCTCAGTTCTGCTGCTACACATAAATAAGATAATATGGGTAGTGTAACAGGTCGATACGGGTCACCAACTTAAATCTTATTAGTCTTACTACGAGCCGGATGTTTAGCCAAGTACAAATTATGATCATCGTTTAATAAAAAAAAAAGTTTTTTAATATACAAAAAGCTAAACCTTTACGAAACAAAAATAAATATGAAAAAATACCGATTTTCCATTCATCTTAACAGAAAAACAACATACTCTTACTCAGGACATTTTTTCGGTTAACGTGTCGTTGAAAAGTCGACGTGCTTTAGAGATAATTCCAATACATTTCATGATCAATGATCCCCCAAAAATATTTCAGAAAATAAATTATTCGTTTGACCGTCTCTCCTAATAGTTGTAATAAAACGTGAACCTTGGGAAAAATTAAATACGCTACATTATTAGCCGCGCGCGGCGGTTCGAATGGTCTCTTTGGGTTCCTTAGGCATAATAAAATACTAAAATACGCTGTACTAAGCTAGGCTGGGCAATCCGAATTGCCCTGATTACCTTAAAGCTTGACGAAAGTACCCGAAGATTTTACAGCTACCGAGCGGCAGCCGAACGTGATAGGAAATGGAATATGAAATCGAGATTTTGGTCGCGGCATCCTGTCGGCATGCGGAAGTTCAATTGTTCAGAGGTCGCGCGGTCGATATTCTAACTCGATATTGTTTCGGACGTTTTTAAACGATGAAAATTGATTTATATACTGTTTTTTGTAATATATAGTTTTTAATTTTTATGATCCATGTGTGAGTTGGAAATATACAGGAAATAAAATGTTGGTAGTTACTAGTGCAAAAAAATAAACAACTAAAAAGTGCTTACGAACTTAATTTTGCAAAAATAACCAATTTCAAGTTGGTCTATGTTTGAGTTGTGAATGTAGATGAAATAAAATGTTGGTAGTGCAAAAAATTAAACAACTAAAGAGTGCTAACGAACTTAATTTTGTGAAAATAACCGAATCAAGGTAAGTGGTCGCAATTTGCCAGAACTAGTATACGACAAACTAGTAAAGATAAAAATAGAGAGATTCATCGAAACTTTCGCAAAAGTATGTACGATTTAGCTAACTGGATATGTGGTTGTGAAGTCTCTAACTCATTTTACTGTTATGTTTATTTGTTGTTTTCTAAGGACTCGTCGGACTCATTATGGTGCAAAACCGATGTTAAAGACAAAAACAGACAAAAAACATGCGTTTTTTGCAGATCACATGAAATGTTCGGTGAACTATGTTACGGTCGGAAGTGTTGATATGTATCCAAAAATCGTTATCTTCTAAACAAAATTATGGATTGTGTAAAATTTTGTGGGGCATTCGAGCTGGTACTACGTGGCCATTATAAAACGGCTTTGTCTGAAAATCCAGGGGTTTTTCGAGGGCATATAAATTTTGTTGAGAAGTTTGGGCCAAGATAGACTATTCGCTTTAGCAATGTTAAGTATCGAGAAATCGATAATAAAAGGATTGAGCGTGGAATTTTAACGAACGTGTCATTCAGCATTTTTCCAATTCTAAAGAACGAAGAATAGACCCGAACTTCAAGAGAATTTAGAGCTCAATTTAAAGATAAGATATTTATTTTTATTTTAAGTATGCCTATTTTAAAATTTGTTATTGACCTCCCAATATAATTCACCACGAGCCGCCACTGATTTTTAATGCATATATTAATCTTACTCGGTTCCCGCTAATGGTGGTGCTTATATATTATTAGTTACCAAAGCTCTAACAAGGCATTTTTGGGAGTATTCTAACAGTAGGTATTTGAATTGATATATATTGAAGGTAGGAATTTTTTAAATTCTGTCAAGCTTTAATCTTCAAAATCGCTAATGCTGGCCTCAACAATATAACTTCGCATGAATAGAATTAGAATATTGTTTAGAATTCATTCTTTTTTCAAATTATGATGCCCAATATCAAATTCTGAACAGGATTTATTTCGTAGAGGTATAATTTATAATTTATTTGGATCAGATATGATTTATTGATGAAATTTCTTATAAATTCTACATTCCAGACTTATACTTTTGATCATACATCTACAATGTTAAAAGAAAACTGCTTTTCGTAACTTGTTAGATTACCTATATCGATTATGCTAATATGAATAGATTTTTAGGAGTTTTAACTTATATTTAGCTCTATATTTGATAAAAAATATAAAATTAGGTACTTAAAATAATATTTGAAGTATTTTTAATATTAAAGTACGTACTTTCGAAAAAGACTTAAAACTAATAGTGCTTAAGTATTAAAAATACTTAAATACTTTTCTAAAAAAGTACTAAATACGTTTCCCCCAGTAAGGCTAATTGAAAAGTACTTAAGTAAAATATCAAAAGTACTGATTATTTTACTTTAAGTACATTTTTGTATTCAGTACCTCAGCTCTGTCCTTAAATGGCCTTTTCAGAGACTATTTGAAAACTTTTTAACACAAAAATGAATTTTATTATTTATGATAGAGGTTAATATACTTATGTATTTTTATTCTTATATATCTTGACAGGTGGTGACGATAACTCAAAATGTTGTTCCTGTATGCTTCTCAAATTTCAAGGTGAAGCACTGGGAAAGCAGTTAATCGCTCAAATTACAAACACAGGTGGTCCTCTAAGCCAAAATCATTTTGACATAGCTATGCAGGGAGGTGGAGTTGGGCCTGCAACCTTTGGATGTTGGAACCAATGGGGAGCTCCTTTTGGAGGTTGGGGAGAACCGTATGGCGGAGTGACATCAGTAGAGGTGGGTATATCAATAGGTCCATAGCTGTTGAATCATTTTCACGTTCTGCCGTGGTCAGATTTTAACATATTAAAATTACTACAGTATACATTTAAAAAAATACTTTTGAAAACGAGAAAATTACAAATTACCTAAAGTTTATGACGAAAGGAAGTAATTTCACCGCTGACGTTCGCGGTAAAGCTGCATGTTAGGGCCGCAATTAAATCATTGTAGATATCAATATCAATTGTGAAATATTTTCCTTTGCAATCTTTGATTGGTTATTTACGAAAGCGTATTCGGGCCACACTATCTTTTTTTATAATTCGTAGTTGAAAGTGGGTATTAATGTTAACTCTTTTGATAGGGGGGTGTTAAATGTGAATGGTGTAGTAATAAATTAATTTATTGAAAAAAAAAAGAATATAACCTCAAATTTAACAATATTTTGCAGGCATATTGACCAATGTATCCTTAATATAAAGACATTCGCTTGGTAGGGTAAGTAAAAATGTAATTTATTTTTAAAAATGCGATATCTCTTTTATCATTAACAGAAATTAAACAACATTTTGCTAACAGATGGACTAATATACATTTAATATATGGTCTTCGCAGGTGGCGTGATAGGGGCGAATTAAAAAAATATTTTATTTTTAAAAATGCAATATTCTTCTTATTTTAATCTGAAAATTAACAAATTTTTTAAATGGATGGACCAATATCCCTCGTCAGGGGCAGAGTAAAAAATGAATTTGTTTTTAAAAATGCAATACCTCGTATATTACACCATATTTAACGAAATTTTTCACACATATGATCTAATATGCACTTAACATATGATCTTTTCCTACGTGACGTGGCAAACGACGGGGACAGGCTAAAATATTAATGTAATTTTTTTTATAATTATCCTAAATTTAACAACATTTTGCAAACATATGGATTAATATACACTCAATATATAGTCTTTTGTTAGATGGGGTCGCGGGACAGAGTGAAAAAATAATGAATTTTGAAAATATAACATCTCTCATACTTTAATTTGAAAATTAATGCATTTTTTTAAATGGATGGGTCAATATATCCTTAATATAGGATCGTTCAGTAGGGGGGTGGAAAACGACAGGGGTGGAGTAAAAAATAACTTTATTTTTGAAAAGGCAATAACTCTTTCATCACTACCTTAAATTTAACAAAAATTTTCAAACAAATAGTTAGTCTATTTTAATATATAGTTTTTCGATAAGTAGGGTGGAAAACGACACTTGGCGAAATACAATATATTAGTTGCATTAAAATTATTTTTTTACTCCACACCTGCATATATATAACACAACTATTTGCAAAATACTGTTTAATTTGAGGTAATGATACAAAAGATGTTGCAATTTTAAAAATAAATTAATTTTTTATTGTTTACTCCACCCTTGAATATGTATGGTCCATCTGTTTGCAAAATTTTGTTGAATTTGAAGTAATGATACATACATTCATATCTCTCTAATCATAGGGTAAACCTGCACAGTTTCTTCTTTTCACCAGTAGTTTTATCAGAACTTCGTAGTACAATTAATGATATCAAAAATAAATCTTCTTCGGGAACTGATGGGCTTACTTTGAAAATGTATTCAAGTCTGCCGGAATGCACACTAGAACATCTGACTACTTTGATAAATATGTCTTTCCAAAATGGTACTTTTCCAAGCTGCCTTAAAACTGCAATAATCATACCTCTTCACAAAGGAGGTGTTTCAGAAGAAGCCTCGAACTATCGCCCAATTGCACTTCTCCCTACGCTATCTAAGATCATCGAAAGACTGGTTAAAAAAAGGCTTTTATCATTTCTGTCTAGATATGAAATACTTACAAAACATCAATTTGGATTTCTAAGTAACAAATGCACAAGCGATGCCATGTTTTCCCTTCTTAATAGAGTTTACTCCAGTCTAAATAACCATCACGCTACGGCAACAATTTTCTGTGATTTTTTCAAAGCTTTCGATTGTGTGAATCATAATATATTAACTAACAAACTGCAGTACTATGGATTTAGAGGGGCTCCTCTCAATTGGTTTAAGTCATATCTTAGCAACAGAAATCAAGTTGTGAAAGTTGACAATAGGATGTCTTCTTGTAGGCCAATGGAATATGGAGTGCCTCAAGGCTCGGTACTAGGCCCTATCTTGTTTCTTCTGTTCATAAACGACATGGCTAATTTAAACATTAGTGGAAAAATATGTCTCTTTGCGGACGATACCAGCTTTACGTGGAGCCACCCAGATGTCACAGACCTACATAGGATTGTATCTAATGACCTAATCACCATTAAATCCTGGTGCGATTCTAATCTCCTATGTTTGAACATCTCTAAAACGAAAGTCTTGTCTTATAAAAACACGCTGCAACCCTTTGACCTTAATGGCACCACTATTGATGTCGTAAACTCTGTAAAATTTCTAGGGCTTCTTGTAGATGATTCTTTAAAATGGGATCCACATATCGACGCTTTATCAAGGAAGTTAGGTTCTGATTGCTTTGCGTTAAGATCTGTTTCCGAGGAGCTTAGCTTTTCTACCTCTAGAACTGTTTATTTTGCTCTTGTTGAGTCGCACCTCAGATATGCTATTCCATTCTGGGGTACATGTTGTGCGACTCAATTTGATCGAATTTTTATACTACAAAAAAGAGCTGTTCGTTACCTACTGAGACTTAACAGTAGAACTCACTGCCGAGATTTCTTTAAAAGATATAAAATACTAACCCTTCCTTGCTTATTCATTTTGGAATCGGTTTGCTTAATTCGTAAGCACGCACCTGCTCTATTAGAGAGACCTTCTCACAACTACCCTCTCAGAAATACTGAGCACGATCTCTATCTTCCAACCCCACACTCAGAGTTAATTAAAAGATCAGTAATCTACATAGCAAAAAAAATGCATAATCACCTGCCATTTAACATCAAATCCATAATATCTCTGACTTCATTTCGCAAGGCTTTGAAATCATTCTTACTGGCAAGAGCCTTCTACACCGTGAACGAGTTTTACAACATATAATTTTATCCTTATGAACCCCTAGTGTGATAGTTGCCATTACCAACCATTTTTACCGAACTTTGTATATGTATTTTTTTAATTGTTTCGTACTTTTTTATTTTTTACTTTGCTTTTTTATTTTTTTACATTATATTTATGAAAATGTTTATAACATAGTACGACTGACAAAGTACATTTCTAATGTACTTCTTTTAGGATTCTATAATATTAATATTCTAAATTCCTGATTTAAATATTATTTTTCTATAATATTTATGATGTGTTTTTGTCTTGTTTTGTTTGCTAATTTTGATGTTTGTAAACAATTTTTTTACAACAGCTTTGTCCACAAAATTGTAAAATTTTTTTTGATAATAAAGCATTTATTTATTTATTTATTTATTATTTATTTATAAGAGATATACCAGTTTTAAAAATAAATTAATTTTTTACTCCGCCCTTATCGCGTTGTTTGCCACCCCACGTAGTAAAACACTCTATATTAAAATTATATTGGTCCATCTATTTAAAAAATTCCTTAACTTTTAAGTTAGAGTAAGAAAGATATTGCATTTTTTAAAATAAATTAATTTTTTACTCCGCCCCTGCCTTTTGCCATCCCACAATCGAAATACCATGTTAAGATATTAAGTGTATATTGGTTCATATTTTTGCAAAATTTTGTTTAATTTTAGATAATATTAAAATAGATATTGCATTTTTGAAAATACCCTAATTTTTTACACCGCCCCTATCGTTTGCCACCCCACCTAGTGAAAGACTGTATATTAAACGTGTATTATTATAAAAATTGTGTTAAATTTGAAGTAATGATAAAACATATATTGTATTTTTTAAAATAAATTAATTTTATACTCTATCCCTGTCGTTTTCCACCCCACCTTGCGAAAGACCGTATATTAAAATATTAAATGTATATTGGTTCACCTTTTTGCAATATGTTTGTTTAATTTGAGATAATGATAAAAGAGATATTGCATTTTTAAAAATAAACCCTACCTATCAAGAGACCATATATTAAATTTATATTAGCCTGTCTGTTTGCAAAATGTTGTTAAATTTGTGCTAATGATAAAGCGATATTGCATTTTTAAAAATAAATTAGTAGCGAAGTAAAAAATCCGCCCCTATCGGTTGCCACTCCACCTAGCGAAAAACCATATTATATTAAGGGTATATTGGTCCATCGATTTAAGAAAAATTGATAATTTTTAAGTTAAATTAAGATTGATGTCATATTTTCAAAAATAAATTAATGTTTCACTTCGTCCCTGTCGTTTGCCACCACACCGAACCTTAGGCTTAATTTACCACTTTAAACTGGGAATTATAAATAAGAAATAGTTTGGCCTGAATACGCTTTCCTAGTTATTTGATGATTTTTATTACAAAAATATGGTTATTTTCAAGTTTTTTTTAATGTTGTATTATGCTTTTTTTGTGAAATATGGCTTTGCAGACGTTTTTTTCCCATATTACTTAATGAAAATTTACCTATACAAGGGGTTAAACAAGCGGAATATTTGTCATTATCATCTGTTTTTGCCCAAAGTCAAGGATCTGCATACAAGGTAGATACTGGAATCTTTGTTATGTTGTATGTATTTCAATAGCTTCTAGAAGACTTTGGAGGAGCCGTAGGAATTTATGTTCATCTAGGTTAGTTTTGGTTATACGTGCTTAGATTTGTTTAGTTTTAATAAGGTAGATCTCTTGGGAGTTTGTGTCTAATAATAATCTTTATTAAAAAAACAGCAACATACTTCACAATAGCAAAATCTTAATTGACACCTTTTGATGTTTTTGAAAAGGCCAAGTCTATCACTTACTACTAAAGTAAGGGTATCACTTACTACTAAAGTAAGGGTTTCACTTAACCTTCTCGCGCTTTTATTGGTGAACCACATAATATGCTGTGTCGGATTTCAGAAATTATTTTACGTTCTACTGAAGAACCGAGCACTCCACGGTCTTCCCATTAAATGGCGAGCTAATTAAATATATTTAAACAAAGTGTGGCTCTGCCAAGGACCGAACTGGAGAAATGAAAATGGTTATTTTCATTATGAAATGAAAATGATATTTTTAATTATATTTTCTAACAAACATATATACAAAAATTATATTTCATATATTAACAATAAAAACCCTATTAACTGTTGTAGTAAATACATTTTAGGAATGTGATGAGCTACCAGAGGATTATCAGCCTGGATGTTTATGGCGTTTTAACTGGCTGGGTGTCGATAATCCGGATGTTGAATTCGAAGAAATCTATTGCCCTGACGAACTAAGCAGCATTACAGGTTGTAGTTAATTACACATAATTAACGAAACAAATTACTAAAACTGTTTATCAGAATCACAAATGTAAGTTTTAATTCAATATACTCATGCACGCTACCCTTAAAGCCAGAAATGTCTTTAGCGTTTTACTTAATTTTATTATCAGAAAAAATATTTGCGTAGTCTATTATGTCCATTAAACGAGTATTTTTTACCGGTTATAACATCCGAGATGCCTGTCAAAAGAGGCAATTTGTTATCAATAGCTTCAAGCTTCAACCTTATGTTATAAAAGATTCTGCGTCTCTCTATTCTTGTATCAGGGTTTTTGTCAATTTTCTCTAGTTTTTTAAAGGTAAAGATCGGAAATCGTAGTAAATGTATAACCAGTAAGAGGAGACTCATTTAATGACCATATACAATGTGTCTTATATAAAAAAATATGTTACAAAAAGATCTGGAGGCGGAGAAATATATTTTACAAGTAAAACAGTTTTTTCCAAATTATAAATAGTGTTTAAATTATAGAATTTATTCCAGTTAAACGTTAAAATTTAATCGCGTGCCTTTTATGAACTCAGAAAAACAGCAAAATATTGCTTCGTAATATACGGCCATTTTGATCTAGACTGCTTTTAGCTAAATGCCCATTACTTTAATTAGTTTATTGTTCAACCGGAAATACTAAGTTTACAAAATAGTTGTACACAGATTCTTTTTGTTTACTCTTTTAAGATGCAAAGTTAACGTGAACAAGCTACCGAGATACAGAGTTCTAAAATGTTAACAGATATTTCTATTTATTGGTAATGTTTTATTTTTAAACTGTTAATTTAAAGATATCACTATCTAAAGGATTAGGTTAGTTAGAGCTAGACCAGATGTAAGTAAAACCAGATATGTTTTGCTTACGGCACTCTTATGTTGTAATTGTGACATGTCAGTGGTCTGACACTTGTTACACATTTTTAATGGTGTTAATGTTTATAATTAGAAAAACGTAAATTAAAAGAAAATGCCTAATAGGCTTTAATGTTAAGGCTTGGTCAATCAAATTGTTTTTTACATAAAGAAAACTCAGATTAATAGGAACTTGAATATGTTATTTAAAGGTGGGTAATCATTTGAGGCAACCGAGAATGTTTTATAAATAAGTCTTAGACCAACTTTCCTTTTTTAAAAATGTGCAACGGGACAGAAGTTTAAGTGATACGTGGTTTGAAAAGTTTTTAGTACCCCTACATTTTATCGTCTAAATAAAAAATAAAGGCATTTCAAACGAAATATCACTGGACCCGCCTTATTTTAAGGGTTGTAAAAGGCTGTATGGAGACTTCTCGTAAAATATGCCCCCTTGCTTCCCCTACATAACATTTCTGTTCCTATTTTGATGATTTTGTTAAAAGACCTTGCATTCCGATGTATTAGCATTATAATTATACTGTTTATCTAATACTATAGAGAAAACTTCAAAATATTTTTTTTTAATTTGGAAAAATTCGTGTTTTTAATTCAAGTTTCCTGTGAGCTAAAGGTTCAGGGTATTTTGTGGCTGTGGCAGAGCCGTATTTATTAAATTTATTTCAATTTTGTCTCATAAATAATAAATAACTGTAGTTTCACATTTCCTGCCTTGAATCACACTTTGAAAGAAAATAGTCAAAATATTCATGAGTAATGCTTCCAATCGCTTGAGATTTGGTGAGCGCCTATATCATTCTTTGTTCGTGTGTTGAATCATACGTATTACACAGTACGATATTTAAAAAAACGATTGAATTATTAGTAGAAATATGCCAAAAACGTCGCTAAAAAGGTGTTAAAGGTTTAGAATATACATTTTTTAACGTGTCGATATAAAATCATTGGCTAATCTTACGTATATTCTAAGATATTATCTTTTGGATCAATCCAAAAATGTAAAATTATTGTTAGTGAATAATATTACAAATGATAAATTAGCTAATTTTTTAGTTTTCCGCGTTGGGGTAGGTTACCTATACGTAACATAATGT
This sequence comes from Kuschelorhynchus macadamiae, assembly GCA_030620095.1. NCBI lineage: Eukaryota > Metazoa > Arthropoda > Insecta > Coleoptera > Curculionidae > Kuschelorhynchus > Kuschelorhynchus macadamiae. The sequence continues at coordinate 456,851 of JAUTXW010004542.1, read as the reverse complement.
CACTTTTTGTTTTTTTCTGTATCAGTGAGTCACAATCAAAGTACAGGGTTTTTGGTTATAAATGCACCCCCTATTAACTCTCATATTTTTACAGATACCAAAAAAAAGTTAAATATAAAAGTTTGTTTAAATTGGACAATTTTTTTTTGGTATAGTTTTTAAATATACAGGGTGTTTCGTTTTTCAGGAATCAACATCAACTTTGGTTTTTTAAATGAAATGTCATTATTATATTATATATATTTTTACAGATACCAAAAAAAAGTTAAAAGCTAAAAGTTTGTTTAAATTGGACAATTTTTTTTGGTAGATTTTAAATATACAGGGTGTTTCCGATTCCAACGATATATGATTTATTGATATTTGCTTTCGTAGTTTTTAAAATATTTCGCTTTAAATTTTCGGTAGTTGGCGATGACGCTTGGACGATATTATTATTAATATGTGCATTATTCAAAGCGTTACTAATGTTATTCTTATATTAGCTGAAAACATCCCAATTATAGCGTTATAAGGTTTGTTAATATTTTCTGTTGATAATATACAGAGTGTTTTATAAGAATAATATTAATAATGCATATATTAATAATAATATCGTTTAAGCGTCATTGCCAACTACTGAAAATTTAAATAAAAAATATTTCAAAAACTACCAAAGCAAATATCAATAAACAATATATCGTTGAAATCGGGATAAAAACTCTATCATTCTAGTCGATAATATACAGGGCGTTTCATATATTTATTGCATTAAGAAAAAGTGACCCTGATAAAGTGAAAATTATTTCCATCTACCTTTTCAATTAAGCCTACAATTTTAGAAAAACTAAAAAAAAACAAAAATTTAGTTTTTTTTACTTTTTCTAAAATTGTAGGCCTAGTTGAAATGGTAGATGAAAATATTTTTCACTTTATCATTGTCACATTTTCTCCTCTACAAACTGGTGTGGTTATATTTTGAATCCGACGTTTTCAATTCGGGCAACCATAATCAACTTTTTTAATTTAAGTACGGACCTGGATTTTTCCGTTTACTAATCTCTATTTCTCTACCAAAGATTCGTGTCATACGATTTGATTTTTTTGAGAAAATCCGTATTGCTTGAAGAATTACGATGAAACGCCATCTAGTGACAACTAAAAGAATCATTACGCTACAGTTAATAGCTCTACATGAAGAGCAAAAAAAGGTGCTTTTTCTGATGTCAAGCTCATTGTAATCGGTTTCCCCACCACTTTAATATTGAAAAGAGAAAAAAATGATAAATAACAAAAAGTTGCATAATATCTGAAGAATACAATGCTTATATTTTCGACAGACCTTAATTTAAAACATTCAAGAGAAAATAGCCATTTCCAGTTTTGAGTTGCTGCTACGCCCCCTAACGGCAATTTTTTGAAGTTAAAAATAATTTCCAGAGATTTCTCTTGACCGATTCACCGACATAATTTTTTTCCTCAATATTCTAGGATTAATACTTTTTTGAGATATGGCGTAGAGCCATCCTTAGTTGAACACCCTGTATATGTAGGCATAGTCTTTCCCTTTTGGTTTGGGTAATTTTCACTAAGTATTTACGAACTTAAATTTATTACGGCCATTTTTTTTCAATTTCTAAATTAAATTATGCTGAAAATATTTTTGGCCGCCTAATATCTAAAACGGGACTACTATGCGGCAGGTTTCTGAGTCGGTAAATCGAATGGTGGATTGCAAACTACAGGTCCTACAAATGCAAATTGAAGCTAGTGTATCGTCTATTGGTCTAGTCACTATTAAAAGAAGAGGAGGGAGCGAACGTGAATAGTTTATAAATACAATCCTTAAGTAACGCAGAGAGATTACTTACCGACAAATTATATGCTGAATCAACTTCTCGTAGACAGCCGGTAGCGTATACTTTAAACAAGAATTTTAAAGATACTCTAGCACAGTAAAATCAGTAGAAGGCCAATTTACTTCGAATATATTTTTAACGCCTAAACCCGATGACTCAAAAAGTTATTGTTAATGTTATGTCCCTAAACACACATATCAATACGGTGCGTTTTAAACTATTATAGGACAGTGTCTAAATTAAATTAAAAACTTTTTTATGACAACTGTGGCTTAAATACCACTCCGTTTATATTTACAAAAATAATGAAACCTCTTATGAAAAAATTATAAGAGAAAAGGTTGGTTTGTCTGCCATTTATTTAGACGATTTACTTCTATTGAGGGAGACAGCTGAAATATGCAGGAATAATGTGGGGGAAACAACAAAATTACTAAAAAAATGGAGCTTTATAATATAACCAATAATAAAAAAAGAGTGAATATCACTTCGTCAAACAGTCAATTATTTAGGTTTTATTTAAATCTCTTTAGACGATTTCTTTACCAATAGCGAAAAGATTAAAATTACTTTTTATATTAAAAAATTTACAAAAATTAAAACTTGAAAAATTTGTGAGTTTGCCAAGTTTTTAGGAGTTTTAACCTCTGTTTGCACAGCTGTACGGTATAGATGGCTATACACAAAAGCATTTGAAAAAGAAAAGTTCTTAGCATTGAAAATGAATCGCAGTGACTCTGACAGCAAAATGTGTATTCCTGTTAGCCTAACAGACGATTTCAATTGGTGGTTAAAAAATATTATGCACACAGAAAATTCGATTAAACCAAGAGCGCGGAATATTTTCAGACGCTTCGAAAGCCGAAAACGGGCTAGGATGCACATTATGCTGGTCAAAATTCACAAGGGTTCTGAACAAAAAGAGAAGTGAGCTCCATAAAAACTATTTAGAATTACTTGCTGTATTTTTGGATTTAGATTTCAAACTGCCGTATTTTATATCGAGTGGATAATACAAATATGGCAGTGGTGTGAAAAAAAGATAGATCTTTTTGAATGCTTCATATATTAAATCTTCAGAAAACAGAGAGGCAGATTTTGGGAATATTAAATGACGACACGGAATGGGAACTAGAAAACAGTGCTTTTCAAAAACTAGTAAAAAAGTTCAGTACACCGGAGATGCAATGCAAAAAAAATCTCTTGGAAAAAAGACCTTGAATGTCATTCAGTAGATAAGCATCTACTTTCGGTAAAATGGAATGGTTTTTTCTACGCCGGTCCTCCGTTATCTTTAGTTTTAAAAATTTCGACAAGAAAATTCCTGTGGAATCTTCTCAGCCATGGTACCCTATCTTTAAATCGTTATTAGCAACTAAACCGCTTTGTCTAAAACGAAATAAATATATTTACAGTCTCTTCCGGATAGATAGCACGTCGCACCCTTTTTGAAGAGAACTTACCCCGGTTGCCGGCATAATATCAACCAGGCACTGCAAACAGCGGGAATCCCCGAGCCATCCTTAGATATATATTTATCTTCAATTACAAATTCTACGCTTAAACAATATAACGTAGGGGTAAGGTTGTGGTGGCAATTTTGTGCAGAACAGAATATAGACTTATTTACAATAACATGCCACTACTATTAAAATGTTTTAATAGTAACTTTACATTTTGAAAAAGGTGCGTCATATAGAAGTTTAACTAGCTACCCATCGGCCGTCAACCAAACAGCAACTCCCTACTCAGCACAGGATCATGGAGTGAAAAATTTGAGGGGAACCTTTAGTCTGCGTCCCTCTGCAGCTAGATATAATTTAACCTAGAATACGGAAGAGTTCCAAATTTCACTGGAGGTTTAAAAAAATCGATTAATCTAGAAAATCTTACGCTGAAACTGCAATCCTATTAGCTTTAGTGACATGTCAACTTGTTCAGACTTCAGCCAGTACTGAGTTGCATAACATTATAAAACAACCAGACAAAATTATTATCAAAATTAATAAACGAAGAAAACTTCACCAACAAACTACAACCCACTCTCCAAATTCCATTCTTTCAACAAGATAATATAATTTATGTTATGTAAATCAATCTTTGAATAATTTGTTTATTACATACAAAAACCTCTATCACAATGCATCTGCACAAACCATTAGTCGATGAATAAAAACTATGCTTAATAAAAGTATTGTCTATATTTTCTGCTCACAGCAACAGCGGCGCAAGAGAGTAAGCTAGAACGCATTAAGAATAGCAGCGAGGTGGACAAAAAACCCAAAGGCCCTATAATTAAAGATACTAGTTTTGCTAAAGCAATAAATAAAATATTATGTTTTTATGGTATTAAGTTAGATTGCATACTAGTTATTAGGTATATTTTGAAGGGTCATTATGATAATAATAACAAAATTATTGCTATTTTCGTTTTTTCAAGTTGTCTTTTTCTTTTTTTTTACTAAGCAGTATTTCTCGTTGTGAATGCATTACGTTGCCGTGTTTTTTAATCAAGATGGAACTTCACATAAGGTAAGTTCGTGTAATATCGTAATTGTGTTTAATTTTGCAGTGTTTCACTATTCTATATTTAAGATATATTTACTGAAATTATCAGTACCGGATTTAAAGTTACGCTAATACTATTTTCGAGATACTAAAATTGATGTAAACTTACTATAGATAAGAAAAAAATCCCGTATATGTACCCGAAATAAAAGCTCTAGAGAGTTAATAAGTTATATTTTCAACATTATTAAAAAACTGCGTCATTGAATCTCCAATAAATTGATATATCACACTCACAAAATTTGGTAAACATTATCTTGATTAGACTATTTTATTACTATGATAGTACACGTGATTATGCGGTTCACCGAAAAGATCGAAGAACTAAAAAAACTCTGTCAAGTTTTCTACACGTTGTTCGTTGGTCCTTGTTACGTAACCAACAATCAATAGGTAAAGATTAAAGGAATAAAATCATATATATCATATAACAATAATATTATTATTAATAATACAATAATTTTTTTATTACGTCTCGTTAAGTTTTAACCTCGCCGAATCCTTTTTGATCGACTTTTTCACCATACCAAATTTAAATGTTTACGAATTAATTTGATATTTATTTTCAACAAAACTTTTACATTTTGATGTCGTGAAAATAAAGATAGCATTTACAAGACAAAAGACAATGAAAAACTTACAAAAACAATGTACTTTTTATGAGAGTGGATAAATCTTACCGTTTTAGTCGTAAAACGATCCCAAAATGTTCATTAATCTAAATTAAATTTTAAAGTTTTCTGACATATGAATAATAATCTTATTATATTAACAGTATCGCACGCATATGGTACTGTAGAATGAAAATCGCATCAGTTTTTTAATATTTATTAAATAATATTGTCCTAAAAATTGCGATTTTTGTTGATAATTCTCGTCGAAATTTCCCAAGAGGGAATTCATTTTCCTTTTCACTGAATCACAGTTTCTATCGTTCGTAAACCATATTTGAAGCGTCTAGTTTTTTGTTAATGTATTTTTATAATTATATGTGGGTTTCCAAAGGCACCCGTGTTGCTGTATATATCAATGAGATTAACACATATCGTTGTTCCACTCCCTTGCTTTTAAAATAGAAGATACATCAGAGTAAACACTGTAAATAGTGTTGCCAACCGTCCTTTACTTGAAAATTAAGTCCTTTGACTTTTTAAAGGGTGTCAAAGGACTATAAATGTACTTTAAAATCCAAAAATCTTTAAACTAAAATTAAACTAAATCCATTACAACCTATTAATGAAATATTTGTTTAATATACAGTTATAAAATGTAATATAAAATCTAACAGTTGGCAACATTTGAAAAAGTCGGTAATTTTTCGAGTTTCCCGTGTTGTCTTATTTTGTTCCCCAGATTTATAGTTATTGCGTTTTTGTACTGTGTACTGCTATTAAGTGTGTGCTCATTATATTAATTATTTTTTGTTGAATATATCAGAGAAAATATTTTTCTGTGAGTGTCTTTTTCTACCATTCTTTAAAAGTAAGTGAATATCTATACTAATACACAAAATCCTTAATAAACTCACAGATCCATTAATCACGATCCGGCGCAAACCGCTTGACTTAGAAGACTGAATTTTAGCATACGCGTTGATTGTAGGGTTTACAGTTTCTATAAGAAGGGATTTTTTAAAATTCAAATTTTAAGGGAGTGAAACCGCCACTTAAATATTACAATATTTTTTTATTTAAAAACGGTTAGTTTTGCGGGAAAACGCTTAAACATGTTATTTTATTTCATTTCATTATTTATATATTTTAAGAATTTTAAAAAATGTATGAAGGGTCATTCACAAAATCGGTTCACTAATTAATCATGATTCTGCTCAAACCGCTTAACGTAAACAGCTGAGTGTTGGCATGCAGTTTGATCGTACGTTGAAGGGTGTAAAAGTTCGATAAGAAGGAATTTTTAAAAGTGAAATTCCCAGAGGGTAAAACCTTCCCTTAAATACTGCAATATTTTTCATTTGAAAAACTGTCAGTTTTTCGGAAAAGCACTTGAACACTTTTTTATTTTATACATATTTTAAGATTTTCTTTTTAAATGTATACAAGGTATTATAAAAAATCGGGTCTATAGTACAGTACGTATAAAAATAAAGTTTCCTCATTGTCATTGTTTACTTGATAAAATTTAATTCTATAAGTTTTATGCTCTATGCTGTATATATAGGATGTTTCAGTTTTTTTACATAATAAAGTTATAGGATAAATTTTAGATTTTTTTAAAATCATTTTTGAAAAATTATATTAAAGAATGTTTTTTGGTTCACAAAGTGTAATAGTCGTTAAAGTTATTCCACAAAAAATCTGTATTTGTATCCCATTCCACGTATTCTGTTTATTTTACGGGTCATCATAATTTACTTATCAACATGAATAATGATAAAGACGTCCCTGGTGATGGCTCAGAACCACAGCCATCTACATCTACCTGAACTCCTTCCAAGAAAAAAAGAAGGCTGTGTATATTTAATAAAGCATGGTTAGAAATGGCTGAATATTCTGCTTGGCTCAAGGAAGGAAAACATGGAAGTGAAGTACGATTTTAAATTCTAGTAGGTATTGTTTTAATATAAGAAGCAAAAAATAAAAATTGTCGGAACAAGGAATTTTATATACTCCTTCTGTTTGAAAACTCTTTTTATGTGTATTGAAGTTTGTACAGGGTGGCCATTTTATGGTGATACAGTACCTTATACAGAAAACGGTAATAGTTACGACAAAAAGTTAAATACAAAAGTTGTTTGGATTCAATTAAATTTTTATTTTATTTCACTTTTGTTTATGCAGGCTGTTTCGTTTTGACGTGACACCTGTCAACTTTCTTAATTTAAATGGGACATCCTATATATTATTACATGTTTCGATTCTACTCTTAATTTGAGTAAATTGAGTTTTTAGATTTTTTTAAAAAAAAACATATTTTTTTTTAAAAAATTTTTTACCTATAAAACTTTAATGGAACTGACTAATATCCTAAACATACATTACTAAGGGTTCAATTCAACGAGTTTCCATGCTGGTCTTACCAATTAATATACAGGGTGTTAAAAATGGAGAGCAAAACAAACAGAACTTTAAATGTAAAAATCTCCTGTTTTTCAAATGGAACACCCTGTATATTTCATCTGATTCAGCGTTCAATTACCTATCATTACTCATATATATGTCCTATACCTAAAATAAACAGTTTCGATTTTATTAGTCGTTTTCTAATTTATCCCGGAATTTTGCCAGTAAATGAGATCAGAAACTAAAAAAATCAAGATAGGCTTAGGAAATAACCTAATGCAATTATTGACTTAAGTTGACATTTGCTCTGTTTGTCGTTTTTGTCAAATTTTTGCTGCGAAATTTGTTAAAAAATGGCTTTATATAGTTTAGATGAAAGTTTGAAATTATACAACTGTTTCACAAAAAATAATAAAAGTCCAGGATTAACCCTTAGAGAATATTCGAGGGAATATCCTAATAATCGAGCTCCCTCCAGGACTATATTTTTTCGAATTGTGCGTGATTTGGAAAATAGTGTCCTTAAAAACTCTAAGAAAAATCGTCCCAATTTTGTCCTCACTGAGGAAAAACAACTGGAGATTTTACTTTATTTCGAGGAAGATGATGAAAGATCCCAGAGATGCTGACAGAGACATTGTAGGTGTCAGTAGAGGAAGTATTCAAAAAACACTGCAGGTGAGTGGTTATCATCCTTATAAATGTCTTCCAACTCAATTATTATCACAATTAGACTTTAATGAAAGATTGACTTTTTGTTGTGATATTATGGACCGGCAGTTGGAAAATGTGTTTTTGTCAAAAGTGCTTTGGACTGATGAGGCCTCATTTAATACGGTGGGTAGGTTTAATCAGAAAAACACTCATTACTGGTCTCAAACTAATAAACATCTAATAAAAGCAATTAAAAAACAAGGCCGTCAAACCGTAAATGTGTGGTGCGGAATTATTTGCGACCGTATTATCGGAGCAATATTTTTTGACAGGCCGTTAAATGGCGAAAGATACTTGGAGCTGCTTAGGAATGAAATCATGCTCCTTATAAACGACTTGCCAGCAAATATTCGAAAAAATATCATTTTTCAGCAGGATAGCGCCCCTTACCACACGGTTGCACCGGTAGTAAATTTCCTTAATCAACATTTTCCATTGTGGATAGGAAGACATGATTTAATATCCTGGCCACCACGAAGCCCTAATTTAAGCCCTTTAGACTTCTTTTTGTGGGGTGCACTTAAAAATAAAGTTTATAAAAATAGATCTAATAATAGATTTTTACATTTAAAGTTAATGAAAATTTTTTATAATCTGCTTTAATCATGTACTTAGTTAGTTATTTGTTTTGGTCTCTCCATTATTAACACCACTGTATATTAATTGGTAAGACCAGCATGGAAACCCACTTCATCTGTTGAATTGAACCCTTGGTAATGTATGTTTAGGATATTAAAAATATACAGTTCCAATAAAGTTTTATAGGTAATTAAAAACTTTTTTTTTAAAAAATATGTTTTTTTTTTAAAAAAAAAAAAAATCTAAAAACACAATTTACTCAAAAACGATAAAGAATTCAAATATAGATGTTATTATAAAACTTTCGCAAATTAATAGTAGAATCGAAATATGTAATAATATATAGGGTATCCCATTTAAATTAAGAAAGTTGACATGTGTCACGTCAAAACGAAACACCCTGTATAAGCAAAAGTGGAATAAAATAAAAATTTAATTGAATCCAAACAACTTTGGTATTTAACTTTTTGTCATAACTTTTACCGTTTTCTAGATAAGGTACTGTATCACCATAAAATGGCCACCCTGTACATATGTTGGACTGCGGAAGTAATCGTCCTATTTTGTGTGTAGTGCCATGTACGTAGGGAAGAACAACACACTAACGGTGGCTCCTTATTATTATCTTTTCGCAAAGTTGGTTTAGTATCTTTTTATTGAATGCGTAATATCTTCAGCGCAATAGCCATTCCCTGTCAGAGATTCGGTCAGTTTCGTTGTTTCCGTTGGTAGGGAATCTTGATCAGAAATCCGAATAGCTCTAAATACTAGTGAGTTAATAACCGATTTCTCCTGCGCTGAATGGTGGCGGAAATTTGCATTTAAGTATCTATTTGTATGCGTTGGTTTTCTATACACAGAATGTCTTAATGTATCCTTTCCATCCTTTGAAGAAATACATCTAGAAAAGGAATCATTCCATTAGATTCAATTTTCATTGTGAATTTAATATTATGATGTTGATTAAGGTGGTCCAGAAATACGAGCAGATTTTTCTGATGAGGCCAAACAACAAAATTATCATCTACATATCTGAAACAGTGTTTTGGTTTTAGTGGAGCGGATGTTAGAAGTAATATCCTCAAAGACTTCCATGAAGATATTTGCTATCAGAGGTGATAGAGGAGATCCCATAACTGCCCCTGAGGGATGGAAAACAAGCTTTCACTAGATCTATTAGGTTATTATCAAGATTATTGTGCTCCAATTTGTCACATATAATGGAAATTAAGTCATTAATAGGAACATTTGTGTATGGTAATTGTACATGGAAACTTTCCAAAATATCTTCGGGATCCAACTGTATCGCATTAGGGTCTTCTACGAAATGTACAGAGTTTTTTATAAACAAATCGGTTTTTCGAGTAAATGGATTAAGAATATCTGATAAATATTTACCTAATTTTTATGTGGGTGAATCTATTACACTGACGATCGGTCGAAGTGATACATTGTTCTTGTGTTTCTTGGGAAGATTATAAAACCTGTGATCTTGAAGCTACTTGACTTTAGTGACTTCCTCTCCGCTGTTGATATATTGGATGCGTTAATCAGATTGGTGATGCGTCTTTCTATTCTATTTATAGGGTCTGCCTGCATAACTTTATAAGTGTTGTTGTTCAAAAGTTGAGTTATCTTTTCCACGCATTCCGTTCTGTCTATGACGATTGTGGTCTTGCCTTTATCTGCTGGAGTGACCAGGATATCCGCGTTTTCATTTAAGGTCTTCATCGCTGTTTTTTCGGCTACGGGGAGACGATGATCTTTGCTGTCTCATACCTGATTTCATCGGTTATCTCTGACTGCGGCTTCAACGGAAAATACTATGTGTTCTACGGGAATGCTTCTCGGTGCTATGGCGCAATTTTGGCATTTGGAAAAGACGGAATTCACGGCTTCGACAACAAGTCAATAACTATATTCTGCGGATGTTTCACTGGATTTTTTCTGTTGGGAAAACCTTCAAAATTGTTTTGTTGCTTAAATGTAAATTTTTGATGAATTTTTTAGGCATGTGTATTGGTGATGTTGTTAAAAATAAATATGGTCTCTTTAAGTCTAAAAGCTAATTTCAGGTAAACTTCTAGTAGTTTTCGGGTATTTGTATCAATATCACGACGTATTGCCTTAATCCTTTCTCTAACTAATGCATTGCTGTCACGCTTATAAATATTCTTAACGGTTCTAGAAGTAACGTGATGTCTTACCTGTAGTGACTTCGGTACTACATCTTCATCTCGGCATTTAAGGTAGAAGGCTAACAGACAGAGTAACTTCTTCTTGCTGTTCCGGAGATCGCCAAAAATTTTGGCATCCTTCTTGGTTTCTTCCCCATAGTGGTTAGCTAGTGTGTTAGTGTTAAATTGGAATTACTATGCGACGTTTCGCTTTCGATTGCATCAAGGAATATTTACTGCTCGAGATCTGAACACTGAATGAGCTCAGAGATTCAGGCGGGGTTTTACACCCGACTCTTGCTCGCCGAACCGTAACTCTGTGTTGAGAAATAGGACGATTACTTCTGCGGTCCAACATACGTACATTCTTCAGTAAACATAAGATTTGACAATCCGTGAACATGGCTTGTGCAATTGAAAGCGAAACGTCGGATAGTAATTCCAATTTGACGTGGTCTAATCACAGGGAACATGATTTCTTAATTGTTCTAGTAAAATTTTTGAGCGATTGAAATTATAAAAATTCAGCAAGGCCTACTCTATAATCTGTACCCTGGTACAGATTATAGAGTAGCCTAGTAGAGATATGGCTAAAATAAGGTGTCCTATTCCCTTCTCTGGAGGACCATAAAAGGTAGAGAAAAAATTTTAACTCAAATATTTCTTGATTAAAATATTAACTCAAAGATATAGAATTTAAAATATAAAAACCAACTCTCAAAGTCTAAGTCTCAGTCAAAATATATTTTTAATAAATTTTTAATTTAGGCTACATGTTTCGAACGGCAGTGAGCAAAAGTTCTCTTCTTTTTTACAATTTGTTAATTCCCTACACGAAAGAATTACTTTCACCTTTAAGACGGAAAATAATGGTAAAATTCTTTTTTTAGATCTCATCTCTAACAAGGAGTGATAATATGAATAATTTTGATGTTTACAGGAAGCCATCTTCGACTGACAATATCATCCAATTTTTTTCTAACTCTCCTCCTACTCACACATTTTTAGCACTTAATATCTTTTTGTATAGACTATTTAAGTTGCCACTTTCTAGGATATCGGTGTAACTCGGTATTATTAAACAAATCGCTTTAAATAATGGTTTTCCTCTAAAAGCTTTTAATCAACTGTATTACAAATTCGTAAACAAATATAAACTTTTATTTAATATTGTACAGAATGAGAACAAAATAAAAATCTACAGATCGATATCATTTTTCGGAGATATTTCTTTGCAATTAGCAAAATTTTTTAGACCATTTTATATAATGATATCATTTAAAACCAATAATACGTTAAAACAACATTTAGTAAAAAATAAAAATGGTGTTTATTCGCTGGAGCGTGGACAATGTTCAGCGGTATATGTGATAGTCAGGACGTAAAATATCCACCAGAATCAAAGCAAACCAGACAGACGAAAGGAGGACAGCAGAGAAATATCCCACCTGGTAAGACGACACTTTCCCTATTAATTTTTTTTTTTATTCCAGATGTCTACAAGTATCGAGAGGTGGCAAAAACATCCTGCCAAGCGAGAACCTCCCCTCACGAGACAGTGAGGACCATGTCCTTCATAGGAGTTTCTCCCAAAAGGACGGCATCAACCCCATCGAAGGATCCTTGTCCAATGATGGTCCTGATGGGAGCCCGTTGAGGTTTAGTGGGTATTGTTGACTCCGATAGGTGAAAACCTGACCGAGCAACGAGTCCCACACTGTTTTCCCTTCTACCAGAAGGGAATTTGTGCGTAAAAACATTCCCCATCGTCAAAAAAAAAGAATCAATGAACATTTGAGTCTTGTTAAAAAGTACAAAGGTTCTGATATTTTTAACACTAAATCAGCTTTCGCTAACCATTTACTGTCGTCAAATCACCAATTTTCCGTCCCAGATAATGTAAATATAATCCAGGAATATGACAAGGGTATTAAATTCGATTTGCTCGAAAAAATGGAAATTATTAGGGCTAAAAGGAGTTCAATATTAATCTAGGTCGACGAGATTTTTAGTTTTGACCCAAATTTAATATTTAATAACATCAAATAATATGTTTTAAAGATATATCCCCACTTTTTCCTGTTGATTACTTGCATCGTCTAACCTCATCTCTGATTCACGCTAGTCTGTTTGTTAACATCGTCATCTGTTGTGTAAATTTATTATTCGTCGTCTTTAAGGTATTTTATTCAGTGGCGGCTCGCGGGTGAAAAGGTAAGTGAAGTGCAAATGAAGCAAGAAAATATCGCAATAATTTTTTTTCCAGAATATTTTTATATGTGGAGGTGGTAGAATATTTTTTACGACTTACCTAAATTTTGTATACTAAATCAATTCTCCTATCCTTCATAGCAGCAAATTTATGTATAACATCCTCATAAAATTGATGAGTTGCCCTAAACTCCTCCAGAAATTCCTTTTGAATTGAAATATTGCCAAGAAAAGTAAGTCTTTCTTGAGATATTGTATTTCTTAAATAAGTTTTTACACATTTGAAGCAAGAAAAGCTTCTTTCCATTGAAGCACTTATCGACGGTATTGTCAAAATAAGGGAAAACAATTTATATGCTTCGGTAAAAATATATTTATTTTTATTAATTTTTTTCACTTGCTGTTGCAGCGATATACTCCAATTACTCTCATTGGCAAAAATAAGACCAGTCGTTGTTTTTGAAAATATTTCTCCATATAACTGTAACAAATTTTCAAACGGGTCAGTCAAAAAATTTAAACTATATTCGGAAAATTTAGCAGAACCTGCTAAACATGAAAATGTAAGTTTTTCACAGTCTTGAAATCTTAGTGTCATTTCCGTTAAAATATGGTCCAATGTTTCATAAAAAAGGGTTATATACTTAGCCCTAATTTCTTCAGGTGAAAGCTTAGCAAGCGCACGTTTGTAATGATTTATTTCTCTAATAGAATTTGCTTTATCAAACATGGTATTAAAAAAATGTTCATTTCTTTTTTTACAGAGGGCCTCACGACAGCGTTTTATATTGGATATGCAAAAATGAATGTCAAGCGATTTTTTTTTTGAAGAACGTCAAATAGTATGTCCGTGATTGAGAAAATGCCATTAAACACTAATGCCAGGAACTTGAATTCAAAATCGTTCATCTCACCTAAAAATCCTTTCGCAAGGCAGATTGATTTTTCATCAGATTTGTCGCAGTTTGTAATAAATTCAAAGACGTCTTTTAATTTATTCCAGTCTTGAACAATCACATTTACTAACTTCGAATTTGAAGTTGTAACAACACCATAAATAAATATAACACAAAACAACCACCGCAAACTGAACGACACGTGGGTGTAGTGTACTGCGCCTGCAATTCACCGAGAGCGCTGTATGGCGCTGGGCTCGACGTCATCGGATACGCGTTGTCATGGCAACATAGTAGGAAAAAAGACTCACTCTCTAGTTCGATTGAAAGTTTTAAAAAGACATGCCGCCAACGGTCAAGTAAAATATTTATTCGAGATGTACAGTTTATTCTTTACTAATTAGGTGAATAAATGAATGTAAAAACTAAAATTTTAAGAGATATATAATAAATATAGTTAGATGTTTGCTTGTTTATTTTTCCTGGTGAAGTAGCACTTCACCTACTTCACCTGAATAACCGCCACTGATTTTAATTTAATCTTACTATTTTATTGTTGTGTAATTGGAATGTATTTTTTACTTGTAGACCTGATGATGCCCGGTTGGGCGGAACATGTAGCCTAAATTAAACATGTATAAAAAATATATTTTGACCAAAAGTTTTATTTTATATTGTTTTTATTTATACGAAATGTTGCATTTTTCCTGTGCTAAGGGAAACTTTTGTATTTTAAACATAATACCCCATATATTATTATAGATTATGATTGTTTAAAGGCAAGTATGCAACGTTTCGGGTTTATTGGCAGTTTTATTCAATTTTTCCCCATATCCCCGCATATTATAATATATTTTAATTAAATAAAGCACTAAACGAACACTACGAAGTTTCAGACTTATTGACGTATTCTTCAGGACGTAACTAATTTTTAAATTACAAAACTTTCAAATTTTACAATTCAAGAAATACATATGCATGCGTTAATAGTTACTACAGATAATATTTAATTTATATAAAAAAATCGGTAAATTTCTTTACCCGGAACTTCTCTGGTTCCGATTTTTTTTCATTTGTTAGGAATAGAGAAGTGTGACCCAATGTAGTTCAGTACAGTATATATGTGTTACATATACTGTCTTTTCATGTCATGTCATATTGAATTCGTACCAGTTTATGCTATTTTCACATCTAATTTTTCTGCAAAATCAATTGAACAAGATTTTTTTACGTTGATTTACATTACATCTTAAATTGAAATCTGTATTAACAGTCTTTACCTACTCCGTTGGTCCGCAGATACTTCCCAGATATTATGTTATGTTAAAGTGGTGTATTATTTGGAGCTAGGATCTAGTAAAAAAACAAAAGCCTTTTTTTAAAATGTCTGCAGATATTTCCTAACCCCAAATAATACATCACTCTAACAATAAGATCGTCTACGAAAATTATTTAGAAACTTAATACCTGGAAAATATCTCCGGACCAACGTAGTAGGTAAAAACTGATAATATAGGTTTCATGCAGGATATAGAAACTATAAATGTGTCCTGAGGATGCAACAATACAGTTGCGAAACGTCGACAATTTAAAAAGTCTTTTGTTTCTTTACTGGACCCTAACCCCAAATAATACACCTCTCTAACATAATCTCAAGAGGATCGTTAACGAAACCCATAGAAACATAATATCTGCGAAATATCTGCGGTCGAACGGAGTAAGTAAAATCTAATAATATGGGGTTCATGCAGGATATAGAAACTATATGTGCCCTGAGGATGCAACAATAAAGTTGCGAAACGTCGACTATTTAAAAATAGACTTTTATTTTTTTACTGGATCTCAACCCCAAATAATACACCACTCTAACAAAATTTTATTTAATTGTTCAGCTATATTGGATTTTTATCATCATCCTCATATGACCCTTAGTTTTTGGTCAAAATTTGAAGTCAGTCGGGTAAGTAGTATTTAAGCTATATATAATTTTTTGGCATCCAGGGACGCTAAAACGTGAATTTATGTAAAATCTAGAGAGAATCCTTTTTCCAAAATGTTTATTTGGCCGCAATTTTACTCCGCCATCTTGAATTAGTTTTACTAGTTGAACACTATACCACAATTAGCTATGGCACACAAATTGCAAGTATTAAGTGGTTTCTTGTTTCTTGTTTTTTATTTTGTGCCGCCATCTTAGATTCGTACCAAAATTTTACCAGTTGATTCCAACATAATACTTGATTTTTATGCAAAATTTGAAATAAATTCGACAAGTAACTTTTTCATAATATTTTTTCTTAACATTTCACTAGGCCGCTATTTTGTTTCTGCCATATTCGATTGTTACCAAAATATTACCAGATCATCCCCATATGACTTTTTTTATCAAAATTTGAAGTCAATCGGGTTAGTCCTATGCCGCGAAGTGACAAACAGACAGACAGACTCACAGACGGACCGACGTAATTGATGAAACATATTTTTTTGGCGTTTAGGAACGCTAAAACGTGAAGATATATAAAACCTGACAGGGTGATTTTTTTCACGATTATAAACATTTTATTTGGCCGGCATTTTGTTCCGTCATCTTGAATTAGTATTATAGTTTTACTAGTTGGCATCTATACCACAGTTAGCTATCGCACACAATTTGAAATCAATTCATTAAGTTATTTCAGGCTGAATTTTTAAATATTTTATTCAACCGCCATTTTGTTCCGCCATCTTGGATTCGTACCAAAATGTTATCAGTTGATTCCAACATAATACTTGACGTTTTTGCAAAATTTGAGATAAATTGGATCAGTAGATTTTACTAATAATTTTTTTAACATTACACTAAGCCGCCATTTTGTTTGGCCATATTGGATTTGTACCAAAATGTTACCAGGTCATCCACATATGACCCTTAATTTTTGACCAAAATTTCAAGTCAATCGGTAGTATTAAGTAAGTAGTTGTTTAGCTACGCCGCGAACAAGCAGACAGACAGACCGACGGAATTGAGAAAACATGTTTTTCGTCATTAGGGACCCCGAAACGTGAAGATCTGAAAAAATCCCGGAGAGTGACTTTTTCACGATTACAATACTTCCCTTTTACGAGGGAAGTAAAAATTATCTTTGTAACTAGCTGCACGTCAAAGAACTTTAAACTTGTCTTTTATTGTCATACATTAATTCAGATATTTTGGCCTAACATTAGCCTCATAAAAAACCATCTTAAAAATGTTTTAGATAATTTTGTATGTTGTTTAAATCTGCAGTATACAGTATATAGTAAACAGTTGTAATACATTGAAAAAAATATAAATTAATTAAATTGTTAAAATTAAGTAGCAATCGAATAAACTAGTAAAATATTAAATAAACCTAAAGAAACTTTTGCACGTATCCCTTGTTCTGAGCAGTACAAAAGTATAGTTTTCACAAGTTTTTTTTATAGCTTTTGCTACAGAAGGTAAAACGTCTCTGATTGAGTAATTGAATTTCTTCACATATTTGTTTCTCAATAACTTGGGATTTATCTTATACAGTTCATATTTTAAAGTTCATCATAAAAATAATCCAAGGGGGTAAGATCAAGGTTACTGGAGGGGACAGGAAATATTCCCACTAGGTCCAACAAATGCAACAACATGTATAAATAAAAATAAATTAAATTAAAAGAAACAAAGATATATTTGTCGTTAAAATTTTCTCTCTGCCTTTTATTGTTCTATATATAAGAGTATCTAATTTTAGACATCCTTTACCTACAACAGACTTCTTACTATAAGTCAGTTTTTCCTTTAAAATTGTTTATTTCCAATATAGATTGCGACAAGCACAGCTTAATATCTCTTTTCGTTGCGAAAATATTTACTTTGTAAAATAAATGAAAACTTTGATTAGTAATTTCATTTGTTGTGCCATTTTATATATTTTGTGGCACAAAGTAGTCTCAGCAGACTGATGCGTGGGTTTTCAAAAACTAATACTTTTCCTACTAATAGATAAGCTATTAATTTAATTGGCGTCAACTGAGTTTTCAGAAAACAATTTTATTTCCAAAAGTGGTAAATGTCGTGAGGCGATCTAAGTAAACTGAGCAGAAAATAAACAAGAGAAGGGGTTTTGCAGCATTAACAATTTAATTATAATAAATAATGAATATAACATATTCATATAAATAAATTCAAAAATAAAGTACCTACTTAGTACCTGTAAAAAGATTAGATACAAACAGATATGAAAATACAATTTGTGTAAACCCTACATATTATCGAGAGATTACAGAGGAATTTCAAGAAACTTGGATTTAACATAAAACAAATAGGAGTGCGTCCTACAAATAATTAAATTAAAAATATATATGGAGCAAATCCAAAAAAAAAAAAAACTTAAAATATAATATAAATGCAAACCAATTTAAGTCAAATAGCCGTACCTGTTCGTTAATTTAAAAAAAGGTTAGGCAATCAAAAGGTAAAATAATATCAATTTAAGATATGAACATACGTATAAAGGCGCATGTCTGCTGGTGTTTCGGTGACCTAAAGATTGAAAAATATTTTAAAAATCAGAGTTTGAAGTTTTCATCAATTCAATAAATAAAAAAAAAAGAATACAAAAATTAAATTATACTAATATACCTTTTTCTCTTCTCTTGCTCACTCCTTGCTCTGAAGTGAAACGATGTACGGAGACCAGACTAAGTAGTCTCTGCTCGGCAGAGATGGTGTACCCTCTTAGGTGCTAGGTATGCCTTCAAATATAAAAAAGGCACAATTGAAGAGAACGTTGGCAAAGTAGCAGGCAGTTGGCTAAGAGATCTCCAATAAGCTGTAAAGGCAGCAATATACAAGTGAGTGCGAGCGAAATAACCACGTGGAGCTCTAGGGAATTCTGGACGGTCACATTAGAGCCAAACTGGGACAGGATCTACAAGGGGACATGAAATAGAATTTTTGTGGCCTGTAATGGGCAAAAAAGAATTCTAAGACAAATCCTCGATATGTTTAAAAACAAAAATATAGAAAATATACATCTTGGAAGGCTGCCACAATCTCCAAAAGTAATCAGGTCGTTATATAAGGACAGGTATCGTTCATATTTTGGTTGTATCAACGGCTGATTGGTACTTACTTGGCATAATATACATTCTATCGAATTTATTGGCGGCAAAGTTGGGTTAACCTGGAGGTTGTGCTTTTTTTTCTTTGACATCTTGAAATAATTGAAAATGTTTTTTTAGTTTAATCAATTTCTCTTGAAATAAAAACACTTTAAGTGACGGCTCGAGACCTGTTAAATAGACAAAATAGGCAGCGCTGTTTTACGGAAACTTAGGGTGTATCCATAGGCGGAGTTATGTCATCAGATCAGGGGGGGCTAAAGCCCGACCCTAATTTGAAAAGACGTATATATATTTTATTCATTTTTTAGTGTATGTGTCAAGTTTGAATATCTTTGGGGGAGCTAATTCGGTATTTGGGAGGGCTTAGCTCCCCCAAACTTCGCCCATGTGTATAACATGAAATATAATTACGAACAAATAATTTGGTATTCAGTTTTTACTGCTAAGCACTAAAGCGCTGCAATTCCACGCCACGGCTAGGGAAACCAAGCTAGACTAGAAACTTTGCAGTGTTTGAACATGCATAAATTCTCATTTGCCATTGGTCTGCTGAGGGTCGTATATTAAGGTATATAAAACATATCTAATATTAAATTTTACTAAAAATATGGTCTTTAAGTAAGTTCCTCTATGCCTATGCATAATTTTTTGATGACGTCACCACTAGTTGGGAGGTCCGACATTTTCGGGGTCTGGGGCGTTTTTTGATTTTATGCGAAAACTATATTCAAAAGGGCATGTCCGCTGCCAACACTGAAGTATTTTTATGCGATCCGAGCCGACTACTTATAATACTGGATAATTAAACACTAAAATGCTTTATAATTAAACACATATGTATAGTATAAAAGGAACTTTTGTACCATACCTATTTATTTTAAAGTTGTGTAAAAAAAACCGTATCTAAATGTGGATAAATCCCAACTAAATTATTTTAATATGTAATTTATACCAAATATATTACCAATTTTTGTGCTATACCACTACCAACCGTAAGTTACATCCGCCATATGTAACATCCCGGACAATAGTAAAAGAGCTTACGTTCCTTACTTTGGTTTTTTCTGTTCCTTCCTAGAACTAAACACGTCCGGCAGTCGACATAATCTATTAATATTGCTGTGTATTTTAATAAGAAATTGCCCTTTTATTTGATTTTTGTCCAAAAGTCGAATTGTCGGCTACTTTGGCAGGGCAAAACTTTGTTTATTTTGCCCATGCTATATATACACAGCTAAGATGGTATAAATTTGTATCTACAGGTCCAAAAAAAAGCGTGTCAATTGCTTTAGGTGTGATTCAAAAATCTCAAGTCACTTACCTTTATAGGCCTTGATCAATGACTATTTAACACACTTTTACTTACAGTTACTTTCCCACCGTGATATTGATTTTATTTATAATGCATTTATGCAAATCTATGAATGAACTTTTTTTGGACATCAATTACTTTTTGCCGGTAAGTGCATATAGGAGTGCCCTTTATTTAAAACTGAGAGGGGGGGGCCAAAATTTGCAGTTACGTTAAATGAGAAGTTATGATTAGTTATTACAATAAATTCAAACTGGTAAGAAAAATTGGGGTCTGTAAAAAAACTGCATAAAGAAATCAAAAGAAATTAAGGTTTAACTCATATAATCTATCAGTCAATAGAACTCACGGATCGGTAAATTAATAGAAGTCTCCGACGTAACTAAGTTATGTGACGTGACAAAAGGTCTGCGAATTCTAAAACCTTTCTTTGACAAATGTATAAAATTGTTAAAATTTTATCGTAATTAAAACGATTTTTGGAACACTACAGAATTATCTAATTAATTACTAAATACGTTTTGGTTAAGATTTATTCAATTTAATTTTATTATTATTATTATTTTATAATATATTTTCGATTTACTCCCACCAGACTGCAAGATTTATGTCATGTTATGAGCGTATATAGCAAATTTACTATTGGACGCTCATGAAGTTATTTCTTTAACGTAATAGGAAATTCACTTTAAGCTATATAATACCTAGACCGATCGTTTATCAATGTATTCGCATTAACTCATCTAGTATAGTAAATTAACACCCAACAAACACGTTGAATGGCCGCACCATCCGCCATACCCTATTTCACATTTAATCAGAACTATATAGAATAGATATCAGTAATTGAATTGAGAGGGAAGCAAGTACGCTTTTACTAAACAAATCAATATTGTACATCTACATATCCTAGTCTCAGATCATTGTTATGCCTTACATTTTGTTTTGAATAAATATCATTTGTTTTATTAGAAGATTGCATATTACGTCTGCATGCTTTTAGCAATTTATGTGTTAAAATCCGTTGCACCTTCAAACATAGGTTTATGTAAGTAAACTGCACATTTCACATTTAGTTAAATAAAAAAAGCCTTGCTATACATATTTATCTATACATATTTATGTTCCTACCATACAATAGTAGATTTGAAATACGCGGTCTTAAGGACCCCCAAAACCATATGAAACACAGTAGTTTGATCATCCTTTGCTTTGAATTTCACACCTCTCCCACCACACTCCTCAGTTACTTCTAACACAAGAAATGTTCTGTGTCCAGAATAAAATCTTTTAGTAGTATTACCATTCATTTGGGTTTATAATTACCTACTGAAATATCCTGAATTAGTTTTTTGGTTAATTACAACTCTTACACTAAAGTTTAAGTCAATATGTTAAGGCATTTCAAAGTTATAAAGAAAATTCTTTAGAAGAAAACGATCAGAATGACGCCATTATGCCATTCTATACTACCCTCGTAAAAGGGAAGTATGGTTCTCGTGAAAAAATCTCCTTCCGAGGTTTTTTCAGATCTTTACGTTTCAGTGTCCCTTGATGCCGAAAAACATGTTTTCTCAATTCCGTCGGTCTGCCTCTCTGTCTGTCGAAACGTCGGATAGTAATTCCAATTTGACACGGTCTAATCCCAAGAACCATTTACTACTACATACCATCTTTACTCTACGAGATCTGAACACTGAAGTTCAGTGTTCAGATCCCGTGGAGTAAAGATCCCTGAAGATGCCTCGTGCAATCGAAGGCGATACGTCGGATAGTAATTCCAATTTGACACGGTCTAATCCCAAGAACCATGATTTCTTAATTGACCAAAGCCGTCAAAGCTTCTGTTCTATGTTAAAAACTACTTGTTGGATTTATTTTAAATTATGCCGAAAAGGTAGAAACTGGTAAAATATTGATAGGAATCCAATATGATGGAACAAAATGGTGCCCAATAAAAATGTTTGAAAAGACAGTATATAAGTATTACTAAGTGATTATGTACTGAACGAAATTGAGTCACACTTCACTATTCCTAACAAAAGGAAAGATTCATATCGAGGAAAGTTCCGGGTAAAAGAAATTTACCGATTTTTTTATATGCTATAGGTTGCTTCCTAGGTACCCCAAATAGTTCGAAAAATTAATCCAAGTTGTTCAAATCTTTTCTGAGTAATCGGTTTTTTAGAACCACGTTAATAATATATATAAATGCTATCTCCAAATATGCATAGAAAATCAGCAAAACAAATTATCTCTCCCCCGCCATACACTTAACTTATTGACACAAGATATTTTTGTTTCAAAATAAAGGTATTTAATATTCTCACCGTCTAATGAGATTTATAATTACTGAAATAGCTTACTATGACATTTGAATTAGAAAGTTTGGAACGAACCTAACGCTCTGGCAGTTGATCCGCACCAGGAGTGCCATGTTCTCATGTCGATGGCTGCTGGAGAAAGTTTTTGTGGGAAGTGGGTTGTTTTCCTGTGAACTTAGAAAAAAGCAATAGTTATCATGATAGTTAACAAAAATATGGATTTTTGCAAAAAGAGAATGCCCATCTGACTGATTACCATTTACCGAATGAACTTGATGATTGTCGGTTATTCTAACCGAAACGTCGTATCTGGCCGCGCAAGGTTGGGTAGATGTTGTATTTTGCCCTTTGGTATTATTTGGGTACAAATAGTCTCTGCGCTGCGATCGTCTAAATCCAAAATTACATATGATAAGACTACTTGTTGCTTTCCGGGTTCATAATTTTTGTTGTACGTTGTTCGGGAACCCTGTGCATTAATAGCTTTCTCTATGGTGCGATTTGTGTAGCCATTTTTCTTTAAAGCACTAGATATTACCTTAAGTTCGTTTTGTCTCGTCTGTGTTTCAGTTAATCGCACGGATCTAGATTATTGTATTTGCCACAGCTTGAATTTGTGCTGGGTGATGATGTGATTTTGCGTTTAAATATCTGTCTGTATTTGTTGGTTTTCTGTACACAGTGTATTCGAAATTTCCGTTATGCAGTTTTGTGACCAGAACATCTAAATATGTAAAATGCACAACAGACAGAATCGGAAGAATTCTTAGGAAACACAACATACAAACAATACACAAGCCACAAGCCACAAACAACTAGGTAAACTACTTGGAAACCCAAAAGATAAAATCAAACTGGAAAACCACGGAGTATACAGCATTACGTGCCAGGACTGTGAAAAGTTGTACGTGGGGCAAACTAACAGGAGAATACCAGCAAGAGTGGAAGAGCATAAACTCAGCATCAGAAACAAACAAACAACCTCAGCTTTATTCCTACATCATCAGGAAACCGGCCATAAAATAAATTTCGATGGGTGTAGGGAGATTGCCAATATAGAACATTATAAGACCAGAATAATCCGAGAAGCCATAGAAATTGAAAAACAAGTTGATTTGAATAAAAGGGACGAATCATTAAAACTACCAACAGTATCGAAGACAGTAATCGACAAATCTAAAATCGCAAAAACTCAAGCGCAATTAGCGCAACAACAGCACCATTCGGAAAACATAAATAACGACCAACGGGCGCGCAGATATAAACTTCGGCCCCGGGTGGGGGTATAAAAGTAAGCGTCGCAATCACCAACACATGACAAAGTGTCAAATGTGATTTTGGCGAAACGTCAGCAAAACTGTTCTTTTCAAGACGACAGTAGTGAACGGATGTCCACTCGGAATGAAAACACATTATATATATATATATATATATATATATATATATATATATATATATATATGTACATTATGACAAAGAAATACAAATTTCAAATTTCACAAACAGTTTTCAAGTCATGTTTATTAAACCTAACATTTCTTATAATGTTTGTGAAATTTTAACAATTAATGTAATCATGTATTTGAATAATTGTGTTTTTTGTTATAATGTGTAAGGTCTATATTTCTGTTTTAGTTTTATATGCAACTTTGAAAAAAGCTGAAGTAGCCGAAACGTCATTTGATTAAAGCACTTATGAAACCACTATAGTGTTAATAGAACCAAATACCCAAAAAGGCATATATATATATATATATATATATATATATATATATATATACGAACGAACCGCTACTGTTAGGAGAGCCTGAAAATTTTGGTAAACTGTGCGAGCCAATTAGACAAAAATAAAAACGTTGTTTCGAAGCTAGTTTCTAAAAAATACCTTACTAAATAAATACATATACATATACGAGGTGCACTCGGTATACTGATAAATACAGTACAGCCCCTTTAATTCGGACATCTAGTAATCCGGACGAAGAGTTTCGCGAAAGCGCAATGTCATATTCCACGTTATTTTAATAAATTGGTAAGTTGAATTATGTAAAGGATTAGAAAAAAACATTTAAATAAATCGCATTATCTGGATATTAAATTTTTTCTGGCTTATTCCATATTTTTATTTTTCTTATCTTGGTCACCATCTCAAACAGTATATATATAACTGAATCATCTCCTACGTTTTTTATAAATTGAAAAATTAATTTTGGTATTCAAATAAAATTTTCTATTCCAATAATTTGAATTTTAAATATTATATATATTAAACACTAACGGCTTGAGAATTTCTTCAAAAATAATACCTAATTAAAGAATACGTTTTAAAAAGTTGAAATTTACTATTGATCCTATGGATTGTTAGCCTCGGTGATCTTTCAAGATAAAGGTATCTAACATGGCATATTTATAATCGATAAAAAGAGGCGTATTTAATGGAATAATAATATACAGGATATCCCATTAAAAACATAGGTTTTGTATATTTTCAACTTTCTAATTATTTTTAAAAATTTTTGACACTCTTAACAGATAACACAAGAAAAATCCTACTTTTGTATTTAAAGTTTTTTGTATCTCCTATAGCTAAAGCTCTAACTAACAAAATATAAATGAAAGCCATTTTAATTATTTGTTAATAAAAAAATTTTATGTACATACAACAACAAAAACTTTATTACTGTATAGCTAGGAACCGCCTAATTAAGAAAAGAACCAACACATTTAAAATTGATTTGGCAATATTCAGAAAGTTCCACCAATTAAGTTAAGACTTGGAAAATCTCTGAAAATTCAAAACTTTACCCTAGTGTATAGCAATCAAAAGGTAAAGACAATCAAAGCTGTAAGCTATTGTATAGCAATCAAAAGTTAAAAACATAAATAAACAAAAAGCCATGTAAATTTTGTTAAAAATATGAAGCTATAAACGAAAAACTATGTAAATGTTGTTAAAAACTGACACTTTAAAATATGTAAAGCCCCAAACCAGAGATAAAAATAGTTACCAGATAATACCAATGATTGCGCAGAACAGAATAGTTCAGTGAAGAAAGAATATCACAAGTTTTGAAAAAAACACCTCTAGTTTTCATTATTATGCATGAGACAGACTGAATTCACGGATATGAATTTCTTTTAGGCGGATTTACAAACTACTAGAATATCTTTGGCTCTGATTATATATATATATATATATATATATATATATATATATATATATATATAGCCGAAAAGCCTGTCAGTTTTGCTAAGATTTCCATATATTTGGTGTATTTCTCTTGGGTATATATATAACATATATATGTATATATATATGCTATTTATATATATATATATATATATATATATATATATATATATATATATATATATATATATATATATATATATATATATATATATATATATATATATATATATATATATATATATATATATATATATATATATATATATATATATATATATATATATATATATATATATATATATATATATATATATATATATATATATATATATATATATATATATATATATATATATATATATATATATATATATATATATATATATATATATATATATATATATATATATATATATATATATATATATATATATATATATATATATATATATATATATATATATATATATATATATATATATATATATATATATATATATATATATATATATATATATATATATATA
Source organism: Kuschelorhynchus macadamiae (assembly GCA_030620095.1). Classification (NCBI taxonomy): domain Eukaryota; kingdom Metazoa; phylum Arthropoda; class Insecta; order Coleoptera; family Curculionidae; genus Kuschelorhynchus; species Kuschelorhynchus macadamiae. The sequence goes on along the minus strand of JAUTXW010004542.1, from coordinate 430,374 downwards.
TATATATATATATATATATATATATATATATATATATATATATATATATATATATATATATATATATATATATATATATATATATATATATATATATATATATATATATATATATATATATATATATATATATATATATATATATATATATATATATATATATATATATATATATATATATATATATATATATATATATATATATATATATATATATATATATATATATATATATATATATATATATATATATATATATATATATATATATATATATTGATTTTCGAGTGTTTCTGAGGCTGTAAAAATGTTTGCTCAAACTTTCAGAGAAAGTTTATTTTGGTTTAGCCTACAATATTCTGAATATCGTAAATATTTCCTTGGGAAAAAACTGCATTTTGAAGTGCATAGAGTAATTGCTTGTTTTTGAAGTTTGTCAGAAGGATCTGTGCTATCTATTAACTAACTACGTTAACAAAAATACGGTATGGAACAAAATTGAACGGTACTTTATTTATAAAAATAAGTTTAATTTTTGGTTTATTTATACATAGACAAATGTTGCTGTTTTTTTAACTATTTGAACAATGCGAACACCTTCAAAGCTTTTTAAAACATTAACATGTTAAACTGTAGGAACTATGGTTCTCTAAGGGTTAAATGTATATATCGAGGGTGAAGCTTATTATAGCATGATGTGGATATTCAAAATAAGTGTTTTAGTTAAGTTAGTTAATTGTTGATTTTCTGATTTTATTCAAGGTGTTTTTTGGTATTAACGTATAGATTTTCAGTTCCATATTTAATCATACATTTTTGCAAATGAAAAATATTTGAGAAAATATCGGCTCGCATGAAAAAGTAATTTTTTTTTTTTTCCAGAATTTTTGTTATATATAGAGGTAGAATATTTTTTACGACTTAACTTAAATTTTGTATACTAAATCAATTCTCCTATCCTTCATAGCAGCAAGACAATGGACAAATACAGCCTGCGGCGCTTTTTTTTTGAAGGCCATTTAGATGGCCAGACATCACACTTACGCTATCGTAACATTGCCCTATTAATTTATGTTTATAGTAAACCACTGAACCTTCTGAATTAACGTATCTTAAAATTATGGAGCACTGGGAGGCTTGCGTAATATCAGTGGTGTCATCCACTTGCACAGAAAAAACTGTGTTCATTATTTCATTTTTTACGTGATCATTTAAATAATCAGAAATGCATTCAATTATTTCGTTTTGAATAGTTTTCGAGTCACCAGTAAAAATATTTTTAATTTTTTCGTGATGGTCTTTTAGTCCTTGAGAACTTTTCGTTATTAATAAACCTAAAAGCTTTTTAAAATTCCCCCTATTTATTGACTCATCATAGCCGCGAAAGACTAACTCTTGTTTTGTAAGGTACAAAACTGCGTCAATTACCAAGTACATAAATAGTCTATTTATTCGGACGTTTTCGTTAAAATGTATTTTATATAGTTTAGCATTATCTTTTAAAGTATCAGCTATAGTGCTTTGATTTTTTACAAATGTTCTTAGTATTAATTCGCATTTTAAATGCTCCGCCGAGTCTTCATGTGTATGTAAAGACCTTCATATATTTAACATAGTACATACCCGCAAATCCTTCCTTATTCCACACAGAATATTTATTGGAAACTAGTAAACAAGGCCAGCAAAACAATTTTTAATTAATATATTAACAATATTAAAATTTGACTACTACATAACCATTTGTACGCCGAAAACGAGGATGACGATTAAAAGTCTGATCTTGTTCCTTCCATCGATTAAATGGAGTTTCCAACAAAATGCAAACCACATTCGTGATCGGATTCATTAATAATGTAAATTAATAAACCCGACACCACATAAAGTTGTAACAATACCATAAATAAATATAACACAAAACAGCGAAGCAAACTGCAAAGGAACTAACCGGTTGCAGCGAAATTCGCGAAAATAAAAGTAAACAACCACCCTAAACTGAACGACACGTGTAGTGTACTGCGTTGTCATGGCAACGTAGTAAGAAAATCGTAAACTAAGCATAGCACCTCCAGCAAAGTCGAAGCGGTTTGCGCCACTGTGATAGTTGTTATAATAAAGTTCGATTGAAAGTTTTAAAAAGATATGCCGCCAACGGTCAAGTAAAATATTAATTCGAGATGTACAGTTTATTTTTTGCCCATTAGGTGAATAAATGAACGTAAAAACTTAAATTTTAAGAGATATATAATAAATATATTTAGATGTTTGCTTGTTTGTTTTTCCTGGTGAAGTAGCAATGAATAGCCGCCACGGGAGTCTAGTCTTATGAAGGTAATATTTCACCAGCCAGTCTCCAGTACAGGCCGCGACAATCATCTGTTTTGGCCTCTTTTTAATTCATGCAGCATGTTAGTCCCTAAACTGATGAACGTTGCCAACTGGCGAATCGTCGACGTTCCTCCTATGATTAGACTGATAGCTTCCGGGGAGTCCAAACTTTTTGTTTGAATTCCGGGAAAAGTATGTTTGCAAAGCTGAAACCTAAAGGTACAGACGGAAGAGCATCACCAAGAGTATTAATATTACTTAGCACGGGAAACCTCACCAAGCCTGGACACCGGAAGGATTGGGAGTTTTTTATAGTTTTGAAGAGGTGGTGCATGACCATGAACCGTCCCTAATTGGTGAAGCAAATTGCCTGGTTAGTTCTGATAACGAACGGGATTTTAGCCTGCTAACTAAGCAAATTTTGACATTCTAAAGGCCCGTCAGCTCTTATTTCGCCCGATGCCCTGATTAGGGTTAGCGCTATTGAACTCACAGAGTCTCTCTAGAGCTCTCCATCGTTCGTGTAAGCAATGAATTAGCCTTGCTGGAGGACATATTTACCTATTTTATTAGATAGCAAACCTCTTACATTAACGATGAGGCTTAACGGTACATTGGCATTATGTATTTTTGTCCAGGGAATTACCTGGGTGGTATCTTACTAATCGCATAAATCGATCTTACTTATACTTTCCCTTTACATCACATAAGATCATATAAGATGTGTAAATTCCCCTAGGGCTAAAGATCTAAATTTTAATATTCATGATCGAGTGGATTAAACAAATGTTTGTTCCTATAAAATAACAAAAATGTTTTAATACAATCTCTGAAAAATTAAGTTGTTTTTAAAGTTTTACATTTCATGAACTTTAATTTGTGCGCGACATTTATTATTCAAGTTGATTTATTACGTACATAAGACAATAGGACTGAAACATTAAAACAGGCAACAAAAGCTTGGGTTAAGCGGTTTTCGAGGTTGTTGGAAACTTTTACACACACCGCCACACTTATTTTCATCGCAAATTCAACTAATTGTTCTTGTGAATCGGTATGGAAAAAGTTATTAAACTTTTCCGGGATTAATGTGATTTAAATAGCTCAGGCAAAATTTTAAATTTATAACTGAAGTTTTTTAATATTCAATAATCATAATTTTTAATATTTTACGTACAAGTTGGGTCACTTGGTAACGGAAATAAAATATTATTGGTCTCATTTGCAAGCTTTAGGGAAATTTAATCAATAATTGAACATAACACAGTTTGTGAATATTTATATTTTATACATACATATAAATGTGCAATATACTTGTTATACCTTATACCTTCTACAAATACCTTAAGTTACCTTATCTGTATGTCTTAGTCAACGTCACTTTATGAATGTCACGTTAATTCTTGCTCATTAAAACCTGTTTTCCAAAGGTTGTTATTATTACAATTTAATAAGCAAGAATCGATACACTTCTGAGACCTGAAAGATTTGAGACCGATCCGAACTCCTTTAGGGCTGCCCAAGAATGTACCCACTGGAAAGCCACTTTTGAAAACTTTGTGTCTTCCATTGACGAGGTAGAAGGGGACGGGAAGCTGAAACTTTTGGTAAATTATATAAGCCATACTAATTATGAATACATTGCCGAGTGTACCAAATATTCTAATGCTATAAAAATCCTCGATTCGATATTTATCAAGACCAAGAATGAAATATTTGCCAGGTACTGTCTTTAGGTACTGTCTTACAACTAGGAAGCAACAACCAGGTGAAAGTGTTGATCAGTATTTACAAGCTTTAAGACAACTAAGTAAAGACTGCAATTTTAAAACGGTAACGAAGAAAATTGAAATGACTATATTAGAGATTCCTTTATCAGCGGCTTGAGTTCTATTTAGATTCGACAACGCCTGTTAGAAAACCATACTCTGAAACTACAAGATGCTGAAAGCCAAGCTCAGTCGCTAGAATCTGCGCAAAAACATTCAGAAGCTTACATTCAGTCCTGAAGTTTTGTTAATTCTGTTCCTTCAAAAAGCAAATCTGAAATACACGAAGATCTTCAAGATCAAATCTCCTCGGCTGCATTTATACAAAAATGTATAAATGTTATTTTTGTGGAAGTAATAAACGGCATTTACGAAGTTTATGTCCTGCTAAGTTGTTACGTGTAATGACTGTGGGAAACGGGGACACTTTTCAAAGGTATGTCAAAGCTAAATTTTTTTCAGCCTCAATTTTACCTGCTTCTAAACTTCTTGTTGCAGCTCCAGAAAACTTATCTGTCTTATCAAAATCAGAATAAACAATATTCTTGCAGACAACTAGATGCTCTAGTGGACACAAGAAGCACAGAAACATATGTAAACAAAACTTTCCTATCTTCTGCTCGTATACCTGTATTTCCAAGTTCTGGTTACATTTTAATGGCTTCGACATCCCTACAATCTTCAATATCTGGGCACTGCGTAGTCGATTTGGAAGTACTAAATCATAACTATAAAAAGTTAGAGTTATCAGTTCTTCAAGACTTGTATGCAGAAGTTATAATCGGTCATGATATACTCAAGCAGCATTCCTCTCTCAATGTTACTTTTGGAGGCTCAAAGCCGCCTTCCCTGGTATAACAGTCTTCAAAGATTTGTAGTTTGGCTTCTTTAAAAATCGAACCGCCTGCCTTGTTTTCAAATTTATCAGCTGATTGTCGACCTATAGCTACCAAAACTCGGACATTTACCACTGCAGATGCAGAATTTATTTCCAATGAAATAAGAAATCTACTTTCTAATGGAATTATAGAAGAGAGCAACTCTCCTTGGCGTGCTCAAGTTTTAAGAACTAAAAATGAAAATCGTAAGAAAAGAATGGTGGTGGACTACTCTCAAACGATAAATAGATCTTCTTAACTTGACGCCTATCCACTACCGAATATCGAGGACATCGTCCGTACTGTAGCAAAATTTGAAGTTTTCAGTACCATAGATCTTCAAAGTGCTTATCATCAAGAACCAATACGTCAAGATAAAAAACAGTATACAAGTTTGAAGCAGACGGAAAACTGTACCAATTCTGCCGAATTCCGTTTGTTGTTACACATGGAGTATATGCGTATTTAGATGATATAACGATTTGTGGAGGAAACCAAAGAGAGCATGACGAAAATCTTTAAAAATTTCTGTGTGTTATGAACAAATATAACTTTACTACTATTAATAAAAATAAAAGCGCATACTCTTTGAAATCAATAAAACTTCTTGGTTATCTAATAGAAAACAAAACTCTAAAACCTGATCCAACCAGACTTGAACCTTTGATGAAACTCCCACTGCCGATAAATTCTCAATCATTAAAAAGAGCTATTGGGATGTTTGCACACTATTCAAAATTGATTCCTCGCTTTTCCGAAAAGATTCACGGACTAGTTTCCTGCAAGACGTTTCCGTTGCCTAGTCTAGTGGCAAAAGATTTTGAGGAGGTAAAATCAGATATTGCCAAGTCCGCTATTACTTCGATAGAAGATGGAATTCCATTAGTTGTTGAGACTGACGCTTCGGATCACTCTATTGCAGCTTCGTTAAGTCAAGCAGGTCGACCTATAGCATTTTTCTCCAGAACTTTAAATAAAAGTGAACGAAGTCATTCATCAGTGGAAAAAGAGGCATACTCCATTGTCGAAGCACTGAAGAAGTGGCGTCATTTCCTAATTGGTCGTCATTTTCACCTGATCATAGATCAAAAATCTGTATCATTTATGTTTAATACACGACATTAATTAAAAACGAGAACATCCTCAGATGGCGTCTTGAACTCTTCTGTTACAGTTATGACATAATATATAGGCCTAGAACTGACAACGTTGTAGCAAATACTTTTACTCGAGTTTGTGGTTCTAACAGAAATAAAACTTTATTCGATTTCCATTCATGTCATCCTGGGATTACAAGAATGGTTCACTGGATGAGATCCCTAAACATTCCCTATTCAGTTGAAGACGTACGGACCATGACGGCATCTTGTCCTATTTGTGCAGAACTCAAACCTCAGTTTATCAAAAATACTGGCACTATTATCAAGGCTACTTTACCTTTTGAAAGAATAAGTACATCGAGAAAACATGAAAATTCTTACTATTATTGATGAATATTCTCGTTTTCCATTTGCTTATCCATGCCCAGATATGATGTCGAACACTGTAATAAAATGTCTTGAAAACTTTTTTTGTCTATTTGGAATGCCTGGCTACATTCATTCAGACCAAGAGTCATCATTTATGTCAAGCGAACTAAAATCATATCTACATTCCAAAGGCATAGCAACTAGCAGATCAACGCCATATAACCCTCAAGGAAATGGTCAAACCGAACATTATAATGGAATTATTTGGAAAACTGTTACTTTAGCCTTGGCATCAAGAAATTTTAACATTCAGCAATGGGAAGAAGTATTATGATGCTCTTTATTCAATTAGATCTCTTTTTTGCACCGCTACTAACTGTACTTCACATGAAAGAATGTTTAATCATGCTAGGAAGTCTACTAATGGCACAGCTTTACCTTCTTCTGCCCTCCTTAGTTAAAACGTCCTAACTACATTTTTTGTCATTTTTGACTTATGGGCATATACTGGTTATCCTATGTCATATTTATCTAATATCACAAGTTAGAACGTCCTAACTTCACTTTATCCCCACGAGAATTACTTAAATTTATTGTCCTATATTCAGAAATTATGAATTTCCAAACACAAAACGTCCTATCTATGATTTACAAGACTAAATCGTCCTATATCTTATGTTAGGACATTTTAACTTAGCATTCATGGTAATAAAATCTATTTATTTACTACTGTTTTGATACTTAGGACAAATCTTTGCATGGGAGCAACCTAACCCAAAAAAATATCATGTTGACACGTGTTAGTTGTGGTGACAGTTAGTTCAGATCAGACGTAAAATCAAAGTTTAGGGGCTTAATATTAATATTGCAGTTGTATTAATAATCATAATTATCAAAGGTAAGTACCAATTTGTTTTATTTTTTATTGCGTGGATTCTTTTTTAAATAAAACCAGTAGACATTTTTCATCAATAATATATTTCGTGTGGTATGGCGCATGCACCATAATTATTATATTCTTATTATTTCAGACCGTGTAGGGACACCAAATTTTTTCATTCATTTTATTTTTCTACAGCTTTAAGGATTTAAAAACATTTATACAAGGTGTTTTAAAAAATGGGTCAGTGATTAATCACGGTTCTGTTCAAACCACTTTATATATAGAAAGTTGAATTTAGGTATACAGATTGATTTTATATAGGGTGTAGAGGTTCGATAAGAAAAGATTTTTTTAACTGAAATTGCAAGAATGTGATTCAACGCCCTAAAATTTTCAATATGTTTTCTTTAAAAAAACAATTAGTTGACACTCATTTGTTTATTTCAGAATGTCAAGCCGCGCTAAGAAAATAATAGCTTTAGCTTTAAACACCGAGCTCCAGCAAAAAATTGCAGATTATAAAAACAAGAATAAGACAAATCGACCTAAACATGACGATGATCCTGAATATTTACCCAGCCATGTGGATAATTCTGATCTTAGCAGCGATAGCGAGTTTAGCGATAAAGAAAACAAGTTACAAAAAAAGACAAAATACCCAATGGCAAAAACTGACTTGCAACAAGAAGAAAATGTGGAGAATCGAGTGCTAGATGATAATACGCAAGTAAGGGAAACTGCAACATACATAGTTAAATCTATTTTGTCAGACATATTAAAAAATGTTGCAGAAGAGTCTACAAGGAAAATGAGAAAAAGATACACAAAGAAAGGAAATCCCAGAAAACGAAGGTTATTTGACGAGCCTCTTGTCGAAAGAAAGAAGCAAAGACTAGAAAAAAAAGTAGCCTCACATGGCGTGCAATTACCTTGTAATGAAAAATGTAGGTTAAAATGTCCTAAAGCACTTAATTTTGAAAGACAGGTACAGATTAACAAACAATTTTGGGAAAAGAATAATTTTGAACAAAGGACCTTTGTATTAAGTTGCATAAAAAAATGTACAAAACAAAGTAAAAGAGTGGCTAATTCAAGAAGAGAAAATAGCTTTAAATATGTCCTTAAAGATTTAAATGGAAGGGAGAATTATGTTTGCAAAACTTTCTTGCTCGCTACTTTGGGGTTTCATCCTGCAAATGATAGATTGTTAAAGTCTGTGAGGGATACAGAACCAACAGCGGTTTTTCCAAAAAAAGACATGCGTGGTCACCATCCTAACGCTTCCAAGGTTGACAAAAATTTGCTAATAGAGCACATTAAAACTTTTCGGCCAGTTGTTTCGCATTACAGAAGAGAGCATGCCCCTAACCGGCTCTATTTGACAAGTGACATTTCAATCACTTTGATGCATAAAGACTTCTTAGAAAAGAATCCGCATATTAAAGCGTCTTACGAGTTGTACAGACAGGAAGTCGCCAGCATGAATATTTCGTTCGCCAATTTAGGAAACGAAGAATGCTTTGAGTGTGAGAAATTTGATTTGCATTCGAAAAGTTCTTTTCACCAAAAAGAAAATTTAAACATTGATTGTGAAGAATGTAGATTATGGAAACAGCACAAAGAGGACTATGACTCTGCAAGAGAGGAATATGAAAGAGATAAGACAAAAACGGCACCCGAGAAACTAATTGTTTCAGCTGACTTACAGAAGGTGATTTTTTTTTTTTGTTGTTTATTGTTTAATATATTTAAACATTTTTTTAGGTAATAATGTTACCCCGGGCCGAAATGTTTAAAGAAGTCATTTTTACTCCAAGACTGATTGCCTTTAATGAATCATTTGTTCCAGTTGGTGCCTATTCAAAAGCTTACAAACCATTGGCGGTAATTTGGCATGAAGGTGTGAGTGGCCGAAAGAAAGAAGATATAATCTCCACATTTTACGCCTTTTTTTAAATTACAGAGACGCACAATATATTACAATTTGGCTTGATAATTGTGCAGCCCAAAATAAGAAGGGGGCTTTAATATCTTTTTTTATTTTTATTGTGAACTCTGCCGACGTTGAATTAAAAGACTTAGATATTAAATATTTTCAGTCCGGTCACACCTTTATGTCCGCAGACGCTTTCCACCACCAAGTGGAACTTAGCTTAAAGAAGACGCGAAAGGTGTTTGATTTTAATGATTTTAAAGTAGCAGTTCAGAAGTCAAACTCTTCAAAAGTTGAAGTAAAAGAAATGAACATTAAAGATTTTTTTCAATGGAAAGATTATTCTTCAAAATTTAAGTTGCAAAAAATAACCCCCAAGCCATACCTTAAAAAAATGGTTCATTTAAGCTTCAAAAGAGGTGAAAATGTAATGTATTACAAGAATTCATTTAATGGGGAATTTATATTATTAAATTTTTTAACGGCAAAGGAACAAAAAGAAGGGATGAAAACACCTCCTTGCGTGACTAAACCTAGAGGTGTCTCTGCAGATCGAAAAACAAATTTGATATCAAAACTTCAAGCAATTATGCCAAAAAATCGTCTAAAATTTTCGGAAGAATTAGCTACCTCAGAAACCGATGTGGATCTTCAAAATGAAACTGATTATTAACAAATATTTTTATTAGTTACTTGTGAAAATAGGATTTATTTAGTTGTCACATTCCATTATATGTGACGTTTCGTTTTGTTAAACTAAGGTTACAATAATAATAAATATTTTGAGACAAAAATTTGTTGTCTGTTTTTTCATCAGTTCCATAGTTAAAACGTCCTAAGTATTATTTTTTTGGATTATATCAAAATCTAATAAACATATACTATTTTTTGTTTTTGCATTAAATAAGTAATTACTTACCTAATCTCTTAAGAAAATAATAATTATCATTTTACATGAAACTTAGATTGCATAATTGAATTTATAAAAACTCAATTTTCTCAATTTTAAGAAAATGTTACTTAGGACGTTTTAACTAAGGACGGCAGTCTTGGCTCACAGAATCAGGAAAAGTTTTTATGAAGAGGCATGTACGAAGCTCAAAATATGACCCATTAGTTAAGGAAGTAAACATAATCGAGGCGAATCCAGAATATGCACTTGTTCGTCGTGCAGATGGCCGAGAGTCAACGGTTTCGCTAAAACATCTGGCGCCGCCAGGAGAAAAGTCTCTTTTAGAATCTCAACATATTCTATAAGATCAAATCCCTCTAAATAACTTACTAGAATTAGAAGAAACGCAAACTTCTTCAGTTCGTCAGTCTACCAAAAATGTTGCTCCACCGCAAGAAAAACCAAATAAAGAAAGTCAAGACACAGATGAAACTTTATGTTCAGAGAGAAGAAATTCGTCAAGTCAGACAATAACAGTGCAAGAACAGCCTTGAACTAGAATTAGAAAACCTCCCAAATACCTGGATGACTATATCCAAAAATAAACGTGGTGAGAATGTTATACCTTATACCTTCTATAAATACTTAAGTTACCTTATCTTTATGTCTTAGTCAATGTCACTTTATGTTTTTAATGTCACGTTAATTCTTGCTTATTAAAGCCTATTTTCCAAAGGTTGTTATTATTACAATACTGTAGGCTGACTGTCTAATTACATAAATGCGAGATAAGAAAGGAATTTTTTTGAAAAGGAGGAAAGATTGTTTTTACTTTTTTACAATATATCTTCAATAAAATGAGATTTTTAAACAATTTTTCAACTATTGCTTTCAAAAATAATTATTTAAAAATAATTTTCTGGATCTTTTGTAATTCGAGAAAATGAAATATGTTCTTACTTTTTAACTAAATGAGATTTTAAGACGATTATTTTATTAATGGCTTTCAAAAACAATTACCTAAAAACAAAATTCTGGATTTTACGAAATTCCACTCTTAAGGGAGGCCAAAATGTGCTCTTTTTTTATAACACCTTTTCAACTAAATTAAATTTAAAGACGGTTTGTTTGCCAATGGCAAACATGGTTTTAGATACCACCCTTAACCAGTCATTAGTCAAATGGAGTGTGACACCCCCAACTATTTTAAATTGCGAGCTATTTTCCTAATATTTACGAGCTTGTTCGTCTCTATAGCTTTCTAAATATTGTCCACAAACGAGGCACAATTCTCGTTTTAGTAAAAACAGGGACGCGAGATGAGCTAGGCTCTTTCAAATTGTCCTGAGGTGCATCACATCTTAACAAACACACACTTTACCAAGTAAAGCTAGGGCTTGAGTTTTATATTATTGCCTAGAATCATCTACAGACATTATTTCTTTATGTATTAATTATCTAAGCAATGGTTTTTTTAATTTGTCTATTATGACTTTTATGAAAATTGCTAGTTTGTTGTAAAAAGAAAAATACCAGTCTTTGTATTTTGTTTTATATTTCTTTTATTTAATAACTACATAAATATTTTTTGCTAAATTCTATATTAGTTCCGATAACAAGTTACAATATTTAAATTAGGTAAGAAGTAGTTTTTATTTTTAAAATTAAAAAAAAAACCATTGGGGTGTATCACATCCCACCTTACCACTGGTGTTATCATTTTGCGCCTGACCAATGCCGGGTTAAGAGGGTGAAATGTGTTTTTACTTTCCTTACAGTATGTTTTTAACTAAATAAGGATTTGAGATGATCATTTTGTCCATAGCTCTTCAAATAATGACGTAGAAATCATTTTCTGCATATTTCAAAGTTCCATCCTTAAAGCAGAATATATTTTGCCTTTTTTATCATATCTCAACTAAATAACATTTTAAGCCGATTCTTTTGTCAGAAGAAAGGTTTGACAACAAATATCTAAAATAAATAAGCATGAAGTTATTTTCTATTTATGCTATAATATAAGTAAATTACAATGAAATAGGGAATCTAGTAGGAAGTCTTTTTACACCACCATAACTTTGGGAAAAGAGAATACTGCTTGGCAATTCCAGGGAGACTGGGGCAGAAAGACTCCTACAAACATAATCGAAAAAGTGTGCCGAGGTAAAGCTTTGTTGGAAAATTTAGAAAAGACAGAGATTATCTCCATTAAAACTAGGAAAAGAAAAAGGAACTAATGAGGCGAAAATAAATTTGTAATCTTGACAAAAAAATAATATCAATAACTTACATCCTAATATGAGTAGCGCCAAAACCATAGCAAAAACCTGAGAAATTTAATATAACATGTGCTACCCTCATTATAGAAGTTTGTAAAATAAAACTAGATTCAGTATAATTATGAAAAAGCGCTGAAAATGGGAAGAGGGATGATCATGTTGGTGTTATATGGTTATTTTGACAAGAGATACCCTGTATGGAATATTAGTGCCCAAATAAACAGTTTTTAATGGTTGGTTAAAGTACACAGACCATCAAGGTGGAAAATGGCGTAACTTCCATAAAGCATTGTTGCCAATAGCTCTAATAGTATAAATTATTAAAGAAAAGATCTATATTGTATTGATTAATTGCGGTATGAAACTATTAGTTTGAGAAATTGCTAGGAAGGAGTCCAAAAGAGGGCCAGGACGACACGAATTTACATATCGAAAAGCAGTGGCGTGCCGTGTAGGGGGGCCAGAGGAGGCGAATCATCTACGAAATAAAAAAACTCGCGGCAACATTGCTCAACTGTGGCTGGGGTAGGACGACAAGCCCGAACACGTCAAAACCTGAGTAGGTACGTCTCCAGCAGTCCAGAATCCAAATAGTTCAGTCTAAATAACCGAAATTTGCTGTATAGTGTATGCCCTAGGTTTCGTTATTATAAACCCGTTTATATTTGGTGGATTTTTGTTTTTAAAATATTAATTGTGAACAGTTTCGGTTTAATTCTTTAACGTACTTAAGATAAGCAATTTAAATAAAACTAAAATGAAAAAGTCAGGGGCTGCGTATCGCAGAGAGAAACGACAAAGGTTGCTCCTTGCTGGTGGTTCAGCACAAAGAGATGATAGAAATATTCTACAAAAATTTCTGTTACAGTAAGTACCTACCTTATGATTATTGTTAAGAATTTTGATATGATATAATAAATTGAAAGCATATTTTGGATTTCTTTTTTATGTTTATCTTTTATTTGAATTCAATAACGTGAAACGTTTTATTTAAATGTTTTGGTTTCGTCTAGACCCACACCAATCGAGCGCAAGATTCAAGTTGTTCTTCGAATACTGATTTAATTGTATATATGGAAATAGGAAACACTAGTAATAAAGTGGAGGATAGTTCGGCGGATAGCGTTAGTGGTGATGTAGAAATATAAATGGAGGAAATTGCTAGTGATGATAACACCAGTACGAGTAGTAGTAGCGGTAGTGTCGATCCTCGTGAGTGTATATTCTGTATATTGAAATAGTAGAATATTTTATTATGTATAATAATTTTGGTTTTAGAATAGTTTGAAATTATGTGACAACTACCTATTTTTCGAAATTCATAGGAGTTTGAACCAAACGCTACTTAGCACATTTAGTTAGTAGGTACAAAGTTTATATTTTTTAAACAAAATCAGTCAAGAATTGACAATGCTAACTAAACGGGGGTATTAAAAATTCACGTTAAATTTATATAAAAACTGTTAATAGCTCTAGATTTTTAATAATATAAAATATAGTATAATAGAAAAGGTTTACGTTTTTTTTACAGAAAGTTTTCCTCGAATAAATCTTTTCAGAAAATCCCAAGAACAACAATATTTCCACCACTAGGTGGGCAAGGTGGGCAAATCATTCTAAAGCTATTAATTCATTCTATGTTAATATTCATAACTAAAAAACGCTACTGCTGAAGAAACAGCAGATGCATCAGGAATATTAAATGTTATAGAAACTTTTTTCGAATTTAATTTTCTGTCTGAAAGGTAGTGAACAAGAATTGTTAAAATTCTTAGAATTTATCAATTCTTTGCATGAAAAAATATCCTTCCATATGGAGAGTGAAACTGATGGCAAACTTCCTTTTTTTGACCTTCTTTTAATTAGAAATGATACCAAAATTAGTTTTGAGGTATATAGAAAACCCTCCTGTACTGATAATATCATTCAGTTTACATCTAACTCACCATTTTCTCACAAATTTGCAGCTTTTAATTCGTTTTTGTACAGACTTTTCAGATTACCACTATCCCAAGCTGCTTAAACAATGGTTTCCCAATGTAAACATTCAACAAACTTTTTTATAAATTTATGAACAAATACAAACTCTCTTATAACATAATACATAATAATCTAATTAATACAAACAAATTCAGGGTGTTAACATACTTTGGAAATATATCTCTACATTTAGCTAAATTTTTTAAGTCATTTAATATATCCATATAATTTAAAACAAACAATACTTTAAAACAACACATAGTTAGAATCAAAGACAAAAAGGATAGTCTTGAGAAATCTGAAGTTTATTCCCTTCATTGTGGAGAGTGTCCTGCTGTTTACGTCGGACAATCGGGTAGAAAAATTTCGACAAGGATACAGATATCTCAAATACAAAATCTGCCTTTGCGAATCATTTGTTATCCTCAAAACATCGTTTTTCCATATCTGAAAATGAAAATATAGTTCACGAATGCGATAAAGGTAAGAAGTTGGATCTTTTGGAAAAGATGGAAATAACAAGAGCTAAAAAGAGCCTCATCCTTACTTGCGTTAATGAAGTGTTTAATTTTGAGCCTCATTTGATTTTTAACAATATTTCAAAAGAATAACTATATATTTTTATTTTGCTTAACCTTCAAGCCTTTTCTGTCATTTTCACCAATTCTTCTTTTCATTAATGTAGCATGTTAGTCAAGCTCATCCTGAACAATTTCTTATTTTTTCGTTTTGACCTATCGCCTCTCATCAAATAAATTTATATCGACGTCTCTGATTGGTCATTCAAGCGTGGCCTTGTTTCGTATTTCATTGTTTCTTTGTTTGGTTATGTTTGATTTATGTGCTTTGTAAAATGTGTTTTGTTTATGGTAAAGTTATATATTATTTAATTGTATTTTCCGTTGTAATGTACATTTATTTTAGGTTTGATGAGGCCCGTTAGGGCGAATCATGTAACCTATTCTTAATTTATAAACTTATTTGCGACTGAGATCTAGACTTTGTGTATATATTTTTTAAGCATTGAAGCTGAGAAGGCACAACAACTTAATTTCGATGAAGTTATTGATTCTCTCAAGTCCGTAAAAACGAGATGTTTGGCGCTATAATTTTAAGTTTACACACCTAGAATTTGTATTATGTAAATGTATCAATTTTTTTTTGAGATTCATACATTTATTATGTATGGGATTTTTAATATATTTTACGATTTGTTCTTGTGACACACTACGAAGTCACATATCCCCTAAATACTACCGTGGGTACATACCTTAAGGGATGGACTATATAGCTCATTAATCCGGGTCTATGCCGCCCTTAATTTCCCTTGCCCCCCCCCCGATTTTTTATGCACTAGTGCGTAAAGTGTAGTTTGTGTTTTCTTAAATAAAAGAATACAAGTAAAAGTTGAAGAAATTTCAGTTTTCAACACGCTTGTAATAGGAAAATCTATAGTCTTTGTCTTCTTTATAATGCCTGTGGCTTCTTTTTTACCCAAAATTCTCATAGCGATCTCTATCTTATTTTGCAATGCCTGGATATATAGATGTTCTTGACTTGTTTATTTTCTAAATGCAAGTTATAGTTTCTGCCATCTTACAGAAAATATTTCTACAACATTTTTTTAACACTAAGGTTGATTCCATTTGCGCTGGGTAGGCATCTTCATATTATGAAATATGTCTAAAATATTTAAGTTGTCAGCAAATAATGAAATAAGTTTTTGAGAATACCTTGTGAACCCGAAATAAGTTCGAAAACCTCAAAACTACTGCACGAGACAAATTGAAAATGCTAAAACCCCAAGATGAATAGCGTAATCAATCATAGCTGAAACAAAAAGTTTTCTTTGACTAGTTTGAAAAAGCCGCACCTTAGATAAAATTGCCCCTATTGATCATGAATACTCCTTTATGTGCGGCTTAGCAGGTATCAGAGGAGGCTAATGAAGTTTAAGTTTACAATGGCGCACCGGGGCTGAAATTGGCGTGACAATCTGTTTTTTTTTTATTTTCTTATAAATATCAAAATCAAAACTCGAAAATACGTGTTGCATATAATGTTTGAATACAGTGCGGTTTTTTAATGCCCCCCTATTTATTTTTTAGCCTGTTAAGATAAATGTCAAATTAGGCACATTTCAATAACTGATTAGATACTGCTTTTATGTGCATATTATGTATTTTGTGATTGCTCTTTCAAGTTGGTTTAAAATTTAAGAAACTCTTAGACATTTTTTAAAACGCTTACATTATGTAGTGTAGTGTTCTTTTAATATGTTATCTAATTCTGCAGTAAAATTGATTAATCCTTTAAAGGCTTCACTTTCATCTTGGCCTCTCAGAATTAAATTGACTACAGAATTTTACACAACATTTTTTTCAACTATGGCGATGTTTCTCCATTAATATTATGTACAAAAATACTTTCGCTATATGTAGAGCTCAGTTTTGTGAAAAACCGTTTACCTCAACCAAGAATGCAAACATGCAAGAATTAATGTGGTTACGAGATAACTCGTGTTTCCTCGTTTTTGAGATGATGTATACCTTTCCTCACCCAGTTACAGTTCATTCTAGAATCTGCTTTATAAAAGAACAAACACGTTAAACACACATACACCAGTTATTATTATTAATTATAAGTCATAAAAATGTTGAAATTTGTTTATTCAATTTAGCTTATTATATTGTCACAATTGATTGAAGGAAAAAAGAAGATGCGCAAGCAAATACTATTATGGTTGATTGATCAATCAATGGTATTATTTAATCTAACAGAAATTCTTTCGCTTTAGCCGCTTACAGAGCAGTAGCTATTATAGGTCTTGGCAATAGAAACTATACCTTGTGCTAGTTTAAGATTACAAAATAAAGCAGGTTGTTCTGCGTGTAAATCTAAATTTTAAATTACAAATTATTGTTCCTTACCTTTTTTAAGGCAACATTTATTTTTTACATTGTTCTGAATTATTAAGGGTACAGGGTGGCCAAATTCAAGCGTTTTAAATGTTTCTGACTAATAAATCCTTCATCAGTGCTAATTTATGATGAGAAACGAAACATCAGATTAAAAATCTAATCACGTCATATTGTGGTAGAAAAAAAAAAGGCAATGGGAATGGATTTTTAAATAACTTAACGTATTTTGGTAGAGGGAGAAAAGTGGCTGTGATGATGTGACATTTATTTGAAAATATCTTTTTAAAAAACTCTGTAAAAAATTAAAACCATTTTCAAAAATTTCTTTTTTTTTTGGATATCTTCGGAAGCACAAAATTGCACAAGTTTGCCAAAATTTAAACTTATCGATATCTTGTATAGCTTCTCCCATTGGTCACCCTAGAAACTGGGCTACCCTGTACACCATGTGAACGACTTTCCTTATATTGTCCATAAAAGATTTTTATTTTTTTTGAAATTACTAAAGCATAGATAAGTAAAAGCAAAATTGAAATAAAATTACTTTATTTCAATATTTTCAAACAAAACATAATTCAAAAATAATATATAATCAAAACAAAAGTGGTAAATATGCAATGTTTCATTAAAAAGATAATGAAAATTTAGAAAAAATGTGAAAACTTACAGTTAAATACTAAATAGGTACTATCCATAAATAGAATACTTACAATTTACGCAACTGGTGTTCTTTTTTCACATACTACAACGTAAAAGTTATATTTAGTTATTTAATTATATATTTTAGCGAGCGCTATACGAGTAGATTTTTAAATATTAGTATATATTTTTTAATACCATTTTTCTATTATTAATTAAATAATTACGCGAAACGTCCAAATTTCTGCTTGAGACATTTTTTTGATGAATTATTTTCGAGAGGTACTTAAAAAGCGTTATTTAAATACCTCTTTATAAACAACATTTTTTTGTTTGTTTTTAAAATAAAAATTATTGTAATATTTAAGGGGCAGTTTCATCCCTTTAAAATTTGTTTTGTGAAAATTCCCTTCTTATTGAAACTCCACATTTTACAGTTAACCTGTGTGTCAAAATTCAACTTTTTACGTCATGAGGCTTTAGCAGAATCCTGATTAATCATTGGCCCGATTTTTTTAAACACCCAGTATAAATTTTTAAGAAATTTTAAAATATGTAAAATAATCAAATAAAATACACGACTTTACGCGTTTTTTCCATAAAACCAATCGTTTTTTAACATATTTTTTTGGCAGACATGATTGCATTAATTAACAGTTTCCCAAAAATAAAACGAACTCCAGTCTCGTAGAGTTAAAAAAGCAATAACCGCTATGACAAAAATGATACAAGTAAGCAATTCCAACGTCTCCGTCGACTACCCGATCTATTGACAGAAACATTACTAAACTACAGTACGATTTTCGTTCTCCGCTGCTTCACCGTAAACGACTGGCAGGGCGCAGCGCCGAGCAAAATCTCGCACACCTTCCCTGACAATCAACGTTGTCACTTAATACTATTATTTTCCGAGTTGATCAAAAAAACAATCCCAAATTATTTACAATAGGTACAAATAAATATCGACCATATAGCTGGCAAAGGGACTTCCAAAACCGAATTTTTACCGGACCGTCAGTCATTATTAAGAACTAAGATATTTTTGTGGTTAAGGAAGTGCGACAAAACTCTTCCGTGTTAGTCGGATCATACGATATTCGCCGTAATGATGTCACAATCTATATAGTTGTCAAAGGAACTTCCAAAACCGAATTTCTACCCGACCGTCAATCATCATTACGAACTAAAATATTTTTGTGGCTAAGGAAGTGCGACAAAACTCTGCCGTGTTAGTCGGATCATATGCCATTCGCCATAGTGATGTCACAATCTATATTATTGACATTGTTTGAATATTCTCACTAGTGTTTTTTATCGAAATTTAACAAAATATTATTATTAATTGATTAAAATTGAAATTATGTACGTTAACATACATTACATAAAAGTAGCCGCTAACTAACATTAGATACTTAGGATCTACTGGGTGACATAGAAGATAAGTAATAGGACGTCTTTTTTTTAGTTTTAAACATATCATTGCGAAATTTGGCAAATTTATATAAATCGATACGAGAAAATTATTTATTAAAAAAATATTGTACACAATATGGGCTATAAAGGAAAATCCAGAACATTTCACCTGTATAATATCCGCAACATGAGTTCAGGTATTTAATACTTACAGTTTGTGTCATACTTTTATCTATGTAACCTCTGATGAAATCACAGTGTTGGCGAAACATTGTCATGTGTTTCATTTTTTGTAAAATACATGAAGTGGAAATTTTAAACAAGTGTTTTCGTTTACTTTAACTAATTAACTATTAAAAAAATAATTAAAACCTATTTAAAACCCTGCTTTTTTATTTTGCAACTTTTGTTTTCAAAATGGCGGCTGAACTGAGCCATTTTTTTCAAAGTTAAACATTGTAAATTCGTTAAGAAATATACACAGACTATTTATGAAATACTTATTTTGAACTAACTGTTCAACAAGCAAACTTGTTTATTCCTTTTTAGATCACTTTGATCTAAAATTTGTTTTGAGTATTAATATTTTTTTTCACCTCGTATTTTACCGGAAAAGCAATTTATATGAATTTTTTTATTGGCATGTTGTGTATTTTTTGGCGGTACTTATCTTCTTAATATGACCTTTTTAAAGACATCAATATGTGATAATCATATTAACCTTTATCTTCATCTTGAAAATAAAGAAGGTAATACAAGGCTTGTTTAGAATAGAAATTTTATAAAACTGATCGTTCAGTGGCAACTTTGAAAACAAAAGTCAGCTTGTGGTTACAATAGTCTATAAAAATGTGTTATTTAATATTAGAATTTACGGGACCACGTTTTTTATCATAAGTTTGCCTCATATCGAATTAGATGTGTGTGCCAAATTTCAAACTGATGTTAAAAACTAAAAAAATGACTGCCTTTTACATGTCTCTTGTACCACTCGATATACTATCGTTGTTGTGATGATTTGAAAAAAGTTAAGCTAAGGTGAAATGTAGTAACAAATAAATAACGTGCAGAATAAAATAAATTAAATGGAAAGTTTGAACACGAAATAAAGGGTTTAAGAAGAATGATATTCCTATTTGACCCATGGATTTGTATATTAAAGTAAAAACCACCTATGAAAGAAGATAAGTATGTTTAACCTGATTTTCGTTACACGGTTAAACTTTTATATTTTGTTTAATAAAACATTTCCACTATAAATAGCTTTCCATGGCACAACATATTGAAAAATTGATTAAACGCTATTTATTAAAACCTAGAACAACTTTTCTTGTAAGTAACGCTTAAGATACACATTTTATAAATAAGTTCTTTAGAGCTTGAATTTCCAAAAAAAAAACAAGATTTGTTAGAATAATTAGAAAGGTTTTCGCAACCTTTTTATTATTGAGATCTCGCATACTTTAATTAAAAGTAATTGATCTGAAAGATAAATTTCTAAGGAAGTTTTTTTTTATTCTAAGTGTAGAAAATCAAATACTAACCTTTAATGTAATTTCAATATTGCCGATATTACAATTCTCATCAAGTTAATTAAAAATATCAAAATTAATTTAAAAAAGAAATATTTAGAATTAAAGGAAAGAAATCCAATAAGGTTATATCTTCATGTTTAATTAAACGCGGTGAAATGAAAAAGATATTTTCTTCATTATTCGTTTAAGACTGATTTGCCTGCTTTACAGGAATAAAAATACCTTGTCTCATTTATTTTTCTCAATTCTCCCTTGAAGCTTAAAAGCTCATTAGTTTCTTGTTTCATGTTTTACAAATTAGCTCAACAAACACTCAGAAAACCTATGCAATGAATATAAAGCAGATGAACAATCCGATACGGATTATAATATTTCTTTGAGGAATTTGAAAGATAATATAGGAAACCTTTTTGATAAATAATGTTGAACTGAATAAAATGTATGTATGTAAAAAAAATTGTGCTCAAACGGATAAATAAATAACTTAGTTGAAATAAGAACTTCTAGAGTAATATCGTTTAATTTTGCAGATGATTTTTTTTACAATTATACGATTTGTTGTGATGATCCAGAATCTATAACATCCCTGGGTCAGACGAAAACGCAACCCAGGTGTCTCTACGTATTCCTCACTACAAGAACAAGAATATTGATATACTTCTTCTGTTTGATAAAGGGCTAATATCGCTGGGTAACAGCAAATATTTTCTATTTCTTGAGGTGCATTAAAGATTGAACGTATGTTAAATGAATAGTAAACCACTCAATATTTTTCGATATACAGGGTATTACCGGTTTAACTACAAATGTTTTAACACATCACAGCATGACCCATTTTGACTAAAAAAATCTTATATAACGTTGGGTCTAGTCCTTACTAATTTTCAGAAAAATGGCCTTAAATTTTTATTTTGTTTTATTAATTTTTAAGCAGCACATCATTATTATTTTTATTTATCTTATTATGTAAAACTAATAACTATATCATTTTTTAAAAAATTCTTACAGTTTTTTCTTACGAAAATATCTCAACAATCTAAATTTAGAAAATAAAAAACGTATATACTGTTTAATGTATCCTTAAAAACCTTTACTCTAAAACGGTAACATCGCAGGATTCAACGAACATATAACAATTCGCAAATAAAGCAGTTGTAATAATTTTGTTTTTGCTGCTTCTACTTTCACTTGGCTTATTACCTCCCTCATAAAAAGGAAGTATTGTAATCGTGAAAAAAATCACCCTCCGAGATTTTTACGTTTCAGGGTCCCTAGATGACAAAAAATATGTTTTCTCAATTCCGTCGGTCTGTTTGTCGGTTTGTCTGTTCGCGGCATAGCTTAAACAGTACTTAGCCGATTGACTTCAAATTTTTTGTCAAAAATTAGGAGTCATACGGGGATGACCTGGTAACATTTTGGTAAAAATCCAATATGGCAAAACAAAATGGCGGCCTAGTGAAATGCTAAAAAAATTATTACTTAAAAAGTGCTTATCCCATTTATCTCAAATTTTGCAAAAAATTAAGCATTATGTAGGAATCAACTGGTAAAATTTTAGTACGAATGCAAGATGGCGGAACAAAATGGCGGCTTAATAAAATATTTAAAAATTCAGCCTGAAAAAATTACTTAATGAACTGATCTCAAATTATGTGCCATAACTAATTGTAGTATAAAGATGACCTAGTAAAAGTGTAATACTAATTCAAAATGGCGGCCAAATACAATTTTTGTAATCTGAAAAAATCACACTCTCAGGTATTACAAATATTTGCGTTTTGGCGTCCCTAGATGCCAAAAATATGTTTTATCAAGTCCGTCGGTTCTTCTGTTGGTTTGTCTGTCTGTCTGTCAGTTCGCAACATAGCTTAAAAACTACGTATCAGATTGACTTCAAATTTTAGTCTAAAATTAAGGCTCATATGGGGATGACCTGGTAATATTTTGGTTAAAATTCTAAATGCTTGAACAAGATGGTGGCCTAACGAAGTATTAAAAAAATTATTACTTAAAAAACTAATTATCCAATTTGCACAAAAATCAAGTATTATGTAGGAATCAACTGGTAAAATTTTGGTACGAATACAAGTTGGCGAACAAAATGGCGGCTTAATAAAATATCTAGAAATTCAGCATGGAAAAACTACTTAATGGACTGATGTGTGCCATAACTATTTGTAGTATAGAGATGAACTAGTAAAACTCTGGAACTAATTTAAGATGGTGGAGCAAAATGGCGGCGAAATAAGATGTTTGTAATCTCATAAAATCACACTAGCAGGTTTTACACATCTTCGCGTTTAAGCATTCCTAGATGACAAAAAATAAGTTTTGTCAATTCCGTCCTTTTGCCTGCCTGTCTAATTATCCAGTTTACCTCAAATTTTGTAAAAAAATTAAGTGTTACATAAGAATGAGCTGGTAACATTTTGTTATGAAAACGGAATGGCGGCCTAATAAATAATTTAAAAAATCAGTCTGAAAAAAAATACATATTAGATTAATTGCAAATTTTGTGCAAGCATTAAGTGTAATACAGAGAGAAGCTGGTAAAATTGTGTTACGAATTCAAGATAGCGGATTAAAATGGCGGCCAAATACCATGTAAAAAAAAATTAACTTAAAAAAATCTTCTTATTCAATTATATGATATGAGGATAAACTGGTGCGAATTCAACATGACGTAACCAAATCGCGGTGTGTTCCTAAATAGCTATGTACTAAACTAAATTACACCTTACTATTCCTAATAAAAGGAAATATTCAAAATGAGGGAAGTTCCCGGTAAAGGAAATTTACCGATTTTTTTTGTTGTGTGAGATAATTTCATACCTATATGTAGTGTATTCAAATAATGAACATGCAAACATATTATTTATTTATAGACAAGTCATTTATTTATAGACAATGGGTCTCAGAGCCAAATAGCACCCGAAAACAAGGAACATAGTTTAGCACTAGTGAAGGACAAACCCAAACAATTTCGCAACAAGTTAGATTTAGCATTTCACAATTTACTTTTTAAGTTTTTATACAGTGCATGGTAAGTTTTTATTTTTTATTAATTTTTAGAGAGTATTAAACTGAATTATGGTTGCGCAGATAAAATTATACAAATAAATATTCTCAGAAAAGATTGAAACTAAACCACTATAGTGTTTTATTAAATAATTAATTCATACATCCTAAAAAGATAAACAAAGTAAATTAATTGAGTATGTTTCAAACCTATGGGTTTTTTATATTTCTTTGTTGTCAAAACACAGCTGATGATTGATCACCTATTTTACAAGTGAATAGCAACGTTGCCATGTAGTCAAAAACTTAATTTAAACCTTCTCCAAAAACATTTTAAACAATAATGTCTCAAAAACCATTCTCACCGATGGTATATCAGATTTTTGGTATAAAATCATCCACACTCTCATCTGTTAAAATATTTGTAGTCCAACCCGTAACACTCTGTGTATATAGGTATCTTCTTTTATGTTAAACCTCTAAAAAGGCAAAAAATCAGAATATGAAATACTAAAATTGTAGAGTTCTTATCTAGGTTTTAGTGTACTGATTTTTAAATCCGCGTTAGGAGGCAGTGTAGTATATAATAGGAATAATGCGAAGTTTTGTCAAATTCTACATTTACAGATGAAAATATCAAATCTGAGCTACTCATAAGCATCAATTTGATGCTAATTCAATCTATAAATAATATACAAACGTCTGTAATTCTAACTTTCAACATATTGTCTTTCTCGGGTGGACGTTACAGTTTAGTAACTTTAAACCAGAGTACAATTAAAATTTAATTAATTTATTAGTAAAACTATAACTTAAATAAATTATTAATTCAGCTCAATAAAACTAGACATTATTAGGTGTGACCTAGAATACCTTTCTTCCCTGATTTGTAAACATTATATAATTTATTTTAGTTCCCTTAGTATATTTCTTTCCATATTCACTTGTGGTTAATGTTTGTATAATTAACCTGTTTAACAACTGGCTACAGATACATACCAATTATGAAGTTAATGTATTATGTTATGCTAATTTGTTATTATCTTTAATTAATAAATATCGAATTATTGTGATGTGAAGATTTATTTTCAAGGGCCAAAGGTGGAATTAAAAGAAAATCTGCCAACATATTACATATTAAATAAAATACATAATATATTTTTTGTTTAAACGTAATAAAACTGTTTTATTACACGAAACATATTAAAGATTAGAATCCGGTCACATTTATAACAATACTCCTCAAATAGGCAACTAAACACTTCGGTAATGCAGTTCTCGGCAATATTGTGGGCTTAACTCGATTAAGTTATGTAATAATGTTTAAAAGTGGTGGCAATTAAACATATAACTATTAAAAATATAAAAAATATATTAGATTACACCGAACATGAACACAACCTCCTGCATAGCCATAAGCAATATATATATATATATATATATATATATATATATATATATATATATATATATATATATATATATATATATATATATATATATATATATATATATATATATATATATAAATATAAACATATATATATATATATATATATATATATATATACGTACATATATATATATATATATATAAGTTATGTAATAATGTTTAAAAGTGGTGCCAATTAAACATATAACTATTAAAAATATAAAAATATATTAGATTACACCGAACATGAACACAACCTCCTGCATAGCCATAAGCAATATATATATATATATATATATATATATATATATATATATATATATATATATATATATATATATATATATATATATATATATATATATATATATATATATATATATATATATATATATATATATATATATATATATATATATATATATATATATATATATATATATATATATATATATATATATATATATATATATATATATAATATATATATAGATATATATATATATATATATATATATATATATATATATATATGTTTATATATATATATATATATATATATATATATATATATATATATATATATATATATATATATATATATACATTATATATATATATATATATATATATATATATATATATATATATATATATATATATATATATATATATATATATATATATAAAAGGCCTTTTGTGTTTTACGGCGTGTCGCAATCTGTGCATAATGTCTCTCGGACTTCGACCCCAAAGTGATCAGTATTGTATCATTTGTTTAAAAAAATAGTAGTGTGTAGTACTTCTTAATTAGTTGTGTTAAAAAATATGGAGAATGTACCTCATGGTATGTACATTTTTATGTTAATTAATGTGTTTTCATAAAATATTACTTTTAAAAAAATTGATATTATATATGTCCTGGTAAATAGTAATTTTACATTGTGTTCATCGAAATTAAAAAGGCATTATAAAGCAACGCCGTAAAATACTGTCACAAATTAAGAAAAAATAGTTTATCTAGATATATCTAAGTTTATTTAGTCATAGTTTGTGGCTAACTTTTACCAATTTAACTTGTAAATATTTTTTTAGAGTGTGATAGTGACATAATATGCCAAGATATTTTTAATATTTGGAGCAATTAAGCAAATTTGAAGAACAGAGAAAAGCGAGTTTTTGAGTATAGCTTTACTATATTAAATTTAGAAGACAAAAATGATAACACAATTGAAAAAAATAAAAAAAAGTGTTATAACTTTTGTCAAAAATTAAAAAAACGTTGGCAAAAAAGTCATTTTGTTTTAAATAATTTTATTAGACAAAACCGCGATTGTTTAAAAGGCCAACTATCATTTGACTTTTTAAGTCGGCCTGAACCTTCTCCTAATCCTGTAGGAAGACCGCAAAAATCATTTTAGGAGTGTACCAATAAATCCCAAAAAAGGAAATTAAAATCACTGCTAGAAACAAACTCTTCTAATGAATTAATTCTTGCTGCGCAAATGAGCCTGCAGATAAGGCGTGACGCTGCTCATATCCTAAAAGAAGTAATTGCAAATTTACCAGAAAGAGCTACAAAAATAAAGAGAGTCCTTAAAAATATTAATAGAAAACCGCTTATTAAAATTACCCCGGATGAAGCCTTTTTTTGTCGATCAAAAACTAACAAAGGATCAATACATTTCGATGCGTCAAATAAACAAAGCACATAATGCTGATATTTACCCAAATTATCACTTACTTCTTGAAGCTAAAAAACTATGTTATCCAGACCAAATAACTATAACCGAATTCTCTGCTAAACTAAATCTTCAATCGTTAATTGACCACACCATAAAACGTTTAGCCCTAGTATAGCATGAAGTTCTTAAACAATTGAAAATTGGATTAGACGCTTCTTCACATTTGAGTATAATCTTTAAATGGGGTTGTGATGGTGCTTCTGGAGTCAGATTCAATATAAGCAACAATTTAGTGTTCAAGCAACTGAAAATAACTGTGATGATGCCTATGTATTTGTTATGTCACTGGTACCCTTACAACTTTCACATATTCTTCGCCTGGTGATGGCATTAATAATGACAAAAAAAATAAGAAACTAATTTTATGGCAAAATAATCGCCCTTCTTCAACCAAATATTGCCGGTCCATAAGAATACTTCTAAAAAATGAAACTGCAGAGCTAACTAAAACAGAAATAGGAAACGTGGAAAAGGAAATATCAAAATTAACCCAAACTAGTGTAATAATTGTAGAACGACAAATTTTGATAAAATCTATTTTGCATTTAACGATGATAGATGGCAAAATTTGAAGTGTTTTAATGAAGCAATCTAATCAAAATTGCCATATATGTGGAGCTAAACTCCAACAAATGAACAATTTAAATGTGTTAAGACAAAACTTCATAAATAAAAATGCATACAGTTTAAGTTTGTCTAGCTTGCATGCATTTTGCACATTTTGTACCGCCTCGAAACGAAAAAATGGCAAATTCGCAAAGAAGATAAGGAACAATTGACTGCTCGAAAACGTGTGATTCAGGATCGTATGCGATGTGACATGGGGGTTTTGGTGGATGTTCCTAAGCCAGGGTTCGGGACAAGTAATGATGACAATACTGCACGGCGATTTTGAATAATCCAACGTTGGCCTCTGTTATAACGGGCGTAGATGAAGAACTAATTACATGTTTTGGTGTAATTTTAAAAACCATTTCTTCTGGATACAATATTAATATTACAGAATTCAACATTTACTGCTTAGATACTGCAAATCTATATGTACAGAAATATAGTTGGTATTATATGCCACAGTCTGTACATAAATTGTTAATCCACGAAGGAGATATCGTAAAGGAAGCTTTATTGCCTATTGGAATGCTCTCTGAAGAAATACAAGAAGCCAGAAATAAGGATTATAAGAACTACAGAGAGCATCATACTAGGAAGTTTAGCAGATCGGATACCATATCAACCATTTGATACATTTGCTGTTGATTTCTACTGATCCTGTTATCAGCAGTATCCGCTTAAAGCGTCAGAAGAAAAATACATCGATATCACCGAGATGTACTTAGACTCTTAGGTATACCCGAATTTGAAGATGACACCAATTTTGAATAAAGAATAAAAAAAGGTCCAATACAATGGTATATATTTACAATTTTTTATAACATTAGTTTGCCTCTTTTAGGAAGGAGCTAAAGTTTCAACCAAAGTAAAATCCAAACAAATTGTTTCAAAACAGAACTAAATAATATTGAATTTTAACATTTTTTTATAGGTAACAAATTTAGTGTTAGGAAATATTAGTTTTTTTTAATCAATTGTAAATTAATTAGTAATTATTTTATTGTTTCCCTATTATATTATTCTTTATTACA
Organism: Kuschelorhynchus macadamiae; assembly: GCA_030620095.1. NCBI lineage: Eukaryota > Metazoa > Arthropoda > Insecta > Coleoptera > Curculionidae > Kuschelorhynchus > Kuschelorhynchus macadamiae. The sequence continues at coordinate 401,617 of JAUTXW010004542.1, read as the reverse complement.
TTTATTATTGTTATTATTAATTATCGTTATTGTTATTGATTAATGTTGTAATTTGTAAACATAGATTTCTTAATGCAGCAATAAATTGATAAAAAAACTTTTTTCCACTGTCTGTAATATAAAATATTTTTTATTATATACTTACCATATTATATTACTTATTATTAATTAAACATGTATCTAATACAAAAGTTTTATATGCGTAGACATGTCTGAGAATAGGAAACAATACTGCATTTATTTGTCCATAAAAATGTCAATTGTAAATTAATTAGCAATTATTTTGTTGTTTCTATATTATAATTATTATTATTGTTATTGTTATTATTAATTGTTATTGTACAATGTGGTTTTTCAATATAGACTTCCTAATTCGGCAATAAACGGATAAAGAAAACTTTTTTATATACCATTGCATAAAATATCTGTCTCATTAACTTTATTAGAAATAAACATTTTAAGTTTCATCAGACTTATTTTTCAGAGTATTCTTTTCTAAAACATCGAGCATAGTAACACATTATTTTTTACTGAAGAACAAACTAGTATGAGGCGTTCACCTTATATGCCGTATTTTTTTAAACATCTCTGGAGATATAAAAAAATAATTTTAAAACTTAATGTATCTCAAAGCTAAGGTGTAGAGAAATAAAAAATCGGACCTTCCCTCGTTATGAATCTTTCCTTTTATTACGATTAGTGAACTGTGATTCAATTTAGTTCAGTACATAATTATTTAGTAACACATATACTGTATCTTTAAACATTTTTAATGGACACATGGACAATGGACATTTTCTTCCATCATATTGGATTCCTACCAATATTTTTTACCAGTTCCTACCTATGCACACTTGATTTTTGGGCATAATTTAAAATAAATTCAATAAGTAGTTTAGAATTAGAAGTCAATCGGGTAAGTAGTTTTTTACCTATGCCGCAAACACCAGATAAACAGACCGAAGGATCCGAGAAAACATGTTTTTCGGCATTTAGGGACGCTAAAAAGTAAAGATTTGAAAACATCTCGGAGAGTGATTTTTTCATGATTAAAATAGGTTTTTACCTTTTACGAAGGAAGCAATAAATTGAATAAGTAGTTTTTACACTGATTTTGTAAAACCACCATTTTGTACCGTCATGTTGAATTCGTATTAGTTGATCCCTGTATTACATTTAATTTTGCTGTACCACAGTTTTACCAGTTTATCTGTATATCGCACAAAGCTTGCCCAAAATTTGGAATTTTTTAGAAAGTAGTTATTAGACAGATATTTTAAATAATTTATTGGGACAAAATATTACAGGTTGATTCCTATGTAATACTTGATTTTTGTGCAAAATTTGAGGCGAATTGGAAAATTTGACTAGTCCATTTTATTCCACAATACTGGATTTCTACCAGAATATTACCAGGTCCTCCCCACACAACCCTTAATTTTTGAGCAAAATTTGAAGTTAATCAGGTGAGTAGTTTTTAGCTATGCCACGAACTGACAGACAGACCAACACACAGACCATTCGAATTGAGAAAAACATATTTTTTGGCATCTAAGGAGGCTAAATTGTAAAGATATCTAAAAACTGCAATTTTTTTCACGATTACACATATTGACCGCCAATTTGTTTGATTTCTAGATATTACTTGATTTTTGTTCCAAATTTGAGGTAAATTGTATAAGTGGTTATTTAATATTTTCTTTTACATTTCACTTGACCGCCATTTTGTTTCACTATATTGGACTTTTACCAAAATTTTACCAGATCATCCCAACATTTTTGACCTAAATTTGAAGTTAAACGGGTAAGTAGTTTTTTAAGTGTGCCGCGAACAGACAGATCGACAAACCGTCAGACAGACCGCCGAAATTAAGAAGACAGGTTTTTTGGCATCTAGGAACCCCTGAAATGTAAAGATCTGAAAAAATCTCGGAGGGTGATTTAACCACGATTACAATACTTCTCTTTTACGAGGGAAGTATAAACAATTTGGTACCGATATGGATGCTACAGAAAAATAGTTAAACTGAACATGGTCTAACAAAAGTAAAACACCATCATACATTAAAAATATAAGGTAAACATTAAGGGTAAGGTATTTTTTAAGTGATTATAAATTTACTCCTATAAAATATACTTTCAAGTCGTTTGACTAGAAAATACTAAAACGGCTATAGATATAAATGTGTAAGGATAAACTTACGCCTGAGAAAGTAAAGTCTGGAAACCTTCCCCGTAAAACTTTAAAACGTCAGCGCCCCCGAAAATATGCTGGAGGTCTTACTCGAGGAAAGGAGCTTAAGCAAATTTATTTTAGGCTAAGGTTAATCTGATTGTATTACGGGTAAAGAGAAAATGTTTTCATCTTTAAGCCTAGGAAAAAGCATTCATTTGGGGATATATATATATATATATATATATATATATATATATATATATATATATATATATATATATATATATATATATATATATATATATATATATATATATATATATATATATATATATATATATATATATATATATATATATATATATATATATATATATATATATATATATATATATATATATATATATATATATATATATATATATATATATATATATATATATATATATATATATATATATATATATATATATATATATATATATATATATATATATATATATATATATATATATATATATATATATATCTTGCAACCATATATAACAATAACATATAAAATAAAAATATTAAAAAAAATCTGCATTTCTTGCAAAATCCCCAAATGAATGCTTTTGTGGTACAGCAAAATTAAATGTAATACAGGGATCAACTAATACGAATTCAACATGATGGAACCACATGACGCTCTTAAAAAAATCAGTGTAAAAACTACTTATTCAATTTATTGCTTCCTTCGTAAAAGGTAAAAACCTATTTTAATCATGAAAAAATCACTCTCCGAGATGTTTACAAATCTTTACTTTTTAGCGTCCCTAAATGCGGAAAAACATGTTTTCTCGGATCCTTCGGTCTGTTTATCTGGTGTTTGCGGCGTAGGTAAAAAACTACTTACCCGATTGACTTCTAATTCTAAACTACTTATTGAATTTATTTTAAATTATGCCCAAAAATCAAGTGTGCATAGGTAGGAACTGGTAAAAAATATTGGTAGGAATCCAATATGATGGAAGAAAATGTCCATTGTCCATGTGTCCATTAAAAATGTTTAAAAATACAGTATATGTGTTACTAAATAATTGTGTACAGAACTAAATTGAATCACAGTTCACTAATCGTAATAAAAGGAAAGATTCATAACGAGGGAAGGTCCGATTTTTTAATTTCTCTACACCTTAGCTTTGAGATACATTAAGTTTTAAAATTATTTTTTTATATCTCCAGTGATGTTTAAAAAAATACGGCATATAAGGTGAACGCCTCATACTAGTTTGTTCTTCAGTAAAAAATAATGTGTTACTATTACCTGCGGTGCACAGACGTTCCGATTGTCAATCTAGCTGGACAAAATTATTTTGCTCGATGTTTTAGAAAAGAATACTCTGAAAAATAAGTCTGATGAAACTTAAAATGTTTATTTCTAATAAAGTTAATGAGTCAGATATTTTATGCTATGGTATATAAAAAAGTTTTCTTTATCCGTTTATTGCCGAATTAGGAAGTCTATATTGAAAAACCACATTGTACAATAACAATTAATAATAACAATAACAATAATAATAACAATAACAATAATAATAATTATAATATAGAAACAACAAAATAATTGCTAATTAATTTACAATTGACATTTTTATGGACAAATAAATGCAGTATTGTTTCCTATTGTCAGACATGTCTACGCATATAAAACTTTTGTATTAGATACATGTTTAATTAAAAATAAGTAATATAATATGGTAAGTATATAATAAAAAATATTTTATATTACAGACAGTGGAAAAAAGTTTTTTTATCAATTTATTGCTGCATGAAGAAATCTATGTTTACAAATTACAACATTATTCAATAACAATAACGATAATTAATAATAACAATAATAAATGTAATAAAGAATAATATAATAGGGAAACAATAAAATAATTACTAATTAATTTACAATTGATTAAAAAAAACTAATATTTCCTAACACTAAATTTGTTACCTATAAAAAAATGTTAAAATTCAATATTATTTAGTTCTGTTTTGAAACAATTTGTTTGGTATTTGTTTGGATTTTACTTTGGTTGAAACTTTAGCTCCTTCCTAAAAGAGGCAAACCAATGTTATAAAAAATTGTAAATATATACCATTGTATTGGACCTTTTTTTATTCTTTATTCAAAATTGGTGTCATCTTCAAATTCGGGCAAATGTATCAAATGGTTGATATGGTATCCGATCTGCTAAACTTCCTAGTATGATGCTCTCTGTAGTTCTTATAATCCTTATTTCTGGCTTCTTGTATTTCTTCAGAGAGCATTCCAATAGGCAATAAAGCTTCCTTTACGATATCTCCTTCGTGGATTAACAATTTATGTACAGACTGTGGCATATAATACCAACTATATTTCTGTACATATAGATTTGCAGTATCTAAGCAGTAAATGTTGAATTCTGTAATATTAATATTGTATCCAGAAGAAATGGTTTTTAAAATTACACCAAAACATGTAATTAGTTCTTCATCTACGCCCGTTATAACAGAGGCCAACGTTGGATTATTCAAAATCGCCGTGCAGTATTGTCATCATTACTTGTCCCGAACCCTGGCTTAGGAACATCCACCAAAACCCCCATGTCACATCGCATACGATCCTGAATCACACGTTTTCGAGCAGTCAATTGTTCCTTATCTTCTTTGCGAATTTGCCATTTTTTCGTTTCGAGGCGGTACAAAATGTGCAAAATGCATTCAAAATACTTGATTCATGCATGCAAGCTAGACAAACCTAAACTGTATGCATTTTTATTTATGAAATTTTGTCTTAACACATTTAAATCGTTCATTTGTTGGAGTTTAGCTCCACATATATGGCAATTTTGATTAGATTGCTTCATTAAAACACTTCAAATTTTGCCATCTATCATCGTTAAATGCAAAATAGATTTTATCAAAATTTGTCGTTCTACAATTATTACACTAGTTCGGGTTAATTTTGATATTTCCTTTTCCACGTTTCCTATTTCTGTTTTAGTTAGCTCTGCAGTTTCATTTTTTAGAAGTATTCTTATGGACCGGCAATATTTGGTTGAAGAAAGGCGATTATTTTGCCATAAAATTAGTTTCTTATTTTTTTTTGTCATTATTAATGCCATCACCAGGCGAAGAATATGTGAAAGTTGTAAGGGTACCAGTGACATAACAAATACATAGGCATCATCACAGTTATTTTCAGTTGCTTGAACACTAAATTGTTGCTTATATTGACTCTGACTCCAGGAGCACCATCACAACCCCATTTAAAGATTATACTCAAATTTGAAGAAGCGTCTAATCCAACTTTCAATTGTTTAAGAACTTCATGCTATACTAGGGCTAAACGTTTTATGGTGTGGTCAATTAACGACTGAAGATTTAGTTTAGCAGAGAATTCGGTTATAGTTATTTGGTCTGGATAACATAGTTTTTTAGCTTCAAGAAGTAAGTGATAATTTGGGTAAATATCAGCATTATGTGCTTTGTTTATTTGACGCATCGAAATGTATTGATCCTTTGTTAGTTTTTGATCGACAAAAAAAGGCTTCATCCGGGGTAATTTTAATAAGCGGTTTTCTATTAATATTTTTAAGGACTCTCTTTATTTTTGTAGCTCTTTCTGGTAAATTTGCAATTACTTCTTTTAGGATATGAGCAGCGTCACGCCTTCTCTGCAGGCTCATTTGCGCAGCAAGAATTAATTCATTAGAAGAGTTTGTTTCTAGCAGTGATTTTAATTTCCTTTTTTGGGATTTATTGGTACACTCCTAGAATGATTTTTGCGGTCTTCCTACAGGATTAGGAGAAGGTTCAGGCCGACTTAAAAAGTCAAATAATAGTTGGCCTTTTAAACAATCGCGGTTTTGTCTAATAAAATTATTTAAAACAAAATGACTTTTTTGCCAACGTTTTTTTAATTTTTGACAAAAGTTATAACACTTTTTTTTATTTTTTTCAATTGTGTTATCATTTTTGTCTTCTAAATTTAATATAGTAAAGCTATACTCAAAAACTCGCCTTTCTCTGTTTTTCAAATTTGCTTAATTGCTCCAAATATTAAAAATATCTTGGCATATTATGTCACTATCACACTCTAAAAAAATATTTACAAGTTAAATTGGTAAAAGTTGGCCACAAACTATGACTAAATAATCTTAGATATATCTAGATAAACCATTTTTTCTTAATTTGTGACAGTATTTTACGGCGTTGCTTTATAATGCCTTTTTAATTTCGATGAACACAATGTAAAATTACTATTTACCAGGACATATATAATATCAATTTTTTTAAAAGTAATATTTTATGAAAACACAACAATTAACATAAAAATGTACATACCATGAGGTACATTCTCCATATTTTTTAGCACAACTAATTAAGAAGTACTACACACCACTATTTTTTTAAACAAATGATACAATACTGATCACTTTGGGGTCGACGTCCGAGAGACATTATGCACAGATTGCGACACGCCGTAAAACACAAAAGGCCCTTTTTTCACTATCAAAAAACGCAATTTGGTGTTGTATGTAGTCTATAGCAGTGTTTCTAATACAAATTGCGTATTTTTTCATACTTTATATTTTTACCTTTTAGGACGCTATATTGGCAATCGGAACGTCTGTGCGTCTGCTACAATGACATTAAAATATGTTCTATGTTTTTCTAAAAAATATTCTTTATAATTTTTATTCCATGCCACAATTTGACCGACTATGACGCTCTTTATAATATATTTTATTACAGAATATGCAACCGAAACTAAATGAATCATAGGAAAAAAAAGATGGTGTAAATTTAAATAGCTTCTCAAATTTTCCATTTGGAAAATACAGGCATTTAAAACAATATATTCTGAGTAATTATTTTGGTACATGGGCATGCCATTAAAGGGCATTTTTGTTGCAGTTCAAACTTCTACTAGATAAATTACTAATCATTTATTTTAGTTTGATTTCATTATATCGTTTTAAGATTAGCGGTTAAACGTTTTGTTTAGGTATGTTGTCTAAGCATTACATGCATCCATAAAATAGAGAAAATGCAGTATAATTTAATATTCTTATTATGTTGCCATAGACTTGCAATAAGTCATTTTTTAATTTTCATAAGTGACAAAAAAATAAAAATCGTTCATAGACTCTGTTAGCCTTAAATGCATATCTCTCTCGTATATCGGGAGGCGTAAAGTTACAATTACCTAATCACCTCACAGAACTGTCGATCGATTAGTCTCTAAAATAAAATATTTTTTATTGTTTTAGTCAAATGAAATTTAAACTTTTAATACTGACATTTGAGAATTTTAAGAAGTGGCGCAGAAATCAAATGGAATTTAGCACAAAAAAAATGTGCTCAGGCTCTTTTTGTCGACTTGGTCCTCCAGCATATTTTCGAAGGCACTCACATTTTAAAGTTTTATGGGGATGCTAACATCTAAATAACATATAAATATATCTATAGCCGTTTTAACAAATGACTTGAAAAATAAAAAATATCTTACCCTTAATGCCTGCCTTAAACTGTTAGTTTCTGATGATGCTTTACTTTATTATGTATATTAATGGCAATATAAAAGGATCTATATCTTTACCAAATTGGTTCATCAATTCTATTACTGCCTCGCTTTGAGATAAATTCAGTTCTAAAAAGTCTTTTATATTTCCAGTGATGTGTTAAAAATACGGCGTATAAAGCGAATGCATCATTCAAGTTAACTTCCAATAAAAAATAATGTGAACTATTATTTACCAGCGTCGACTACGATATTATTAAAATATGTTTACTTGGATATACCAATTGAAAAATAAATCTAATCATCTCTAAAGACACAAACCCTAAACTGAACTAAAAACGCGCCTTAATGCACAGGATATCCATTTTCGGCACTTTTGCGGGGTATCCCCCTTATTTTTAAAGGGGGAAGGTTGAGGTTTTGCGACAGTTGCTACTTTTTTGTGAAATTAAAGATGGCACCCGCAGAATTTTTATAACCCTTTTGATTTTTGAGACACAGGGCGTTTTTGAATATTGCATTAAGTTTTTATTTATGGAACCCTACTTTACTTTTTAAAGGACACCCAGTATATTATTCTATATATTTATTAGTAAGTTTTCGAAAAATATATACATATATGCAATTATTTTGAAAAACAAGCTTAAAATTCGAGATTTTCTAAAATTTTCTTTTGTATCTAATTAGTAGGCTATGGCTAAAAGGTATTAAAAGCAAAATGAATGTAAGTAATTATTATACTAAAGATGTAATATTTTCCAACTTAATTCAATTTTTTTTTTTTATTTTGAACTTTTAATTATTTATTACAGCATTTTAACTGAATTATGATGGAATTATTGAATTTTACATAAAACAAAACAATAATTACCTATCTTACTTAAAACTTCAGTTAGGAAAAACACAAAGGACAAACAAAATTTTGAAAAAACAAAGAGTTTTCAAAGGTAGTTTTCAAAATGACGGTCATTTTCCCCTATGCAAAACTGACACATTTTCGTTATTTTTCTACTAGCTTTCAAAAGAATCATAGGCCTTCTTGGCAAATTTCGGAAACTTAAAAGCAATTACCACAGGAAGCTCCGCTGCAGACTCATATTGCGTTTTATATAGGAAAAATCTAAAATCCAAAGGTGCGGAGATAGAGAGACCATCTTACAGGTCCGCGGGTACCAATCCATCTTTGAGGAGAGTTATCGTCTAAAAATACCCTTAAAAGCGCAGAGTTGTGGCGTGGGACACCGTCTTGTTGAATATAAACAGCAATATAAAGTGCGAATGAAACATTTTCCATCAGTTGTGAAATAACTTCCTTAAAGATTTCTAGGTATCGACACGCTGTGAGACCTTCTTGAAAAATTCTATAGACTACGTTTATTCCAAAAATGAAACACGAGACCCCAACCCCGAAGGGTCTTTGTTGTGCCCTCTCAAAAATTAAATGGTGATTTTTTGTTGACTAGTTTCTTGTATTATAACAACTGAAAATTCCCGCACTTGAAAAATAAGATTTATCGGACTAGATAACGAGTCTCCCAAAACATCCATCAGTATGGATTTGTTGTAAATACTATTGTCAAAACAACATTCTGCGCTTGGCATCTCCGGGGTGTAAATGTTGAACTATATGGAATTTATATGGATGAAACCTTTGCAAAATTATTTGAGCATGAGGCTTGGATACACCAGTTGCTTCCTCTATTTGCTGGCAAGAAGATAAAGGGTCATTTCTACATAGCCCAATACGTTTATTTCTTTTCTCCCTCTACCTTGTTTCTTGTATAATTTAGGACGGGCCTGGATAAATCATCCGTGCTCTACTAAATTTGATTAAAGGCAAATTTGTCTCGGAAAGGTTGCTTTCTCTCAGAATATCTAAAATGAACAAAAAGAACTCCTAAGATATTATCCTAACCACAGCGCTCAATATACGTTACCTTTACAAAATTTTCGTAGACCGCCATTATTGTAAAAAAAGTAAATTAAATATATATAATAGCAGAAATATATAATTTCTGCAGGTGCAAAACGGCCTAAAAGAAGAATTGCTTTCGAGTATGTCACAGGGTACCCACCTGCGATCATGATTTCTGGGCCTCTACCCTCATCAGGCAGGCTTGTACCCAGGGAGATCTGAAATAACAGATTGCTCGATATGACAAAATTGAAAACGAAACGTCTATCATACTGAAACAGTACTACAAGTTAAATGTAACATTTAGCACCACCTATCGGGGCTCCGGTGATTTCCGGCTGCAAACCCGTAGGTAATTTAAAAAGCATGCACTAGCACCATCATGCGTAGAGTAGATACTAAAAATCGATAAAAATGCGCTCTCACACATCTTTATCAAAAGTTCTCGGCCGGAAAAGATATATGTATAATAGCAGAAATATATAATTTTTAGGCCGTTTTGCACCTGCAGAAATTATATATTTCTGCTATTATACATATATCTTAGTAGTATCTGTAGTACTGTTTCAGTATGATAGACGTTTCGTTTTCGATTTTGTCATATCGAGCAATCTGTTATTTCAGATCTCCCTGGGTACAAGCCTGCCTGATGAGGGTAGAGGCCGAGAAATCATGATCGCAGGAGGGTACCCTGTGACATACTCGAAAGCAATTCTTCTTTTAGGCCGTTTTGCACCTGCAGAAATTATATATTTCTGCTATTATACATATATCTTTTCCGGCCGAGAACTTTTGATAAAGATGTGTGAGAGCGCATTTTTATCGATTTTTAGTAAATTAAATATGGTATATGCTTAAATAGAACCAAAACAACAAAATATTTCATTATTAATCAGAAACTGACAAACCCGCATCATTTTTGACATTTTGCTTTTTATTCCAAACAAATTAGCTATAGCTTACTACTTACTAATTGGGCACAAAAGAAAATTTTGGAAAATCTCGAATTTTGAGCTTGTTTTTTAAAATAATTGCATACATGTAAGTATTTTTGGAAAGCCCACATTATTCCTAATAAATATAAAGAATAACATACAGGATGTCCCGATTAAAAGATAAAGTAGGGTCCGATAAATTTTTGACACTGAATTCTACGAGAAAAGTCTTATAAGGAACAGTTTTCTTCTTTTAATCTATCTTTAAAAATTAGGGAGATACCTCACAAAAGTCCCGGAAATGGGATACCCTGTGCTTATAAAATGGTCTTATATCATTAATAGTAAACCGTATGCTATAATCTCATTATTTATAGATGAATGAGGAGATTAATACAAAAGTTACCTGTTAATAAAGTCTATTCTAAAACTAACTCAACATGTTCGATCAGATTGTTGCGCGATTTATCAAAGCAATAGCTATTCAACGAGCGATGCATGTTTTTAAGCGCTTAACTCAAAATGTAGATCGTAACTGTACTATTGATATGCGACCGAAACTAAATGAATCAATAGAGAAAATAAAATGATATGAATATAAATACCTTCTCATATTTTCCATTTGAAAAATACAGGCAGTTAAATTGATAAATTTTAAGTAATTAATGTTTTGGTACATGAACAGGCCATTGAAGCGTATTTTTGTTCAACTAGACAAAGTACTAATTGTTTTTTGTTCTTTTATTTCATATATCGTTTTGAGATTTACAGTGAAACGTTTTTACTTCCCTCGTAAAAAGGAAGTATTGTAAATCCCCCTCCGAGATTTTTTCAGATCTTCACGTTTCAGTGTTCCTAGATGCTGAAACACATGTTGTCTTAATTCCGTCCGTGTTCGCGGCATAGCTAAAAACTACTTGCCCAATTGGCTTCAAATTTTGGTCAAAAATTAAGGGTCGTATGGAGATAACCTGGTAACATTTTGGTTAGAATCCAATGACGAAACAACATGGCGGCCTAGTGAAATGTCAAAAAAAATTAAAAAGCTGCTTATTCAACCTATCTCAAATTCCGTACAATCATCAAGTATTATGTTGGAATCAGCTGGTAACATTTTGGTACGAATCCAACAAAATTATTTAAAATTAATTTCAATTTTTGTGCTGGAATTAAGTGTGCTATAGGATAAACTGGTAAAGTTATGGTACGAATTGAAGATGGCGAATCAAAATGGCGACCAAATTAAATTTTGAAAAAATCAATGTAATAAATCTTTTTCAATTGACTTTGAATTTTGCAGAAAAATTAAATGTGAAAATGGGATAAATCGGTATCAATTCAACATGACGTAACAAAATGGCGGTATGTGTCAGTGTAAAAACTACTTGTTGAATTTATTTTAAATTATGCCCAAAAGTCAAGTGTGGCATAGGTAGGAAGAAACTGGTAAAATATTGATAGGAATCCAATATGGTGTAATAAATCTTTTTTTACTTTTGAATTTTGGCAATTAAAATGTAGCTTTTGATTATACATCTTTTCTTATTCTGATATAACATTCCTATATCTAGATCCAAAATCATATTTACGGCTTGTTTTAACATCGAAGATCTCGTAACCACTTGGACAGACAAAACGTACCTTAAAAAGTGCTCCTAGAGAAACATTACAGAATTATATGCTAATCATGAAAAATTTTCCTTATGTTTGTGTAAGTATAAACTGCAGTTTTCAAAATATATTTCGGAGGAATACCAAAGAGCAATATCTCTTTTAAAAAAATGCTGGAAAATACATATAAAAGGTATAAACTCTGTTTCTGGGCGCATATTTTACTCCATTTTAGAGAACAAACAGTCTTTTATTGTATATAATTTATTTCGTTGAAATAATTGTTTAGTTCTGATTATTTCCATGTATTATTGCGGCTAGATGTTTTAAAAGCAAAACATTATTTATTAAAAATTTGTTATGTCGCAGTAACCAGATATAATTATATTTTTTGAAACCAGTAAATTACTCGGAGCGTAGAGTTTAATTTGCATTTTGTTATCGTTTTCTAACGGGAATTGAACTGATATAACTTCATTGCGTATAAATGCCAAAAAATGTTCATTAGCCGGTACAGAAAATTAAGAGAGGCGTGCAAACAAAGCATGTTTAATTTGACTATCAACTAAAAATCGACCAGCGGTACATCAGAGTTTTTAAGGATATTATGTTTCATGTGATGAAATAACATTAGATAAATATCGGTGTAGAAGAATGTGACCTGAAATGAAATATTATTTTATAGGTAGAACATTTATTAATATTTCATTTATTTAGAAATAAATTAAATACCGGCATAAGAATATATAACAAGTGGCTATAAAAAAAGTTGTCCTGTCTTAAAAGCTTTAAAGTTAAATTTTAAACTTAAAGTAACCTGGTTTTGAAACAATTCGATTTCAGAAGGCATCTTCAGAGATCTTCATTAAGTTTTGAAGACTTCTGAGTTATATAAAACAATTGAGGACATATGTTAAACCGTTTTTTATAACAATATAAAATATCTCCTAGTTCTAAAATTTCGTTTAATAGATAGTTTAACATATGTTTAAAAATCATTTAAAACGTTAACTAAAAAAATTGTTTTTTATTTCAATATATAATTTTTTAACTTGTTCATTTACTAAAACATACTAAAATATTTAGTTGTTTTTGCGTAATTGTACTTGAATAGCGTATTAGGAATGAATGATTTACGAATAATTTGAAAATGCACCAAAAGAAATTACAAAGTAATTATTACAGATTTTTACAAAATTCCACGAATTTTAATTTTTTTTGGTATTTGGACAAACTCGTTTCGTTTATATTTTTATAGCGACACTAAACGTACCCCTTTAAAAATCAACCTGTGTTCAGCCTCAAAATTGAAACAAGTATAGGATTTGAGTTTAGTTTACTGGAGCTTTAGATATTCGATATATTATAAAAACTGCATTTTTACATACATACGACGTATCCGTCCGGCCTAGTAAACCTGGACTGGATTTCCTTTACCCGGAACTTTCCTCGTTATAAATCTTTCCTGTTAATACGAATAGTGAAGTGTGACCTAATTTAGTTCAGTACATAGCCATTTAGCAACACGTATATACTGCCTTTTTGAACATTTTTAATGGGCGCCATTTTGTGCCATCATATTGGATTCCTACCAATATTTTACCAGTTTCTACCTATGCCACACTTAATTTTTGTGCAAAATATAAAATACACTCCGCCATTTTGTTACGTCATTATTTGGCCGTCATTTTGTTCCGCCAACTAGAACTCGTGTCACAACTTTACTTTCCTCTACATCACACTTAATGCTTACAAAACAATTGAAAATAATCTAGTAAGTAGTTTTTCAGGTTACCTTTTTAAATATTTTATTAGGCCGCTATTTTGTTTTGCTATCTTATATTCATACCAAAATATTACCAGTTTATTCCTATGTAACAATGGATTTTTGTGCAATAAAATAGGTATTTCCCTTTTGCGAGGGAAGTAATACATTGAATAAGTAGTTTTTACACTGATTTTTTAAGACCGCCAAATATATAATTTTGCTGCTCTCAATTGATTAGGAGTATTTTTTACGTTAGTTTTTTTAGACCTTTTATTTGGCCGCTATTTTGTTTCGCCTTGCCCAAAATTTAAAATTCTTTAAAAACTAGTCTTTTAGGCTCATATATTTAATTTATATTTTAAATAATTTATTAAGCCGCCATTTTGTTGGCTATCTTGGATTCGTACCGAAATATCACAGGTTGATTCCTATGTAACACTTTTTGCACAATTTGAGGTAAATTGGATAATTTCTTTTTTAGTAATTTTTTTCAACATTTCACTAGGCGGCCATTTTGTTCCGCAATATTAGATTTCTACCAAAATATTGACAGGACATCCTCACACAACCCTCAATTTTTGACCAAAATTTGAAGTCAATCAAGTAAGTAGTTTTTAGCTACGCCGCGAACTGACAGACAGACATACCGACACACAGACCAATCGAATTAAGAAAACATATTTTTTAGCATGTAGGGATGATATGTAAAAGATATGTACCTACATTTTTTTCACGATTACAAACACTTCATTCATGACCGCCATTTTGTTCTACTATTGAAATCGTACCATAGTTTTACCAGTTTTTTTTCCATTTCTCTATCCCATAATTAATTCTTGCGCAAAATTTGAAATTAACCTATTAATTAGTTTTTTCGGGCTAAATTTTTAAATATTTTATTAAGCTGTGTTTTGCCATCTTGGATTTGCACAAAAATGTTACCAGGTGATTCCTACATAATACTTGACATTTGAGGTAAATCGGATAAGTAGATTTTTAATAATAATTTTTTTTTAACCAGGTCATCCTCATATAACACTTAACTTTTGACCAAAATTTGAAGTCATTCGGGTAGTTAGTTTTTTAGCTGTGTCGCGAACAGACTGAGAGACCGACAGAATTGAGAAAACATGTTTTTCGGCATCTAGGGACCCTGAAACGTAAAGACCTGCCAAAAATCTCGGAGGGTGATTTTTTCACGATTACATTACTTACCTTTTACGAGGGAAGTAATAAATTTTATGTGTACTTATACATTTACCAAACATAATTTCTGTTATTAATAAGTATGAAAGTGCCACATAAAAGTGGTTTACATAAACCTTTCAAATTTAAGTTCTCACGGAGTCGAGTGTTCCTGGGTCGTTTTATATAACCTTCTCATAGCTGGCTGTCTGTCTTTCATTAGCAATTACTGAATTCTCGGCCTATGGTTCTGGAGTGGTTTGGTGCTCTTAGGCATTTTTAGCTGTGCCACTATCTGATTGGGTTGGAAAAGGTCCATCAGAATGACGAGTGACTCTTTTGTTTCATTACTTCCTCATATCTTCACAGCTCTTTTAATCTTCGAAGGAACATTAAACTACAGAACATGAATGACTGGTTTAAAGTAACCACTAGACTGCTTCTCCTACTATAGACATTGGTCTGCTAGACGAGACATCGGATTGCTAATTCTCCCAAGAAATCCCTATTTCCGAACGCTTTACCTAGATCTTACCAACTCTCAGTCATTGTCCAACTTTTCACACTTATAGCACCTATTCATTAATTAAAAACAAATTATTTGATATTACCTTCACGCGTACTCAATTTGTTACAAAAACTACATTTTGGGAAAATTATTGTGTTCTTAAAATGCTGTATGCGATGATATCTTAGGATAAAAGAACTATTTTTTTCATCGAGAATACGTCGTTTGTCAAAGCTGACGAACGATCCCCTGATTCTCCAAACAATATCTTATGCTCTTTAAGTATGAGGGAAGTACAAACTATTTCTGCAAATGTAATAAGAAAATTCATTGTTCAGTTTAACCAAGGACTAAGAGCTGAATTATTACAAGAAGAGAGGAGAGGACAGCCCGACACATTTTTAAATAGGATTTGCAAATCATCTTCTGATTTGCTTCTGAAAACGGATTTTTTTCATTATAAAGATAAAATATTCTCGATAGTAATAATACGTACTTCTCTGTAAGTAGTGTAAACACATATTCTTGCATCACGCCAAGTTGATTAGAATGTAATTGTAACGTAATTTTGAATGTAACTGAAAATCATGATTTTAAGATGAAATTATGAATGTGAATAAACGAATTATTGACAAAAAGCAACATATCACACTGTTTAATATTACAGTATATTAAAAATTATATTCTTATCTAAGCAAAGAATTGAGCTATATAAGTATATTAAAAGGTATACAAACATGCAATTTTTAAATCAGTGGCAGGGTTATCTAATAGTGGCTATTTAATCTGTGATAGGTAAATAGAGATGAAATTCTAGTATTTTTCTATTTACCCATTTTAATAAAAAATCTTTTAGGGCAAGAATTGACTAATTCAAAATCTCAGCCGAATTCTAAGCGCGTGAAACGACTCAAGAAAAATTTGAGCCATGTTTAAGACAATTAAACTAATAGACGGATTTTATTGATTAAGCCCCAATCTTTGCCTACACACGAAGTCTTCTAACTTATTTCCTTGCAGCCTCTGATATATACCTTGTTGAATATGTAGTGATTTATTTGTAAATTTTAATTTGTCATGTGCTTTTAAAGAACATACGTTCGTCGAAGTGTCGAAAATGGAGAAAAGTAAATTCTTCGACAAATTTTGTTCTTATTTTGGTTTGATATCTTAAATAATATCAAATTTGCCGAGGCATTATATTTTACCAACATGTTTTTGCCTCTCTCCATAAAACGTTATTATTGTTTACTACTTTTTTAACTTTTCTTATATATCTAAGTGCAGTAGCTTTATGTCGTAAGACGGAGTCATGCCAAAAAAAACATTTATTACTAAATGTACATTCAGTATTCTGGTAATATATATCTATTTATACGGGTTATTATCTGATAAAAGAAAACAAGATATTGCTATGCGCCTACAAACGTGTTTTTTCTTTGACCTTTCTTAACTATAATCATCAATTTTCGTCTACTCTGTTGGAGTTAAACAACGAAGTTACGATAAATATGTATTAATTTATTATAAAAAAAAACACTGTAAATTTAGCCATCAGTTTTATCTTTTTGTACATTTTTTATATGCCCTCGTATTGTGGCAAAAAGATACTGTAAACTTTACTGAGACATAAAAAAAATAAAAAAGAAGTGTATAACAACATATTATGGTAACACTAAAATGTGGACAAGATATCAATTTTCTCCATTATCGACATTTTGTCGGAAAGATATCCTACACAAACATTACATGCCACTTTAAAGTTTTCTAATCACAAATCCAGAAACAAATCACCACTACTTGTCTAAACCTGCAAATCTCAAGCCTGCAATGAACTAACAAGTTCGAGGGCTTTGTATATAGCCAAAGGATCTTCGAAATAATCCCAGAACTCTTAAACTCCGTTAAATAATTTAGAAGACACCACTTTTCCAAACATGAGTTAAACTCTGCTCGAATCGTTTCACATGTCCGTCAGTGTATTCGATATTTGCCTACGGTAAATTTAAAAATTTGATGCGTCTAGATATTTTCTAAAATTATTGTGAACGTTTTGGTCAAAAAGATATTAAAAATTAATCAAGTGATAGTAACTGCAAATATGTATGCGTCCACCGGCACTATTTTAAGATAGACAAAACCTCACTGAAATTTGGTAACTTACTAGCTGGAGAACAGCCCCCTAACGAGGAGTTACATAACCCTCTTTATTTTTGAAAAAATGCTAATGAATAAAACAATTTTATTTGCTCATATCCACGCTAAGTATATTAAATGATTAGAGATCTTAAGCCATGTCGTCCTTTTCTGCACTGCTGTACTTGGTCTTATAATAATTAACTTTCTGGCATTCTTCCCAAGAAAAAGCAGAAAATTATATTATTTAAAAGTTTAAGATCTATTAAGAAAAACAAAAGCGTTTGTCTTTTTAACATTTTTCTTTAACAACTGAACACGAAAACTGCGAAAGTCTGGCAACAGCGGCTGGCAAAAATATTTTAGAGAATTTTTTTCTTAGAAACTACTGCAAATCCGCAAATTGTCTTTTTGGAAATTTCTAGTGAAGAGAAATATAGAAAACATATTCTTGTAAAACAATTAACCATTTGAAAGTTGCATATCTGGATAGGTTAGAAGACCCTAGAAACTTCTCAATGTGTATCCTTCTGATTTTCGGTTATCAAATACTCCCACTTTGTTCGCTCCTTTCTTCTCAGAGTGTCCCGATTATGTAATGTGTTACCAGCAAAGGCTTTTCCTTCGTGGCCTTCTCATAGATACAAAAAAATGGCAACATCACGAAACCTGTTCTGAAATTAACCGTCGTCTTTTTAAAATTTATTATTTATTTTATAATCCTTCCTCTATAATCACATACTTCTCTAAATTTTAAAGGAAAAGTGTATATTTTGTAGATCGTTAACACTGACCGAATCTTGGTTTTCCGGCAATGATGCACTTCCCTATTGACCGCCTTTTGTGTAAGGGCTTTATCCATGATGTCCGCATCTCTTAACTTGGTACCAACGCAGTACAAAGACGCAGTTTAAACAAAGTTGTTTAATATGTGGTTTCTACACTTTTAGTAAGAGTAAGTATTGTAATCCCGAAAAAAATCACCCTCCTGATTTTTGGAGATTTTTGCATTTTAGAGAACCTAGATGCCGAAATACATTTCGTTTCAGTCGGTCTAGCGGTCTACCGCTGCGAGGCATAGCTCAAAAATTGCTTATCCGATTGACTTCACATTTTACATAAAAACAATGATCATATAGTTACTGGAATAGTAACATTTTGTAATACATACATTTGCGATACATTTTTGGTGCGGGACGTAATAAAATATTTCAATAACCTACAGATGCAATTGATTTGAAAAATGTACAAAAAGTAAGTGTAAAACTGGCAAAATCCTATTTAGCAAACCAAAATGACGGCCCATTAAATGTTTAAAAATTCAGTAAAAAAAACCTTTTCATGGAGAAAAATAATATATAAATAAAACTATGAAAAATAAAATTTTTTGAGTGGGTATCAGGGCCGGCTCGTGACTTTATAAAGTGACAGTGCTGCAGGCTGCATTAATTTAACTAATTTAAATAACTCAGCTGTGGGGAGGTCTTGATGATCTTTCAATATACAATATGCCTCACAAATATGGAATATGCAAAGTCAACTTGAAAATTAAAAAAAAAGCAGTGTTCGTGATTGGCTGTCCTCCACATAATACAATCCGTGATAAGCGAATAAGTTTTAATTTTTTTTGAAAACTATCAATGCGATCACTGCGCCTATTTCTCTTAGCGACAAATTTGTTAACCTCTCCTTCATTTAAATCAGGATAGACCAAAAAAGTTTGTGTTCAACTAACAAAGATGCAAAGGTATTAAGCCTGTCTTGACACATGGCACTCGGCATAGTAATTTTTAACAATTTAATTGTGAAAGAGTGTAAGCTAAAATACAAATGATTTGTCTTTCAACAATCTTCGTACTGAGCCCGCCTCATATTTGTGCCGATAGAATTCTTTGCAGCTCGGCATTTGGTAGAAGGGATCTCGTTTATAGATCGGTTTAATGTCACAACGAATATCACATGTTGCGAGCTGCTATTGGATAGGCCGCGACGAATACGTCACTTCGCAGTGCGACAGCAGCTGCTTGAAGTAAGCATTTTCATAAAACAGCTAATACATATTCTGTGGTATTGTGTAAGCGATTTGCCGAAGTGAACGAAACTAAGCTGAATTAAAATTATTATTTTTTTTAAATTTCTACCAGTGCTGCAGCTCTTATTAACAAACTGCCACTAGTAGGTATGGTAAGTAAACATACACATTATACAGGGTGTTAATTAAAGTCGTGGACATATTTCAGGGGGTGATAGTACTCGAGAAAATAGAAAAAAATGCCAATATATACATGGTCAAAAACGCACCATTTTCGTTATACAGGGTGTCAAAGTTCCAATTTTTTTCTAGTTTTTTACGTTTTTTTCCAGTTCCTTCTGAGACAATTAGTTCAAGTTTAGAAAATGTATTACTTTTAAGAACATCTACGATAAAATATCAACATCGTGGATGTTAGTATACAGGGTGTTACATTTTTTGCACCATCTACAAGTTTATTTTGCGGAACTTTTTTTTAGAGCACCCTGTATGAATTCTGATATAAAATTTAAATTCTTTGTTCATTTCTTTAGCTCTTTCGTATTTTGCATTATTCTCGTATCTATCACATTCTTCGACTTATATGCAATAATCGATTAAGCAAAAAATTAAGAGACGGATTTTATTTTACATCAACCGACATGATAATGAACAATCAGATAAAATTATTACAGTGAAATTAAAAATAAAACGAAATTATAAAAGTCGTTGAAAATGTCCGCCTCTTGCTAGAACGCAAGAATCAAGTCTTCCAGGAGTATTGCGAATGATGTCGCAATAATGCCAGCCCACACATTTACTGAAAATTGTTGCTGGAAATTATTTTCAAGTATCGAATGCGGATTCTCTTCTGCCCAAAAATGATTGTTATGAAAATTACGTATGGCATTCCCAGAAAAATTTTCCTCATCGCTAAATAAAATCGTGTTTCCAAATAATGGATTTTGGACTAGCATTTGTAAGAACCACTGGCAAAAATTTAAACGGAGTGGAAAGTCACGTGGGAGAAGAGCTTGAACCCTTTGGATGTGGTAAGGATACTTTAAGTTGTCTAATACAATTTTCCTCGTACTCGTACCTCGTCCTAACCGTTCTGTTTGCTCCTGCTAAATGTGTGGATTTCTTGAATGATCCATTTTCACATAGCCGATTATATACCTTTGCAAATGTTTGTCTATTGGGCACCATGCGATTTGGATATTTCTGTTCATAGAGTCGTCTGGCTTCATAACAATTGCCGTTGGCAAGTCCATAAATGAAATTAATTTCTGCATATTCTTGATTTGTGAATTCGATCATCATTAAACAACTCGAAACAACTACGGAAACGTCAAACAAAAAAATATTTCTTACAAAATGTCAGATAAAGATTTAGCCTACACTTAATGTGCATCTATGTCTAGTCGAAAACTGCGATAGATACGAGAATAATGCAAATACGAAAGAGCTAAAGAAATAAACGAAGAGTTTGAATTTTATATCAGAATTCATACAGGGTGCCGCAAAAAAAAGTTCCGCAAGATAAACTTGTAGGTGGTGCAAAAAAATGTAACACCCTGTATACTACCATCCACGATTTTAATATTTTATCACAGAGGTTCTTAAAAATAATACAAGTTTTAAATTTGAACTAATTGTCTCAAAAGGAATTGGAAAAAAACACAAAAAACGAGAAAAAAATTGAAACTTTGACACCCTGTATAACGAAATAATTATGCGTAAATTATTACCAAATAACTATATGCGTGATATAAACTGTGATATCTGTGTATAGTGAAATTCCTTACGATGGATGTTCCCCTTAAAGAGCAATAATTTGTCGATTTAAATATATCACTGTGTGGCACTCGGTTTAATTATTAAAACGGATTTTCCAATGGAAATATAAATGTTGAGTGAAATGTAATATAATTGGTATTCAACTTCAGCAATTACCAATTACCGACATTGTTACGAAGTCAAAACGGCGCTGGAATTAATTTTAAACATGCGCTTAGTGTTAAGTGAAAAATGAGTAAAGGAATGTGAAAATGGAATTTACTGGAAGTCTCAGTGGTGTAGCCACAGGGGCCAATATAAGAAATATATCCCGCCCCCTAAAACTCTTTAAATATAGTGGAATTATTAAAAATATTTATCTTTTCTTTTGCTAAAATATGTATTACGCTAATCGTTTTGCAATATCTATAACTTTTTGTTCTCCCTCTGCATTCCCTTTGGGTAAAGTCCGCCAACAACCATGTTGATAAATAATTATAGCCCCCTCCCCCCAGCTCTAAGTCTGGCTACGCTAATGTTTTGGGTAAGAGTAATTATTTTTTTATTGTAGCTTATTGAACTCGATATCGAGTATGTTTAATTTTAGGGCCTACAGGGACCTCAGAATATAGCGGTGACCACGAAATTACTAACAAGGCTGTAACTTTTTTAAGATGAGTACTATTAACATGAAATTTTACAGTGATATATGGTTAGTTATGAGGAAGATTTTCGTTGAATAAACAATCAACTGCCTTTTCCGGTTTAACCGGAAATGCTATCAACTTTAATATTTTAGATGGAACACCCTGTATATTGATTTATTTTTGAATTCTACAAGTGAAAAGTCACTTTCAAACGATATTTTCTCGTTTTATTTTAATGGGACGACCTATAAACCTACTCAACATCTAAATCTTAGAACAATTTTAAATACTTTTGTGTATCATACCCTATACTTATATCAAGTACTTTTTGAGATATTTCCATATATATATATTTCCATATGCAGATAATTCGCTTTGAGAGTTAAACGGTAATTATAAGTACTACGTTTTTTGAGATGTTCGATATACGGTGATATACGGTGAAACTAGAAAAAATCGCAAGGAAGCCAGAGCATTCTACGTACAGCGATTTCCGAATCGCCGATATCAATCAGAGTTATACTTTCCTTGGTTAGAAAAGTATTTAAAATCGGAAGGGAATCCGCCAGGCGAGAATTTTGTAGTTAGTGAAGAGGCTCAAATTAATACACTGGCTTGTATAGCAATCGATCATACTATATCAATACGACAAATAGGCAGTGAAATTGGAATTGGCCGCGAAAGTGCCCAAAAAATTTTACGTAAGCATGGCTTTAAATCATTCAAATGCCAAATCCATCACCACTTATATGAAGCGGATTATCATAAAAGACTAAAATTTTGCAACTGGTATTTTGATATGCAATAAAGACAACCCAATTTCCGGACAGTAATTATTTTTTCAGATGGATCCCGATTTACCAATATGGGAATGTTTAACTGCAATAACACTAGGTACTGCGCTACCGAGAATCCACACTTAGTAAGGAAAGGGGCATTCCAAGAAAGATTTGGTGTTAACGTCTGGTTTGTAGTACTAGGAACTCGAAAAATAGATCCCATTTTTTTATGAGCTCCTGGATGCATAACATTATTTGCAATTCCTCCAAAATACAATAGAGGATTTTATGGACAATTTATCCATTGTTTATTACAATCAAGTATATTTTCAGCAAGATGGCACCTGTCTATAAAACACCATTAAAAAATCGTGCGGACTTTATTAATCGAATTACAAGGGCGATAGAAGAAATAACTCCAAGGCAGATAGAAAACATTTTACAAAAGTTTCATAGCAGAATTCGTATATCCCATGAAGTTAGTGGACAACGTTTTGAAGACCTTTTTTCTTGGTTTTTTATTACTCATGTAGCTTTAGCTCTATTTCGTGTTTTTCCTTGAGTTTAGAGGATTTTGTATGTTTGAATATTATTTAAATTAGTGTTTTGTGGGGTAATGACAGTTGGAGCTACTCAGTAGTGTCCTTAATAAATACCTATTTAAGTAGACTGGCAATATTTCTCATAGTAAATAATAAACAATGATTAGTTATACAGCGTGTGAAAACATCAAAGAACAATCATTTTGAAATAACTTTTTGTAGGTAAATTTATATATATTTATAAGGTTAACTAATTTTTCGTTTTTACTCAGTTTACATCGCTGCCAAGTACAAAATATGCTTAGCCTTACCGATAACATATCATAGGCCTTTTAGTCCTTTTTTATATGTCAAGAACTCAATTTAGTATCATGTGAAATTCAAAAACCTAGTCCTTCCTTAGTACCTATAATCCTGAACCAAAGAACCTACTTTAAAAATTAGAAGGTGATTAAAAGACTGGTGTTTCTTTATTTCACAGCCACCTTGGATCAGAAATTTAATATTTGTCATTTGTCAGCCTAAGCGTTAAAAAGGTAAGTGCACAGTACAATTGAAAATATCTCGAGAAGTGCTTGATAAAGGTATAGGATATTATACACAAAAGTATTCAAAATTGTTTGAAGATTTAGATTTTGAGTAGGTTTAAGGGTCATCCAATTAAAATAAAACGAGAAAATGTCGTTTGAAAGTGATTTTTCACTACGTTTTCGGGTAAACGGGAAGTATCCTAATTGTCACATTAGATGCAATAAGTTGCATAACAAACACTATTTACAGTGTTAAATTGGAACTATCTTCATTTGTTTTTCCAAAAACCGGAATTATTGATTGAAAATTTTAAAGTTTCATTCGCCATTCAGATATTGACATAGGTATGAAACCTGTTTTATGTTTAGAATCTAGTGTTGAATTCAAAAATAAATCAATATATAGTGTGTTCTATTTAAAATATTGAAGTTGATAGCATTTCCGGTTCAACCGGTTAAACCGGAAACGACAATTAATTAATTATTTATTGTGTTAAAAAGATCAATAGATATATTGACTTTTTCACAACAAAGAAATGTAACTTATTACGTAGGCAAATCTGGAAATTTTCTTGTATTATTTATTATACTATCCTTTAGATAGTATACGTAATGATTTTTCTATTACAATTTAATGCTATTTATAAATGCAAATAATTATTATCTGTATTAATTCTAATTAATATTATTTTTTTTATAAAAACCTAGTAAATTCATATTATATAAGAAAAAACTTTGCGCAATTTGATAAAATTACATTAACGTGTAAATTCCATTTTAAAAAATAAATATGAACGGACCGTAACTTTTAGTCAGAAAAATAATTTGATTTATCCTTTAAATTAAATTCTCCCTTTTTAGCCGCTGCGCTAGTTCCGGAGAGAATGTACAATATTAAGGCTTGAATAATTTTCGAGACCTGAAAAATTCAATTCTGAAGGGACCTAAGCTTGTAATATATGAAACTCTGAGAATAAATGTTTAAACTGCAAAAATTTATATTCCCTTGTTCTCGCTTAGAAATCAAATCAAACAAAGGATTTATAGCTGAAAACATTGTTTGGAAAAAAACATAATTAATAAATGTTTTAAACAGGATTTGCCTGTATCTTTTAGAACCGTTTCAAGAATTAGATTATCTAAACCACTATACTAGCCTTTTTTCCTTTTTGTTATTTCCGTCGTAAAACGGAAGTACTCTAATCGTGAGAAATCATCTTCCGAAATTTTTCAGATCTTTAAGTTTTATTCCCCACATGCCTAAAATAGTATTTTTCCTAACAAGTGTGGAAAATGAATTTTTCCTCACGAGACTGCCCCGCTCGGACAAGCAGTTGAGTGCGGAAAACACATTTTCCACACGCGTTAGGAACATTTATTTTTCTACAAGCGTGTGGAAATAACTAGTGTCCAACAGTCATATTAAAGTTTTTATTTCAAGTTTTACATTTTATTGCTTATTTATATAATAATTTGTAACAAAAGTGCGTTTAATTGCATTGACCACATTGATGGCCAGTTCCAACTGGTTGCTTCTGCTTGGCATCATATCCTATATGCCATATTGCTACTAATTGGCGTTATTCTAATTTCTTCAGTTTGACTGTAAATATTCCTCTGCTACTTTAGTAGACATCCATCTCTCATGGCGTTTCAAGTTAGTTATGCCCACTCCGGCCTCCGCCAATATAGTCGCAGATGGCCGCCTATAACAGTGCCCTGTATATTGTTCTGGATTAGGCAACTTTATATTTTCTGCTACTTCTGCTGTCATTTTCCCAAATTTGTTAATACCAATGCATTGAACAGCACATTTGCGGTTTTGGTAGTTAGCGAAAAATATTTGATGAGGGGTACCTTTGGGACGTAACGATGCGTATTTTTTAATTAAATTTAGGTTATAGTCACCAGTGACAACAAAATTTCTACTGCGATGGATTTTGTTATCTGGGATTTAAAAAAGAAACATAGAGTCCTGTTCTTGAATATTGTCTAACGTAAGATTAAGTAATTCTTCCCGTCTGCAAGCTCCCGCAAGTCCGATTATTGTAGCAATTTTCACTAATACGTAAACATGATGGGGAGCTTCTGTCACTTGTTGATGTTATCTTGGGTTAAAATTTTAGATCTTTTCGGGCGGAAACCTACGCTTTTCTTTTTTAGGAAAGCGGTTACTTTGAAGCATTTGCTCATATCAATGTTCTTTTTAACTTTAAACATTATTTTCAGCATTGAAAATCTCGACCAAAGAGTTGTGGCTGGCAGGTTTTTGAAAGTTCAGATAAATAAACTAAAATTACTTCCTCTTTTTCATAGTTGTAGTTCTTTTGTAGGCACCATTGGCTAAATATTTTATATTCTTTGTAGTATCTTCTTTCCGATTTTAGATAAAAACGAATTCACATTTTTTGCGGCCTCAATAATCTCCTCTGGGACTCCTTCTATTGAGGTTTCAAATACATCCATTTTTTTGCGATACCTTACAAAAAAAAACATATAAAAAAAAACTCGGACTTAAATTGAATTCTCATACATAAAAAATGTTTGACGTCATTTTTGACAATAAACAAAATAGCATGACTTGGATACACAGGTAGTAATTATATAGGTAAGTTTTATAAGGTAATTAATAAATTAATGAAAAATTATAATAATATGTATGCTGACCGCGTCCACGGAAACAGAATACAAATACTCAAAAAAAATCGTTAATTTGAATGTCAATTAATGCATCTTTCGTTCGCGAGCTACTACTTAACCAAATTGGGTCGCGATGTTTATTCAACGGGTTGTTAATCACTACAAATTTAACCTGGTTGTTATGTTACCCTGGGTTGTTGATAAAATTTTGCGCACTAGTGCTGAAAATATTATCCGCATTAGTGCTGAAAAACAAATTTTCCACACTAAAATATGTGTTGAAAATTAGATTTTCCGCACGCTTGTAGAAGAACATGTTTTCTCAATTAGGTCGGTCTATCTGTCGGTCTGTCTGTCTGTCGCAGCTTAACTAAAAAACTACTTGCTCAAATGACTTCAAATTTTGGTAAAAAATTTAAGGTTTCATGGGGATGACCTGGTAACATTTTGGTAAAAATCCAATTTGGCAAAAAGAATGGCGGCCTAGTGAAATGTTACAAAAATTATTACTAAAAAAACTATTTAATTATCCAACTTATCTCAAATTTTGCATAAAAATCAAGTTTTATGTAGGAATCGATTGATAAGATTTTGGTACGAATCCAAGATGGCGGAACAAAATGGCGGCTTAATAAAATGTTTAAAAATTCAGCCTGAAAAAAATACTTAACGGACTGATTTCAAATTGTGTGACATAACTAATTATGGTATAGAGATGAACTAGTAAAATTATGGTATTAATTCAAGATGACGAAACAAAATAGCAGCCAAATAAAATGTTTAAATGTCACCTTTTCAGGTTTTACATATCTTTACATTTTAGCGTTCTTAGTTGCCAAAAAATATGTTTTATCAATCCCGTCGGTCCGTCTGTCGGTTTGTCTATATGTCACTTCACGACATAGTTCATCATATTGACTTCAAATTTTAGTCAAAAACTAAGGGTCATGTGGGGATGGCCTGGTAATATTTTGGTAAAAATCCATTATGAAGGAACAAGATGGCGGCCTAGTGAAACGTTAAAAAAATTATTACTAAGAAAACTATATATCCAATTTGCCTCAAATTTTGAACAAAAATCATATGTTACATAGGAATGAACTAGTAAAATTTTGGTATGAATATAAGTTAGCAAAACAAAATAGCTGCCTAATAAAATAGTTAACAAATCAGCCTGAAAAACTAATTAGATTAATTTCAAATTTTGTGCAAGCATAACGCGTATGGGGATAAACTGGTAAAGTTGTGATACGGATTTGAGATGGCATGGCGGAGCAAAATAGCGCCTAAATAAAATTTTTAAAAAATTAACGTATAAAACTCGTATTAAATTGACTTTAAATTTTGCAGAAAAAATAAATGTGATATAGAGATAAAGTGATACGAATTCAAAATGATGTAACAAAATGGCGGTGTGTGTCAATGTAAAAACTACTTATTGAATTTATTTTAAATTATGCCTAAAAATGTGTGTCACATAGGTATAAACTGATAAAATATTGTTACGAATCCAATAATGATGGAACAAAATGGCGCCCAATAAAAATATTTAAAAAGACAGTATATATGTGTTACTAAATGATTATGTACTGAATGAAAGTGAGTCACACTTCACTATTCCTAATAAAAGGAAAGATTCATATCGAGGGAAGTTCCGGGTAAAGGAAATTTACCGATTTTTCGTCTCTTTGACATCTTAATAAACTTTGATAAATCAATTAATTTGCGGATACCAAAAAAGATATTAGGCGCGTATGTTCTAAAAATAGTTTATTCCTTAATAACATATTGTTACCTATAAGTATTTATATAAAAAACTGGCAAAATGGTACAAAAGCGTTTTGCTCTCCAAAAGTATTAACACCTCACGTAGAGTTAAACATTTATTGCAGTGTAAATAGTTTTAATAAAACAAATGTAACCGAAGAATTATTGAATGAGACATGTATTTATTACACTAATTTAGTATATTTATTTGAATGGGACGTTAAAATATTCCTAATGAACGCTGAAATAAGAAAACTTGCCTAATTAAATACATGATCGATTTAATACCTATAAATGGGTTTGTGCTTGCGATAGTCGATGAAATTATATCCAGTTTGGCAATTATAAAAAATTTTTACAATAAAATCCTACAATTTGTTATAAAATTTTACATAAAATAAATATAATATTTTTAATATATTATCTGTCGGATCGTATAAAAATTACTCTCCAAAGTTTTTGCAGATCTTTACATTTTGGTAAAATACGGCGGAACAAAATAGTGGCCTAATAAAACGTTTTAAAAAGTTATTAAAAAATTACCTCAAATTTTGCCCAAAAATCAAATGTAAAATGTTGGTGTGAAGAGAAATGTTTAAGAAATCAGTATCAAAAAGTTCAGAAAATCGAGTGTGCAACAGGGATGAACTAATAAAATTGTAGTGCGGATCCTATATGGTACATATACGAAATGGCGGCCTAATAAAACGTTTAAAAATTGGTAAAATTCCATTTTCTAGAATGAAGCCTTTTTAAAACTTTCATAACTTAACTTTAACTTTAAAACTTTCATAACTTAACTTTTATATAGTATTAGGGATTTTAATTCATATTTTTATTTAGATATGTATATGAACAGATCAAGCAATGAAAGAAGGAACTTACTCTTCTAGCCTCTGATAACATGATATACAGAGTATTCCATTTAGTAAAATTAATTTCGACCATTTTGTTCTAGATGACAGAACTACTTCGTTTTCTGAAGATTCCCCGTACTAAAAATGTCAGCTGTTGATTCTAAGACAATGCTTTATTAAATATTGATTAGACCAACTTTTCTAGTTCTATTATTACTATACTTTATTTTTCGTCAGATTTTTTCATTAAAAATAACTAAATAATTTTAGCAAATATTAATATATTATGCTTAGATTTTGAAAGAGCATCTAAAAAGTAAAGAAATACAGGATGTTCCATTTAAAATAACAAAGTTGTAGATAGTTGCCATGGAACCCGAATGTGAGGGAGCAGTATTTCAAAAACTACATCCCTCTACCTAAACTTCTAGAAAAATAAAAGTGTTGGGGATGAAAAACGTGTATTCGTTACATTATGAATGATTGTTAAATATCTGAATAAAACAATAATTAACGTATTGCCTAAAATTCTTATTATTGCAAAATTGATATCCAAGTGTACGGTGACTTTTGGCTTGATCAACACAACACAAAAATATTACAAAAACGGTAAAAATATATATGCTAAATAAATATCAAAAAAAAATTGAAAATCGGTAAATTGGTCTTGACCCGGTAAAGAATTCTGTCCAGGCAACCAAAAATACAATTTATATTTGCATATAGTCATTATTTGGCAATAACGTTATATATATTACATAAATTGTAATATTATATTTCATTGTTTTGAATAAAGCAATGAGTATAATTTATAATATTATAAAGGTTTATTATGTAATAAGTTCTGGGTATTGTGTTAAAAAAATAGGTATAACCTTTCCTTTCCTCTTGACGAAAATTTTTCATGATTCAAGAAAAGTGAAATAATATATACTATATACATATATAGACTGTATTATCTGTGTGTGGTGGAATTCGTTAAGAGTGAAATCCCGGGTAATTAATCGATTTTTATTTGGTTTTTATAATAATTATTATTTATATATTTTGATTGTACGACACATCGAGATTCAAATATTTCTTCAGTTACTGTGACTGTTTCATCAATAAAAGGACCCAGTTTGAAAAGTGTTGGGATATGGGAAATTTCCTTAGGACCCACTGCCATCTCTTTTTTTTTAAAGAGTAGTTTAAATGGAATTCCCAAAAAGGATATACAAGAGAGCATAACGCTTTAGATTCTAGGGCTCTCACAACTTACCGTCCCCGACTCCAGAACAAAAATCATCTTGCGAGAAATAATCAATAGAATCTATAAATTGAGAATAATTCTCAAAGGCTATTTAAATTCTAACTTAAATTTTTCCGTAGCATTTTTAAATGTTATTTCTTTTACAAAACCATATGATGGAAGCCATGTCTATATTAAAGGACATATTACATTGCTTGAAAAATTCAAGATATTTATAGTTTGATAGAAACATTATTTAAAATAATCTAATTGTGGTTTTTGTATTTGCATTTAAGTTGCACGTAAAAGCATGTTCATATGATAATAAAATCATGCAATTTTCAGTTCTGTTATTACAAAAAAATTAGAAAGGCGTTCGAAAGAGACGTGGCCTGTTATGAAATTAAATTTTTCGCAAAAAATATGCCTAAAATATTTAAGATTCTCATTTTGTAGTCGTAGCGCTTCCTTTCGGGTGAAATAATGAATTAATTAATCATCCCACCTGTTTTTTTCTCAGCCATATCCCTTAACTCAGTTGTTAGATTGATTACTTCGATGCCTTTTCGAAAGAAAATAAGATAATATGAATATGCTCGACGCTTCATAATACTGAAAAAAAACTTATGAAACACTCGTATAAAGATGCGTCTATTGACTGAATAATTACTTAAGGTTTATTGATTGAATAATTACTTAAGGTTTGACTACAATAATTAAATGGGGTTTTAAAAGTATTTCTAATCAAAATATCCATTAAAGTTAGGTTCGCAGAGTTTTGGGTTTAATTAAAGTTAATACATTTCTTCAGAGCAGAAATTACCACAAAACTAAGCTTAGATATTTCTTTGTATAAATAGTAAAACGTGTGCTAGACGTGCAAGATACTTTTAGTTTCGGTATAATATTTAACTTTTTTTTGAGTATTCTTTGTTTTTTCCGTCAACAAATTTTTCGGAATTATTTTATGATTAGTGCAAACATTTTATTCTAAATAAAACTTCTAACCTAAATAATAACGAAATTGTGAAGCGTAGTAAAGACAAGACTTACCACCAACATTATGAATCAAATCAGAAAACACAGTGAATACCGAAATGTTGTGTGATTCTTTTATCGAGCAATTAAATCTCGATGGGCTATTTACAAACATACAGGGAGAAAGAAAATAGTTTTTTTTATTATATTACACAATATTATTAAAATAGCCACTTAATATTATTTTATATATTAAATGCCGAGGGACTAAATAAGAAAATTCGCTAAATACTAAATATGTATTTGGTTAAAATTTTTTGGTTGCCAAAAACAAAAATACACAAAATGGCAAGCGCCTTAATAGAGTCGGAAGGCGGTTCGAATCAGTGAAACAATCAGGATATGTTCTGTTTATACAGCCACTTAATGAAAGTGAGATTTTTTATCAATCAGCAAAAATTATGAGACCACTTATACGGTGTCATTTATTTAAATGCAAACCACCCCTGTGCAAAGAAAACTTGTTTTTTTTTTGTATTGTGATAACAAAAAATTTTGCAGAAATATTATACACTTTTGTTAAAAACACAAGATAATTAGTTATTACTTCCCTCGTGAGATTTTTTCAGATCTTTACGTTTAAGGGTCCCTAGATGCCGGAAAACATGTTTTCTCAATTCCGTCTATCTATAGGTATGTCTGTCCGTCAGTCTGTCTGTTCACGGCATAGCTAAAAAACTACTTATCCGATTTCTTCAAGTATATATTTATATATATATATATATATATATATATATATATATATATATATATAGCCTGTATTTTTCGTTAGCCCCGAGTTTCTTGTAAAGCGATTTTACCGATTTGTATATATCAAATTTTGCCTTATAATTAATAAAAATAAAATATTTACTTATTTTTAACACGCTTTAAAATTGGAACAAGTATTCTATAATTATTTATTTATTACCTACAAAATTACAAATGTATTAAAAAAGTAAGCAAAAAAATAGTTTCAAATCTAATAAAAAAATTTTTAAATTAAAATTCACTGGCTAATAACAAGGAGCCAGTGGCAAAAGCTCTGAGAATTTGTATAAGGAATGTACAGAAACTTATGCATGAAAAAAAACATAATTTACTTCCGAAGAAGATTGAGAAATGTACACGAAAAAATCCAAGGGGAAAAAACTTAAGTTACAATGCAAAAATGGATATTCATAATGCAATTTATGAGTTATACACGTCAAAGACTAATATAATCCTTCAGAAACTTTTGAATATTATAGACTAAAAAATATCATAATCACTTAAAAAGTCCTCATCTTCTGAGTCGTCCTCAAATGGCGCAATGATCATTGGTGCTATTTCGACATCTAGAACTCGTTTTCAATTTCACCAATCCTATATTAATTTCTCCGTATCTTCTACAGATTTCTTCCAGTACTCTTCTATGTAAGCCCATATTAATTCTATTGCGTTAAACTGGCAATGGTATGGCGGCAGTCGTAAAACCTCATGTCCATTTTCCCGTAATATTTCATCTACGGCATATATTGTTGGTTTTTTAATAGATTTTGCCATTAAAAGAAGTTCTAGTTTCAGAATATTGGGTAAAGGATTTTGTTTTTGTTTTATTAGCCAGTCATAAATATCACTTTTCTTCCAGGATGAAGCAGGTTGTTTATTTAAGATTCTTGAATGATAAAATGCTTTGCCCAAAATAATTAAAGATGGAGCATCTAAATTTGGAATCAGTTGTTCTTTTAACCACTTTTCAAACAGTTCACAGTTCATATTATCGTGGTAGTCCATACTTTTGGATGTTGAAGAAAACAGTAAACTTGCACCTGGGAGAAATCCTGTTGAAGAACCTGCATGCAAAATGATGAACCGTTTTCCCGTCCCACATCCCTTTTTTTCTTGACACTTTTTACAGACTCGTCCTGCCAAGATTTCGAACCACTTCCATTAGAAAATATCCAAGTCTCGTCTAAAAATACCACTTTTCTAAATTTTGAGTTAACATTTTCCGTATATTTCTTTAAAAACTGGATACGCTGACTTGCTATATGTAGCAACTCGCATAAAAATCTTCGATTACAGTCCTTTTTATATCGAAAACCCAACATTTTTATTAATTTTGACAACGATTCTAGTCCTATTTCCAATATGCCTCAATGTTTTAAAGCTTCTTTTAAAACTTGAAGGGTTATATTAGTTTTTGATGTGTATAAATCGTAAATTGCATTACGAACATCCATTTTTACATTGTCACTTAAGTCTTCTGTCTTTGGCTTTTTTCGTGTACATTTCTTAATCTTCTTCGGTAGTAAATTATGTTTTTTTTCATGCACAATTTTCTGCACAGTTCTTATACCGATTCCCAGAGCTTTTGCTACTGTCTCCTGGATATTGGCCGGTGAATTTTCATTTTCGTAATATTGTATTAGATTTAATACCAATATTTTCGCTTGTGGATGCAAAAAACCTGAAAATTGTTTTCTATTACTCATTTTGTCACTGACTTGTCAATCTAACTTTGAATTGACATCGCGCAAAGATTTTTGCAACTACTGGTATTTATATGTTTATCCTCTTTTTTCATATGAAAATATCATAGGTCTATCTAATTCATCTTCCGGAATTTATGCGGAAGATATGATTACACGTAATAAAAGAAAAACTTCAAATGTTTGTTG
The DNA here is from genome assembly GCA_030620095.1 of Kuschelorhynchus macadamiae. NCBI lineage: Eukaryota > Metazoa > Arthropoda > Insecta > Coleoptera > Curculionidae > Kuschelorhynchus > Kuschelorhynchus macadamiae. The sequence continues at coordinate 367,381 of JAUTXW010004542.1, read as the reverse complement.
TTGATAAATCGTATGACCCGCACGATAACACTGCTTTGGACTTTAGTACAAAACATGTTCGTTGTTCATCAACATCATAACATAACCTATTATAATTGCCGTCAAAATGCACTCCAAACTGGTGACGTCGATTGTGATAGTTCTGTTGCGTATTAAGATATTTTCTACAAAGAAAGAAGCTCTAGAAAGATTGCCCAAGCGTTTTCAAAGCTTTTACATATCAATTTTGTTATTTTTACATTTTTTCAGATTTCTTCTAGGTATTTACAGATTTACATTAACTGTACGGAAGTACATACATAATGTATTTTTTCTCCATACTGCAAAAATTGAACCCCCAGAAACGGACGACGTTTTTTCCAAGATGGATTTTTGTTCAAAACCAGGACAAAAATTGTTATAAGGTAAATATTTTTGCATACATAATTTACAATCATTTTTTGAAGATAACCAACCTCAAAACTTTTACCTGTAAACTTTTAGTCAAACCTTTATTTTTGATTATAATTAAGCAATTAATTAATTTTAGGTACTACTTTCCTTAAAAGAAGTTGTATATAATATTTATAGGTGTTAGTTTAAAAAGAATTTTTTTCAATTGGAGTGGCAGCCGATATGAAATATTGATGCACATTTGTACAGTGATTAAGACATTTAACGATGTTTAAATTGAAGTAATTAAGGGTTTAACTATATTTCATTTTACCTGTTTTTTAAATATTCTATATTTTCATTTTTCATACTTTTTTATACAGTTTATTATTTCTGTATAACTTACCTTTAATTTTGTTCGCTAATTTGATTTTTACTTATATCTGTTTTAAATATAATAATTTATGCTTTTTTAAACTTATTCTTAGTAGTTTATAGTCTTATAAAACCAAACGACACCTTGCGAAGGAACTCTCTGTATAAGATCTCACATTTTATATTTGAACCACTGTCATCCTATTTATTTAAATTAATTAAACAAGTGTTTTTATTTATATTTTTTTAAATTTCAGGTGAAGACTGAATAATTAGAATAATAGTTGATAAGGCTATCCCAACTTACAACTAAAACAGAGAACGCAGCTATGGGGAATTAATTTCATGGAAGGAGTGGAAAACCTCTGAGAACAAAAAGGTATCTAGGCTTAATTTATATAAAATTTCCCAACAATACGATATAAATAAGTTTGTTATTTTACTATTAAAAAAGATTTACTCATAATGAAATATTTTAGGCAATTCACAGAAGACTAAAAAAATGGTCGAGTAATAATTCAGGACATAAAAGGGTCTAAATACTCATGCAATCAGGAGAAAATGATGAAATATTTAAGGAAGTAATTTGGTTTTCCAAAGCACTACGAAGAACTGATTTAGTTATATAGTTATACCAATATGCAACTGCTACCTAATCCAAAAAAAAAGGTATGAATATTGATTTTAAATCGAGAAATTTTATGTGTTTATAGGTCAAAGTTAAGTGAAAGAATTTGTACTAATATTGCCCTTATGTGTTAGATATCCAGGGCCAAAAAGGGAATACAATTAACATAGGGTAAATTTAAAATAAAGTAACAAGCATGTATTGGCCTAAAAACAATCTTATATTTATCTAAAATAAAAATATTTATCAAAGTAACCGTGCATCATAAACATAAATTCCTACATATGAGTATTAATACAAAATATCGACCTTACATGCAAAAAAAAACTCGGTGCATTAATGGCAATATTTATTAATTACAGCAAAAGAAAAGATATGTTTGGACCCAAAAATAGAGGTTTGAAGTTGAAAATGCAGCATCCTAACAAGATTATTGAAAGGCCAAAACTTGCATAAAAACAGGTTTTCAAGACTGCTAAAATTAAATTCTTATTTACTCTGTAATATTAAGAAATAAATGTCTTTAGATGTTTTTTGGGTTTCATTTTTTAAATAATTAAAATTTTAATTAATCTAGGCATCGCCATCCAAGTAACAACGTTTGAACTTGCAGTAAAACGTTTCTTTAGAACGGGGTGGTGAACTACTTTAGTTTAAGAATACTGATAGTTGTTGATAACAGGTGGCGCTATACATACCAATTAATCATTATAATATAATCCGGTATAACAAATGAAATCTTCGCTTGAGATATGGATAATCTAACTAAACTATAAAGCCAATATATAATTTAAATAAAGGGCACATATCAATTATTAAAAATTAACACTGAAGAGTACATTATAAATGTTAAACTAAAGATTAAACTATATAACAAAATTAGAGTCTTATAAATATAAATTATTTTCATTTTGAGGCAAAAGTAATTTTTAAATATGAACTCTAGAATTACTCTCTAAAAACACACTATTAGGAAAACTATTATAGTTACGCTTGTCCTTGGTAAACCTCCAAAAATATCTAACACTGAGCTGTAATAAAGATTCAGTTCCCCAAATATACACAGCATAACACATATCATGATCCTCCCTACGCAATGACCTAAGGTTTGCAAATGATTCATAATCCTAGGGGAATCAAGATCACATATACTTCCTGTGCACTCTCTTTTTTTTTACGGATAAGATGTTTCAATGTAGGACTAAAGCTTCTCAAAAATGAAGAATTTTTAATGTGTTTTTAGGGAACGACCAGTTTATACCCATCTAGATTATTTGACTCGGTCTTTCTGCAGCCAAGCGCGTACTTAAATCTCTAAACCATTTTGCTCAATCAATATTTGCTAAATAATTATTTATTATCATGAAATCAGCATTACTGAAGAAAATATGCTGAATGGTGGACATTATTTGGTAAGATATTATCTAAAGCAGGATACACATCAATACTTGCTACATTGGAAAACAGTAAAAAGGAAAATACACTTCAACCTGGCTAATCCTCGCAACATTGCACTGCTGTCTGATAGTTCTTTAGAGTTATTAGGCCAGATTGCATTTGGAAGATTAAAAATAAATACATGTCATGGATCTTTATCATGTATCTTAAAAACTGAAGAACAACGACAATCATACTAATCCTTTCCCGAATTAGGTAGAATGTAGTTTAAATATAAAATTACGATTACAAAAAATGGTGTAGGCTCCCCCTGAAAAGCAAGTTATGATATCGATCAATTTTCAGTTTGCATCCCCGATAACTATTCCTACAAAATAAAAATTACTACAATTCCACTTTTTTTGAGAGTATCTTGTACAAAAGTAATCTAAAATATAGCAAATATTCGTAAAAAATACACAATCAATAACTGTAGCGATCGGTTGAAAAAATATTTATTACCAGGACTCTCCTGGAAGGAATTTTTTATGCACCCTTTATATCATAATTAACTAGCATTTTTCTAAATGTTACTTTTGTTATGCTTAAGTAAATCTTAAAACACAGAAAAATATAAAAAATTAATCACAAGGGAGCCTTTAAAAAAAAGAATGTGGTCTCTCGCTATTTGTATAGCTTTACTGTTAAGATCTGAAAAAATTAGTAAATTTAGATGAGTGAATAGATTTTTGCAGTAAAGTGAATGATACTATTTAAAAAAAAGATTCTGCTATATGTAAATCTAAATAGTCAAAGTTACCTTTAAAATGTTATAAAACATCAATCAAATTCATTATCTTAAAATCATTACCCGTTACAAAGAACAATTGCCAAAAAAACATAAATATTTCGTTTTTACATATGGTAGACAGTACCCTAAAAAGAAGTTTGAGTGTATCTCTGAGTTACGTCCTAAATCCATATTACAAAGCTGAACTTTTTATATTGTATTTTAGAAATTTGAATTTAATATTCGCCATCTGACAAATTTGCAAACCCAATTCTAGCCCACTCCCTCATTTTTTATTCATGTCACACTTTCTTAAACTGGCAAACTTTCTTCCTAAACAAATTTCGGTGTCGTTTTTCCAGCGAATAGCATACCATACTTCAGTTTCCACGCAATTTATTACATAGTTGGCGAATTTGTTTTTGAAATGTACCGTATTTGTAAAATTAATAGAATATTGACATGCGTAAATAATTGATGTCGCCCATTTCGGAAGAAGATTTCTTTAGCCAAATATATATCTGCACATTTTATTATTCGCTTTCGAGATGATTTTCTTTTTTTGGATAAAACATAAACATCGTTTAAACTCGCTTTTGTTACTTTTACATTCTTATTCAAGTGCCGCACCCGTATCGCGTGTTGGCGATGATCTGTGAGTGCCTTAAAATCTAACTTATATCAGGATGTATCTGGTTCCCAGAATCCACTACACTGGATCATTATACCATTGAATATATTCCACGTAGTGGTTTCCAGTGGCCTTCTACGCAGTTGAGTCGTGTAGTGTATATATTGAGTAAGAAGCCTTGTTACTGTTCGTACTCGACCTTAAGTCTACAGAGTCGTTATTTTATTATTCCAACGACTAAGGGCACTTCGGGATGGTACCGGACCAGACATATCGACCACTCTTTATTATATTAAAAAGTGCCGGCTACGCCAGGTCTCGAACTCGCGGCTTCCGGATGCAAGGCCAGCTCTTACCATTGAGCTACCAGGGTGTACTTTTACATTAAGTAAAAAGACTAAGACTAGATCTTCCTGAAAATAACAGCGGAAAACCGCAAAAAACATGAGATCATTTGGAACCGACTGACTTCTTGCAGTTCATAGCAATGAGGACAAAAACAACAAAGGGTTCACGGTTATTGCGTATTATTTTTCTAGAAATGGAACAGTGCTGATTGATTTACGCAAACCGATGAATGTTTTAGTTTAGTTAATGTACTTGAGCACAACATTTATTAATATTAAACAACACGACCTATTTAAATTATATACTTGAAATAAAAGTTTAGAGTTAATTGTTGACATTGACAGTTGGCATCAATGTAATAAACACAATAGAAAATTTTAAGAACCCGGTCCATTTTGAAGGCCCTAAACTTATTATATTATTGGAACTACTACTAGCTCTCGATGAATCTTATTAATACTGAATACAATACAAAGATGACATCTATTTAGAAGATCTTTAATTTATTGTGTCATCTGTTCGACACATATAATAATGTTTTGATGTACTTAGTTTCGTCTCATTAGATCGTCAAGGCTGACATCACAGAATCCAGAAATAAACCTAAATTATTTTAGTAGGGTTTCAAGTTTAATATAGTTTTAACAAAGTATAATTCTCATGTGAAAAGAACGGCTGTTGCTGCCGCATAAAATAATTGAGAAAATTAATGTTCCCCTTTCTTCGGTTTTCTAAGATTCGACAGGTGAGGATATCATCCAAATAGATAATTTTCAGAAATGTTTTAAAAAAGATGTGGCTCCATTTCTGGCTTGCCTCTAGTATCTTGTTTTTTTAGGAAACAACAGGCTCATATGTAGAGAGATTTAAAGTACTGGAACTATTTTGGAATATTTAATGCACAGGTGCTTCAAGTTTGTTAAATGTGATGTGTTCGAGAACTCTTTATAAAAACTAAAAATTATCAGCATATTTTTTTTTCGAAATGCAAAAAACATTAGACTTATTCTATTAATTGCTATTAAAAGCGACTTAGCCAAAGATCTAGATATATGGTTTAGTCACAAATTACCCTAATAGTTTAGTTTTAAGTGTTATACTATTTAAAACTCCTAAGTTAATTTATTTAACAAAGAAATATCATTTATATTTTCATTTTTAGTGCTTAATCCTTGTTTTGGTATTACTAGATACTATCTAAACCTTATAAGCTCCTTTTATCTAAAGATTAGTCATATTAATTAATTTAAATGAAAAGTTAGTTGGTTTCTAAGTTTGTAATAAAACAATGAAAAATACTTTTTCTCTGTTACTTGTACTAGGACTTGTAATAGCCTTTGGCAAGTTGTAAATTTATTTTAGACTTTATTAGGCTCCACAGGGGGGGGGCGAAATTCTTAGATAGATTAGCCTTTACCTTGAAGTTCCCTGTACAGAAGTTCACTACCTAAAAATTAGGCATTTTATATATTCATATAATCATTTGGTAATAACTTTATACCCATCTTATATGTTTTTATTTCACTTTTCTATAAAAGAAAAGTTTCATTGTGGGAAAGTTTCATTAAAAGTCCTTTACCTATTTTTTAACAAACTACCTGAAACTAATTTATAGAATATACATAAAATTAATACCAAATTACTGTATAAATATATATTCTGTTTTATCTGTATATTCTCTATAAAACATAATTCTTTATAAAATTATTATGCTGCTCTGAATCTTAAAAGCATGGATTTCTTGATTAGTGATTTTCGGCATCCCCAAACGAATTTATGGCATTAATTCATACCATATTTAGATAGAAATAAATGTAGAGGGTGATCCAGATAACTCTTTGAATGGAAATATCTCGGTTATTTTTAAAATTAGAAAAAATTGTTCTAAATAAAAGTTGGTTGATTCGGTTTGCTTTTTCGTATGCTTAATTTTAATGTAGGCAGGGTATTTTAAAAAAGCAAGGCAAGTACCAACTTTTTTTTTTAATATAATATACCACATTTAATGTTTTTGAATTTTATCTTAAATTCTGCATTTTTTTTTAAATTAACGGTTTTTCGAAATATGAAAGGTTTTAAAATTATGAAATAATACGATTTTTCGAATTTCATGATATTGATGTTTAAAGCATGGATAAATCATCTTACAGTTTGTTTATGATATTGAAGTCTAATTTACGGCTTTATTCATTTTTATTTTGTGCTATTATTCTACAAAATTTTTATGATATATGATAGAATATTTTACATAGTTTTAAATTCTGTTTACTAAATTTGGAAATAACATGGTACTTATTACAAATTTTAATCAACCATAAACAAGAAAATAAATAAAACCTATAATTTCTAGCCTAAATGAAATGCTCTGCATGTCCCCCGTTAACTTCGTCACATTTATCGTATTTTTTTAGCGTTTTAGTGCATTTATAATTGCTTCGTACTCATTTTCGTTTACATTTCTTATTTCCTCAACTATTTTTCTCTGAATTTCTTTAATATTATTACATCTTTCTTGATAACTTTATCTTTCAAATAGCCCCAAAAGATGTTATCACTGGGCGTTAGATCTGGCTGTTCGGGGGCCAGCTGTTTATTTCATATCTCTTCATCCACACTTATTAATTATTTTGAAGAAAGTCCCTTACTGCCAAAGTATTATGGGGTAGTGCTCGGTCTTGCTAAATTATATTTTGCCCGAGTTTGAAGTGGTAGTTCATCGATAAAGTGCTTAATTTCCATAAGTTTCAGATATCTTAACCCGTTTAAGTTTCCACGGATAAAAACCACCTTATGCCCCAAAATGCTTCACCAACCTTGTATTGAGGATCGGCCTTGAAAAGCAAATGGCTCAACAGCTTGTGGATTTTCATCGGACCAAATATAGCAGTTTTTCCGATTATAAATACAGGTAACGGCAAAAATCACCTCATCGGTCCATAAAATTTTATTTTGTAGATCTAGATTAAGACTTGTTCTTATAATTTGAACAAATTCATGTCTCATTTTTTTGTTCAACATTCAATTGCTTTAATAAATTTAAACTTAAATGTAACTCTCTTGTTCCATAGTCGATACCTTATATCTGCGGCACAGTCTCTGATAGATTTTCTTGAAAATAAAGTAGTATATAAGATCCCTTTCTTCATTTGTCTGTTTCGTCCTTTTCGCATTTCTTTATATAAGTTAAACCTAGGTTATAGATTGAAAAAAATTGACACTAATATATACATATAACATCCTTGTCTGTTAAAAAAAACTGCTTGGGACATTGCCTTTAATTTTAAGAAAATACTGGTATGAGTTATGAGTCTTTCCACCCCAATTAACAGGTCGAATTCGCGATCTTCTTTGCCGCCTCCTTTAACAACTTTACTTAACAACACATAAACTGAAAAACAAGCAAGACAAAATTGAATTACACAAAAAGGCGATAAATATAAACATTAAAGTAAGGTTAGTTCTACAGGCGACGCAAAGCGCAAATGTTTTCTATCTATAACTCGGGCTAAGAACCAGCGTAAACACTTAGCTCAAATGGATGACATAAGACGCAAACTTTTTCAATCTATAACCCAGGCTAATAGTTGGTACAGATGGTATTTCAAAACCGTTCTGAACATTTTCCCTATACTGTTATCGTGTTCTTGTGGCGTTTATTTATTATTATTCTTGAACTAAAGCTCGACCATGAGGCTTTCAGCAATCGAAGAGCTCATTTTCAGTATCAAGTATTAACACAAAATAACATTCGAAAAGTAAACCTTAATCTCTAGGTAGCAGCAAGTATCTAAATAGGTAAGCAATTATATACGAAAAATTGAGGTATTTCGTAATTTTAAACTTTCCATATTTCGAAAACCGTTAATTTTTGATACATGGTATATTACAAAAAATATGCAGAATTTAGTATACAATTAAAAAAACATAAAAAAATTTGGTATATTATATTTAAAAAAAAGTTGATACTTTCCTTGCTCTTTTGAGACACCAGGTATACATTAAAATATTATTTATCAGCATATGAAAAGGCAGATCGAATCAAACAACTTTTGTTTGGAACATATTTTTCTAATTTCAAAAATAACCGAGATATTTCCATTTAAAGTATATGTTTGTACATGTTTCACCTCTATTAGTTATTTTTCAATATTTCTAAGTCCAGATCTAATATTCATGCATACATACTTAGATAAAAACATTGCTTCGGTACTTCGGTTTTCTTTTGTGATTGATGTATAATATATATATTTTTATTTTGTATTCTTTTTTATTTATTAATAATTTTACTTTTGTATTTTATAATAGAATAAATTTAATAATTTTCATTAATTTTCTTGGTAAAGTGAACGTATTATTCTTTAAATTGAAATCTTATCATCTTTTTAAATAGTTTATTAGGGCGAAATTTTATTTGGAAATTTCGGACACAACTTCATCCCTATTTCACACATAGTTTTCGTGCAAAATTTTAACTAATTTTGATGTGTAGTTTTTTGATACGGATTTTAAAGCATTTTATTGTATCGCTATATTGGATTTTCACCAGAATGTTGACATTTCGTCCTCTTTTTACCTTTTACCAGAATGTTATTATTTCAACTCCTTATGACCGCTAACTTTTCAGCAAAATTTGAAGTAAACCGTATTAGTATATCTGAACTACGTCGTGCATACACAGACATATGAAGACATACATTTACCGTGGTGGGAAGATTGTCAGAATCGAATTTTTGCCGCAACTGATCAGATAAAAACACTGCAGGTATCCTTCAAGCAGTATGTGAATTTGTGAGTAGCTATTAGTGATGGTGGCCATTTTTAACATTTATTTTAAACATGTTTTCGTTAGTGTGTTGTGTAAGGTGCAATATTACGAAAATTATCAATGTTTTTTATCAATAATTGTTATTTATGAAAAAGTATTGCTTTCCTTATTTAGAAAAGGTTATTCAAGCCCGATAAAATAATAATTATTAATTGTAGATTTTTTACAGTAATTGAATGGTACAAATTTAAAAAATCAATTGCTAAATCAAATATAAATAAATAAAAATGTCTTATATTTCGTAAATTAGTTTTACAAAAACAGGATTACCAAATGCCTCAAAAAAACTTTTTTCTGGCGAAGAGCTACTCTACTGCACCACGGTCAAACCAAAAAACAAAACTAATTCAAAAAAATTAAGCTAAACAGGATATCTGATAATAATTATTTAATTCTAGGATAACTGCGGCATGCTTGTCTAAGAGAAATAAGCAAAAAAACAATAATATCAATAGCAAAGGATTAATCACTATCAAAGGTAATATCAAACGTTAATTTGAAGATCAAAAAGTAATTTATGTATTTATTTTTAAATAATAGTTTGCTAAAGTTTAAATATTCTCTTGGCAAAGAAATACTTTACTACATTATAAGTGAAAGATCTCTTAATATTACGAACATTAATAGCTTTGGCTGTAATGAAACGGAGGAACCCTGGTTAGAATAAATAATTTTTAAAAAATTGGCGAAATGTTGTTATCTTCTGTTTTCCATTTTTAACCATTTCAGTTCATTAAGCGTAAATGACACATGGCCATAATTTCGTAACCCAAAAATAAATCTACAGCAAACATTTTGAACCTTTTGGATAGGAAGTCTATCTAATGTATCTAAACACGGCCCATAAATAAAATCACAATACTTAAAATTAGAGAGGACAAGTGACTCACAAAGCATTTTTCTTAAGGTAAAATCTAAAATATGATGATTAGTATAAAGTATTTTAAGATCCATATATGGTTTATAACTATAACGCCCAGGTTTTTTTTTCATAATTTACGACAGAAAGTTGAACTCCGTTTACTTCAATTTTTAGATTTTCTTTAAGAAAAGAGACTTTATTTTTATTACCAAAAAGCAATAACGTTGATTTAGTTAGATTCGGATTTAGGTTATGATTTTTTGATAAAAGCATAAGTGTATTTAAAGCTTGGTTAATAAAGTCAGAAGCAAGCAAATAATTGTCACGGTTAAAATGAAATTGAATTAGTGTATCATCAGCGTATGCCTGTACCTTACAGTTACCTTAAGAGATTTTAATATGTCAACGGCGTACATTATAAAAAGCCGAGGACCTAAAATTGATCCTTTAGGAACACCTGGCAGAAAAACTATAATTGTACGATATAACTTGATAACGATTTGACAAATAGAATTTAACTAAACAAAGAGAGCATCGTGAAATCCATAATATTTAAGTTTAGATATAATTAGATTGTGATTAGGAGTATCAAATGCTTTCGAAAAATCTAACAGAATAAGTGCACTGCATTATTTTTTTATCAAATGCGGAGATAGTATAGTATATATAGGATATAGTAAAGCCCTTTCCTAACCCGCACTGGCAATCCGGTAATATTTTATTATCAATAAAATGTGAATACTGAATATAAATAAATTTCCTCATATAATTAAAGGTTAAAGGGCGAGTAACCTTAGGGAGAGGTTTGCCAATAGAGGTATTCGATTGATCAGGATAATATAATATCGGATCTATTTAGCGTTCAAGATAACAAATAGTCCAGCAGTCAGAGGATATTTACATTACCACCTTGTCAAAAAAAAATCATAAATTTGAAAATGACTAGTTTAAAAAAAAATGTTTAGTCCGAACGTTAAAAATAATACCGGTGGCTGTAGAAATATTATAATGCGAGAGGAATGAGTAACTCTACAAAATATTGAAAAAGGTAAGAGCTGTTCGTATTGTATAGTGTCAGACAGTGTAACCCAAAATACATCACTTTGTACATACATTACGTTAAAATGTATTTTAGTAAACATGCAAATTTCTTCATACCGGGCCCCATATAAAAATACATAATATACTTTATATTCAAGTATGAATTACAATACCTAATAAAGTTTGGCGTTTTCGACTTTTTGAATCCAATATTTGTCGTCTGTAGAATTTGTGACAGATTCTTGTCCACGCCTTTATTTTTTATTCATTTCACACTTAGAATAAAATTGAGTTAAGGAAAACCTCGTTTCGAAACAAATTTGGATGATATTGAATAAACGGACCCGCGGTCTCTCACAATATTTCCTTTAAAGAGGACTAGGCGGACAAAAAGCTATAATTCTTTAATATTATAGTTTTTTATTTAATATTATTCTGATATTAGAAAAACAGTTGCAATTAAACCTATTTCATAAAATGTTATTGTAGGTAAGAAATATCTACAAGGTGCCCACGAAATTTGAAATGTATCAGGATAAATAGAAATTTAAAATTAAGAATAGGGAAAAATTGTTGGAGCCAAAACATGTTTGAATATATCCATATAACATATAGCAACTTCGTTAATTGTAAAACATATATTTTGTTGTATAAAAAACTAAGCAATAAAATCGCTATTAAGATTATTATATTCTTAGTTTGCTGAAATCTTTCCGCACATCAATTTTATTATGTTTTTTTTTCTGGGACTATTTTACAAATATTTTAAATTATGCAAGGTGCACCGGAATACAGGTTACACTGGGATTAAATTCAAATTGCAACCTCTTTTTTGAAATTTCGAATACTACTTTAAAACATAAACTGGCCAAAATAACGATAAGTAAACAGGTTCGAAAAAAAAAACGAAAAATCGATAGTTTGAATCAAATCAATTTTTTATTTTTTGAACCAGTGGAAGAAACAGAATTAATAAATAGTGCTTTTAAATAAACTAGTAAGCTTTTTAGTTAAATTCAAATTAATATGAAAAAATAAATATGGTTTTATAGCTGGAAATAAACACAGAAAAGTAGTATATACAGCTTAAAAGGAAACATTAGTAATAGTTTAGATAATAACAACAGATGTTTAATAGTGTTTCTGGACCTTGCTAAAGCTTTTGATACGGTCGACCATGATATATTATTACAGCGATGTCAAAGTATGATTATTATTAGGGGAATTTCTTTAAATATTTCAAAAAAAATATATTTTTCAACGGAAATAACATACTAATGTCAATGATACTCTAAGTAATTCTCTTATAACAAAAATAAGAGTTTGACAAGGGACTGTTTTAAGACCTATTTTGTTCCTAATTTATATTAATGTATATTAAATATTTATATCGGATTAAAAATAGTTTCATATGGTGATGATAATGTTTTAATATTTTCAGGAAAAAACTAAGATGTGCGTTCCACTTCTAAAGGGTTAAGCATGGTGTATAATTGGCAAAGTCATAGCCTTCTCTCTATAAATGTTGAATAAATCAAATTTATATATTTTACCAGTATAAATACCCCAACAAATCCTAGTCATGATTTAAAAAAACACTCTGATTAAAATTAAAAATGAATATTTATTTTTCATAAAATGTGTATGCATTATACAGGTAGTTAAATAAACGTACCCAACTCAAAAATATAAAAAAAAAAGATTTTGAGAGACAAGAAAATGTTTAACCAAAATATTTATTTTTGGTCATCGCTACCGACATAGCAAGTAGTAAGATGCCCCAAAAAAATGTGCAGCATGTTTTAATTGCATTTTAAGAAGTTGTAGGTTTCGATACCAAAAACTCGCATATGATTTTCTTTTCTTTCATAAGACCTTAATTTTGAAAATTGGTACCTAATAATTAAAAATAGAAAATAACAGGACGTAAAAATGTTAAGCATTCCTTATAAAAATAAAAGGATTAAGGCCGAACTCAAAATTAAAAATGATTGCATATTGCGATGTAGTGATAATAAACAATAAGTGTGTCTAGGCAGTTTCTTGACTAATTTACTAATTTTGTTTCAGTATCTTGCGTAGATTCAAAGTTATGAAATAAGATACAAAAAAAACTGACAATTTTAACAACCAATGAAGCCTAATCTCTTCAAGTAAGTTTTCTGGGTTTCATTGTCATATGAGGGTACCAGATATTACCCAGTTTTTGAATATTTTGTTAGCAAGGTTGTAAAGAATAATAAAAATAACTGTTACACTACCATAGAAACCATACTTCAATTGTTTGATAAATGCCTAAATGGTTTGGGATAGATATACATATTATCCTTTTGTATGGACGTCCCTGCGGGCCTTATACATAGCAACACAATAACGACACATTACAGCACACCAAACCTTTCTTTTAAGGCTTAGATTTCCACCATAAAACATTTGATAAAAAAGATACAGGTACCTAAACATGCTTAGAAATAGGAATTGGCGACATTAGATTTTTGATAAATTTTATTTATCAATATGTCGATAGTTATCGATAAACCGATAGTTACCGATAAGTATCATTTTTGATATCTATCGCCAAATTCGGCAAGACGGCAGTGTAGATTTCGAATTTTAACATTTGGCCAGATAGTTACGAAATATGTTATTTTCGATGTGGGTGTAGTCAGGCAGAAGACATTTAAAAGCTTTATGTTGTATAGTTTCGTTCCTCGTGTAACAATCAACATAACGTATTAATATGACATAAATATGCGCTATTGTATGAGGTAATACTGTGATACTTCTAATCGCAAAACTTTGTTAAAAATAAGTTTTTTTCGACGTTTTTCACTCTCTAGCCACACCATCTTAAATACTTCTTAAAAAATTAACCCAAATTGTTTAACCGCCATGGAACAATCAGTATACATGCATAAATAAATAAATCGATGAAAAATTCATAGAATTTGTCGTGTTTCACATTGAATCCATAGTCATTCATTCATTTAGTAAAATAAAAATACAGGGTTGGTTATACCGAAATTAAATGTCAACTTGCTAATTTTAAATTGAACAGCCTGAATATTACTGCATATCTGAATTGTAATTAAAATGATATGATTTTTTTGTATTCGAAGTTTTAACGTATCTTCAATTGTTTTCAAGATAATGGCAATTGAAAATAGTATTGGTTATTTTATTCTTGCATGTATGGTACCCGTTTCAGTTACTGTGACTGCTATAATAAATGTTGTCATTTTGATATATTTTTCGACGTTATTATTCTGGTTAGTAGTATTAGCTTTTTACAATTATATCAGTAAATTTTCACCATTTCTTGAAGTGGCTATGGTCCAGCTAACAGAAATAGACCGCGTAATTTGCTTAAGATTATAGGGTACGTGGATAGGCGTAGATCCTTCCAAGAAGCAACCATCTTTTTTATTGGTATGGTATACTAAACTGGGGTATGAGTTCTTATATTAAAAGGACTCTTATTTTACAAAAGTATGTAATACGTCTGATTGCCGGCGTAAAGTTCCGCGAATCATGTCGCGATGCTTTTAAAAATTTAAAGGTTTTGACTGTTGCTGGCATTTATATATATGAAGTATGTTGTTTTGTCTACCATAACAAGCGTTTGTTTTAAGAAGTAAGATCATCTCATAGTTACGACACGAGATCGTAGATGCTTCTGTTACCTGAAAGTCACCGGTCGACTATGTATCAAAAATATATTTACGTTACTGGATGTACTCTATTTAATAAACTGAACAAAAAAATTAGAGATGCTGCCAACATGAATATTTTTAAAAAACGCTTAAAAAAATGTGCTGTTAAAAAATGCTGTTACGATGTCCAGGAATTTACGTAAATATATCTTATTTTGTATTGTCTAGTTTATGAGTATATCTATGTATTTAAGTTTTCTTTTTTACGTTTTTTAACCTTTTGACTGTTTCTTCAATTATTGTATATGTTTCGATATTTACTTTGAAATTGAATTATCCATTTTTTTTTTCTCCATGAAAATTTGACTTAGATTTACTTAACATCAGAATTATACCCACTTTAGTTAATTTATTTTTCGATCCAGGTAATAGTAGTAGTAGTAGATGGGGGGGACAAGCCCAGAGACTAGGCCTAAAAGGCCCTTTTCGCTAACCCCGCGGGATGCACTTTTTTATTTAGACAACATATAATGAAGGGCGCCTTGGCTACACCTTGTGTGGCGATCAAGCCTTAACTGCCCGGTGAAGGGCGCGCGGAAAGGAAAGGGGACCAGAATCGCCCTTCTAGGATGGGGGAAGGAATTTTTACGTCTGGGGAATGTCAGCCAAACGGGCCTACAGTTTATCGAGGAGTCTGAACCTCGGCCATCCCCTCCACCTGAGAGGGTATGTCATGGCGGGGAGTGTGAATTTACTCCCAAACTACCACGAGAACATCCGGTTCCCCCCGGCCTGGTTACCGTCGTGAATGGCAACGTGGAAAGTGAAATTCGTTTTACACTCTTCCCTGTTGGATTTTTAACCACTAATATTAGCTGCAGACTTGAAAAGTCGTGCACCGACCTAGAATTCGAACCCAGGCACCCAGACCAACTCCGGTGTAAACCCAAAGCTTTACGCTCTCGGCCAACGGCTGGGTAGACAATACTAAGCTATTACAGAACATTTCGTATCAACAAAATGGGGCAACTGCACATTTTGGCATTCGTGTTGAAAATTATTTAGAAAATTTCCTGTAAGATGAATATATAGACGAGCGCACATTGACTGGTTCCCTTGACCACCTGATCTGATCCCCTAGATTTTTATCTTTGGGGTCATTTGAGAACTGCTGTCTATCGTATCAAACCAGAAACTCTAGAAGAACTAGAAAACAGAATTTTATATGCAGTACATAATATAACCCATCAAGACTTGCAGAATGTCCTATCCGAGTTCACGGATAGGCTTGAGCACTGCCAAGTCGCTGAAGGAAAGCAGTTCGAACATTTAATCAAATAGTTTTTTTTTTACTTTAATTGTTGTTTATTATTGTGATATTATTATTTATTACTTCCTTTATTTAATTGGAATCCTCCCTCAATCAAGTTATTTATTATTTTTTTATTTGGTAGTGAAGGGTTTAAATTTGAATTTTTTTAATGTTAATTCTAAAACAATTGAATTTAGACACAACATGGTAGAAAACATATTCTAAATTAGCTAAAATTCTATAATAGGTATGTTTTGTTTATCCCAAGGATGAAACGAAGAGTGTCAATGTCAATTTTAAAACTAGTGTCATTAGATAGAGTCTTCAAAACTAGGATAGGGTTGTTTAAACCGATTTACTCTAACTTCATCAGTTAAGATGTAAGAGCCCTCCAATTTGTTAAATTTCAACTGCCATTATCCCGAACACCATTAAATATACGTCAAAACTTTAAATACAAAAAATTCGTAGAATTTTACGAATAATTCAGATATGCAATAATAAATAGGGTGTTCCACTTAAAATAAGCAAGTTAACATTTAATTCCGGTATACCCGGAAGTAATGTTGTCTTGAAAATATTCTAGTTCCATGGCCCCTATTGACAATAGTAAAGGGCCAAATTTTCCTATTTTTTACATTTACAGTTTGGCTATAATGAAGCCGTTCCGGAACATTTGCCCAACCCCGTATACTTATTATTTATACACACTAGTATAAACTAATTCGACTAGTGAAGCCAAAATACCATAAGCGGTCCCCAAAAAATTTTAAAAAGGAATTTTACCAAAGTTTAGAAAATTTAAATCAGCATTAAGATTGCCGATAGTAATTGAAAATTTTATTGTCACTAATAAATCGATAACTATCTATAACTATCTCTTTCCAACTATTTGTTTTTGAACTAACTACCTAGATCCAAATACCCAACTAGCAATAAATTACATTATTGGAATATTAACATTTTTATACAGAAATCCTGACTTCGTACCTGAATACATTGAGTAAAGAAGAGATTAATTATGAGCAGAATATAAACAGTGATTTATTATATACGAAACCCTACGCATCGCGGAAAAGTTTCATTATTTTATTTTCATGCAAATCTCGTCTAATGCCACTGACACATTCAGGCAGGAAAACGAGTAAGCGACATAGATGAATTAAAATAAGGAAATAGGAAATCAACATTAGGCACATAACCATTATTTACTTGTCATATGCATGCTGTGAGTTAATTTTTCTGCTTTAGGGTTCTAGGTTGAATATCTCTAATGCTCTATCTCACCGTGATCTGAGAACAATAAGATCACACTATTTTTTATACAATCGCTGATTTTAATATCTCTTGTGGTTCATTGTGCTATATTAATTGATGATAAAGCTGTTTTAATAGTAAATATAGTGTTTTGTCTATCTTTTAAACGAGGAAAATTAATTTCTACCTATTGGAAATTGTTAATAAAAATAGGTACTGCGTATAAAGCGAATAGTAAAAAAAATAATTAACAGTATTAAATTATTAATTGTATTTATTGATGATATCATAATAGTATTTAAAATATATGAAGAGGATTACACAGTATGTAGGCCTTAACGTTTCTTAGAACTAGGAAAATGGCGAAGACTGCTGTTGCAAAAAACTAAAATGTTTCGAAAGTGTTACACCTGAAATTAGAAAAGTTATAATATCTGATTTCAGCCAAATTAAGACTTATGGTGAACAGTCAATGTACCTTTGCTGACTAATTACTTGTAACCAAGTTGCCCGACACCGCCACAGAAAATTAGAAGATGAGACTAATTTATATTCGTGCTCATATACCAAGAAAGTAACAGCTATAAAAACAATAATCTTTGTAAAATACTAGTCTATTATTACAAGGTTTTCCTTTCACATAATGGAATTACTTCGAAAAGAATGGAGACCTTGCAAAAAAGGCTCAAAAGAACAGGCAAAGCTTCTGTTGAAAATCGTGGAAAACACGAGAACAGGCCTAATAAAATTCCTACGTAGGTTAGTGACTCCATTATCGAACACATTAAATTATTTAAAACAAGGAGATCGCATTACAGTTTGGCTACATGGCTTGCCTGAACTAAATATAAAAGAGATTAAGAATAAAAAAAAAGATATTTATCTCCAAATTCAAGCTATCATTCGGGTATCCTCAGGGTGATACTTGCACCGTTTGTAATGAGCTTCGGGTTCAAATTGATACACTAAACATTTATGCAAAGCGAAAACGTTTTGCGACCGGAAAAGAGCTGCTTAGTTAGAAGTGCAACAGAATTCACAAAAAAAGCAAACGTTCTGGTTCCAAATATACAAACCAACCAATGTTTATGGCTGTCGGCAGATATATTCAACATACTTCCCATCTCGGAAGCTATTTTTATACATATCTTGAAATTTCTGAGAGAAAATGGTCAGATGATGTTCCATCAATATTGGCTGATTTTGTTTTCATTTCATTTAGGCCCTCAGGTAAAAGAGCTGACTATTTTTTGTGACTCCAATGGGGATCAGAACAAAAATTTTTCGTTTCATCCATTACATTGTTTATATAGACCACAAACTGAAGCTACAGTGATAAAACCAAAATACAACAAAGACTATCTTTAGGAGAAGGTTGTTATGAACTGCCACCAAGGTTGTACACTGAAGAACTTTACCAAGATAAATTTCATAACTTACAGCTTCTCAAAAAATTCTGATCCTAGGAAGCACAGGAGTATTTTAGGGTATTTTAGGGTAAGGAACCTTGGGGTGGATGTGAAGAAAAAAAGAGAAACACTCGGTTCCAGAAAATAGAGGTATGATTTATATTAATCTATAAATCATTATAAACTACCAAAAGATTGCTGCGTGCATCATCTCCCTACCTCGAGTGTTTTAAAATAACAAATACTTATAAGGCAGTCAGAATAATAGATACTTATGGGTTTTTTTTAAATAACATATTCTTATAGGAATTTCACGATTTGAGTATTTATTATCTGAGTTGGCCTCCCACTGATAGGTAATACAGCAGATATCTAGAAAGATTGCTAAAACTCAAGTCACGCCAAAATTTATTGTAAATCTCTTGCAATTTATAATAGAAAAAATGCTTACGGTCGTCAGTTAAATTTGCCCCTCCTAGTAACGTTGGTCCGCAATGTTTGCAAATATGCATCGCCTTACATCGAAATAATTTTTAATACAATATTCAGTTCTGGGCGTATTCTAGGCCTTATCCTATGCTCCCTGAATGAATTGATATTGAAGGCATGTTATGGAAAACATTACGTCCCTAATCAGTCTAGAGTCTTCTCATGACACCTGTTGTATTATTTTCCTAGGATGGCGTAGAACGCCTTTGGACTTATTCTTCATATACATGTAAAAAGAGAATTACCGTATTCATATTTTTATCAAGAAAATCTGTGTAAAAAAAAAGTCGAGGTATTCCAAATAATTATTAATTACACCAATTTTAACCCGTTGAAGCAAAAGCATATCTATATCTCATTTAAATGCGGTGCTGTGTGAAAAAAGACATAATCGTGTCTAAATACGGTCCTGTGTCGAACCAACTCCTTACAACTTATTCGTTTATTGTTTATTGCTACATTTTTTGTTTGTTTTGATAGCCCCAATGTTACTTGGTTGTTTTATTGATTTATTGCTAGATGTTGGCATGCCCCGATACCACATGTAGATGCGTCTGTGTGCAGAATTGTACCTTTGTTTGAGTCAAATAATTTAAGAATTCGAGTTGCGTCCATTTTACTTTTTAAAGTTTCAAATGCTTTTTGTTTAGGACCCCACTTAAACTTTGTATCTTTTCTAGTGCTCTCTTGTAGTGGTCTGGTTGGCTATTGGTGCAAAATTTTGTATAAAGTATATATTTTACTTTTATTGGTTTTGAGACCTACATTTTACTTTATCTTTATCAGGAAGAATTCCTTCTTCATTTACTTTGAAACCCTGGACTTTCATTTGTTTCTTCAGGTACTCACGTTTGCTTGGTTTTAATGTTAAATTTACCCGTCTCAGGTGTTCGAAGAACTTTACTAAATGTTCCTTCAATGTTTCTAGGAATAAAATGACATCATATAAATACGTGGCGGGTGCACTGCATAGACCAAAACTGAGTAGGGTAAGAGCACCGGTTGTGGCCACATTAAGCTATTAGTAGAATTTGCAAAATTGTCATAATGGTGTTTATGTAATAAATAATTTTTACTGTGCAAAACAAAACGCAGAGCTCTTTACCTTCAAAGATTTGTATTCTTATTGAGGATATTAATTTACTTAATATATATCATTAATTATTTTTTATTAGAAGACAATTTTTACCATTTGTGGCCACATTTTGCCAGTTGTGATTATCAGGTACTCCTGTTGTGGCCAGAGGGATTAAGAGCGGTAGACAAGTAGGTACTTGGTGGGAAAACTATGGAAAAATCAATAAATGTTTTGGACTTCCTCCCCATCATAAAATTAAAGGGCAACGTTTAGAACATCAAAATGAAACAAACGTAACATCTGTCAAAACTATGGAAATATAGGCATTTTGTTTCTGTTGTTTTTTAAATGTTTTTCCAACCTTAAAAAATAATATACCGTTAAAAAATCAAACAAATTTTTACTAAACGAAGTCCCACGTCAAAATCTACAAGATTTGGATTTCCACCTTTTTGTGTTTCAAAACAAAAAGGGCGAAAATACAATAATAAACATAAGTATATAATTTCTTACCAGATTTTCCAACTCCAGCTTGACCTAAGATCATCACTTTCAAAGTCTTTGGTCTCGGATATAGTCCTAATTTCGCCAAAGACAATTTAGGAGAGGTAGCGTTCATTTTATATCATCTGTAACAATAATTAGAAATAACTATTTGCTTGGCATACATTTTGCTTTGTTCTGACGATGAAAACAAAATTATAAATCGCAAAAAAATATGAGCTATCAGATTGGTTTTGATAAACATGATTTAACTATGTGATGAAAGTTGGTTTGAATTAAATTTGCGTTTTAAATAAGTTGATTTCTATAAAAATTTTGTTTTTTCAATTTTAGATAAACCTATAAAACGAGTGAGTAATATTGAAAACATGCTTCAAATTTTCTAAGATACTACTTATTTATTGAAAAAAAGAATTTAAGCACAAATGTACTAACCTATAATAATGAAAATTGGCTATAAATTCAGTGAAGAATACAGGAGGGAGGAGGCGCCCCATAGTTTTTTCGCTGTATTAAATTAATATATATTTACACATTATCAGTTCTTGTAAATTTATATATCGTAGCACATTTTTTTTCTCACAATTTAGTTCACTTTTTAGAGTGTTGTTTTCAATTTTTTAAATATATTATTTATTTCATATTTACTGAAATTTTCGTACCCCCTCCAAGAGCATAATAGAATCCTTTACTTTTGTATTTTAAACTAAATTTATGAAATTCTATTATAAATACAACACCCTACGTTCCGAATAATGTTTTTTGCTTTAGCGGCGCTTTTACGCTAAACAATAGGGAAGGGTTAGCGAAAAGGGAAAAGGGTGCGCAAGATCACATCCCCATTTGAAAAGTTTTATTTTTTTGTGGTCTAGGGTGTCCTGTATATATACTGCATCACAGTTGCCCTTGTATGCTCAAAAGCCCTAGGCGCCTGGACAAAAACTATACTAGAAAAAATAAATTTAGTTTACTCAACAAAGAAGTTAAAATATTTATACCTACTTAACCTTGCTAAGTTTAGGAAAATCGAAAAATATTTCTATAATGTCAGATAAGAATAGGTACTCCCGTATATTTCCAAAAAAAACAAACCAGCATAAGTTTAGTTAGGGAAAGAAAGAAAAATTTTAATCTAAACTACTGGCCACCTCTAGTACATAAAGCAAAATCTTGGGTTTAATTAAAAAAAATTCCATGGACTTGTTCGAGAGATTAAATGCAAAAATCAATTTGGTTGCTTTTACAAAACTTTTAAGATACGTTTTTTATTTAAATGCAGGGTGTGCAGCGGTTTATGGAATTTCTTAGAATTGCTTCAAGTTTTTGCCTACGTTGTTGCCAAGTCTCAATAATTTTGGAAAATATCGAAAAAAAAGCACCCTGTATCTCTAGCACTCAAATAGAAGCCTGATCCTCCCCCTAAAATCGTATAATTTGTTATAGTCTTTCAGAACAAACAACAGAAACAATAACAACAACTAATCTACATTAATTGTATTACTTATTATTATTGTCACCCATAATTTTCAAGAGGAACGTTGCTTCACCTGACATTTTTTGACAAAAGTGTCAGATTATTATAAATTATTTACGTGATTCAAAAATGTGCAGTCTGTTGTGCTCTACACTAATACTAATTCAGTTACAATAACAGAAAGAAGATTCAGAACAATTTTTGAAAGAAATGCGTCTCCTCGAAAATCAATCCCAAGCTGGGTAAGAAAATTTTCAGAAACTGGGGTAATGGAAAGGAAAAAAAAACAAAATAGAGACTCTGAAAACAATCTTTTAAGTCACATTTTATGGGTCAAAGAAGTTTTAACAATAAACAAAAATTAAAAATCAAGTCTTAAACATGTCAAAGAGTTAAGATACATAGTCTTTTAAAAGTAATTAAGTTTAAAGCGCTTAAGATACAAACTTATCGAAAAATTGAAAATTATGCTATTTAGAAATCAACCGGATGCAATTCTTATCATGTCAAATGAAGCAACGTTTCACATAAGTGGAAGAGTAAATAAACATAACTGCAGGATTTTTGGTGACGAAAATCCTAGAGCTTACAACGAGTTTGAAAGTTAAATGTAGGGTGTAGTCCGTCAAAAATAAAAATGTATTCTTTTTCCAAGAGAAAACTGTAACTGGAAACAATTATACATTTTTGTACCCTCAACTGAAATAAGAGGGAATACTGCATGATGTATATTTCCAAGATAGTGCCCCACCTCACTTTTCTGTAATAGCAAGTAGATTAGTTGTTGTTGTTTCTGTTGTTTTTTGTTCTGAAGGGTTATACAAATTATACGTGTTTAGAAAGGAGAAGGATCAGGCTTCTGAATGAGTGTTAGAGATACAGGGTGTTTCATTTGAAATAATCCTTGATTTTGAACCTTAATCTGCATTCAACCAAGTTTGGTAGACATTAATCTACGACAAATATTAGTAAAGCTACTAAAAAAGTTTTTGAAAAATCTACAGGTATTATTTTTCCGGGTTGCTCCCCGTTTAACCCTCCAGAACTTTTTACGACGACATCACTGGCCATTTTCACAAAAATCTTCATTCTGGTCTGTAACTATTTGGCCTCTAAGGTTTTTTCGATATTTTGTACACTGTCATCATATCTTTCATCATATCATATTTTGCTATATAACTTTCAAATGGTGCAAGTATTCAAAAAATTAAAATAAAATAAATATTTACATAAAAAAAGACTTTAATTTTTGCATTTCTACAACGTTAAATTAAATTCCTCATTCTGGTTTATAACTTTTTTGGTCTCGTCGATTTTTTCCGATATTTCGCACCATTTAGAAGTTATTTAGCAAAATGTACATTTTTCAATATCAAATTTTACTAAATAACTTTCTAATTGTGCAAAACATCCAAAAATTCAAGTATCCGCAATGTTAGAGAAAAAAAAACAGAAAAAGAAATTTAATTTAATCTCGAAATGTACAAGGTGTATCGAAAAAAACGAAAAAATATTAACATTTTAACACTCTCGAAAACAAAGCATTTGCGATCCCCTATTTATGTGAATTTTTTCTTATCTTTATGACTTAAATCACTTCTCAAAATTTTGAATATTTAATTAATTGATACTCTGTATATTAGATAATCTGAAATGAGGAGCACTACACTACACAGTCTAAGTGTACCGAAAATGTAATTTAGAAGCTAATATCTTTTAACGGTTTAATATTATTAAACGGTTTCTTTAGACACGAAATTTTTGACTGCAAACTACAGCCTACAAGACAATTTAAAAGAATAATTGCAAAATTATCAAAAAAAATTGTTTCTTTACTAATAATTACCTAATTTTTTTAATAAAAAACACATAAACATGATCACATTCCGTTTGTATAAACATGTGCTCTAAAACTGATTTTATAAATAATAATAATAAAACTATTAAAAAGGATCAAATTCCTTTTTATTTAGTAAATTTGCAACTATTCTTCTATGTCTTGTAGACTGTAATTAAAAATTTCGAGCCTGACGAAACAGTTTAAAAATGTTATAACGTTTAAGATGAATAGCTTCTAAATTACATATTTGGTAAACTTAGACTCGATTTTAAGATACACTTTGTAGAAGTCGGACTTAGCAACAACAAAAATGTGTTATCTCGTGCCCATTCATCAGTTTTTGAATATCTAGTATAGAGAGGGTAAATTAATTCATCCAAAAGTCGCATTGCTTTTTCAAATTTTAAAATTCTTGCACACACTGCATACATTTTTAGAACGTATAAAATAGGTGTATTTTTTAACGAATTTATAAAATAAAAGAAACATTTGATAGTAATGAAACTACAAGGTGCTAGGGTCCATAGAAAATAAGGTACATTTTATAGCAAAACTAGTGAAGTTACAAAACCATTAAAGCATCCTAATATCTTAAAAAACACATTAACATCTATATATGTGTTACATATATTGTCTTTTCAAACATTTTTATTGGGCGCCATTTTGTTCTATATTATTGGATTCCTACCAATATTTTACAAGTTTCTTTCTACCTATGCTACACTTGACTTTTGGGCATAATTTAAAATATATTCAATAAGTAGTTTTTGCTTTGACACATACAGCATTTTTGTTGAATTCGTACCAGTTTATCCAGTTTTCACATTTAATTTTTCTGCAAAATTTAAAAGTCAATTAAGCAAGATTTTTTACGTACATTTTTTAAAAGTTTTATTTGGCCTCGATTCTGTTTCGCCATCTTAAATTCGTACCACAAATTTACCAATTTATCTCTATACCACACTTAATTCTAGCACAAAAATTGAAATTAATTTAATAAGTGGTATTTTTGAGGCTGTTCTGTTATTTTTGTAATCTTGAAAAAATCACCCTCCCAGCTTTTTACAGATTTACTTTTTAATATGTTTTCTCAATTCCCTCAATCTGTCGGTCAGTTTGCGGCATAACTAACGCTGCATGACTGGCTTTAAATTACAGGTCATATGCGAATGACCTGGTAATATTTTTTGCAAAAATTAAGTGTAATATAGAGATAAAATGGTAAAATTCTGATATGAATTCAAGATGGCGGAACAAAATGGCGGAGAGATAAAAATATTTAAAGGAGCAATGTTTTTTTTTATTTAGTTGACGAATTTTTCACAAACATTGAATGTGATTTAGGGACAAAGTGATACAAATTTTGACAGGAATTCTACATGACGGAGCACAAAGTCTAATAGGGTTCTTAAAAAACCGGAGTAAAAACTACTTACTCAATTTTGTAAATTATGCCCAATATGATGGAACAAAATGGCGCCCAATAAAAAATGTTTGAAAAGACAGTATTACTAAACGACTATGGGCAGAATTCAATTTGGTCACACTTCGCTATTCCTAATAAAGAGAAATATTCATAACGAGGGAAATTCCGAGTTAAGGAAATTTACCCATTTTTTTGAACTAATATCCTAAATTGGCTATAAAATATAGAAAATATTAATTTAATAACTAAGGCTTTTTTATAGTTCTCAACACTATTGCACTTCATAGTAGAATCTTTAACTTAAAACATAAAAGGATTCGCAATTTCGTGACATATTATTTAAAAGAAAAATTACTTTACAATGTGGTATGAGCACTTTTTGCATGTAGGTCAAAAGAAACATCACTTACATTAGCTGTACGTATCATTTTGCCTTGGGGCGACTCGAAGTAATGGCAATTTCAAATCACTTTATTAATAAAAAGTTCAGCAAAATAAGTTAAATCAAATTTAATATCAAGTAATGAATAAACTGTATTTTCATTCATTATTTTTGAGCAAACAGTTACGAACTGAATAGCTAGTTTTTAATAGAAAATAAATTAATTTTGTTGTTGCTAGGAAAGCTGTCCTTTCTAATACGTGACCTGAGAAACAAGATATTTAGTAGTTTGTACACGAAAAGCAAGCCAGCGTCGACAAAGTTAAAATGCGTCAAAGGGTTTTATGTTGGTTTTAATTATTTTTTAATTAAGTTGCCACGTGGCAAGTACTAATAAAATAGTTCTTTTTTAATTGGCCACAACAGAATGTCTTGTACGTTATTCGAGAGCAGTATTAAAAGAATTTCTGGAAAAAAGCAACTAAACACAAATCTCCAAGGCCAACTTTTCATTTATTGTGAATTAGCTGGTAGGAGATCAAACATCTGTTCAGAGCTTTTATACTTGGAAAGTTATTTATAACGAAAATACTTCAAATGAGCAAAGTGCGAAATTGCACCTACAAATAAACATATACAAAGAAAATCAACCGTCAGTTGAAATGAAATACTAGACTTATTCACTACATAAAAATAAACAAAATTCAACTGAAAAGTTCAGAAAAATAGATAACTTCCGTTTTTCAGTTAAACACGAGCTGTCATCCTTATATCATATCTCGTTTTTTATTACTTTCAAAATAAAATATGAGATGTTTTTGAAATCTTAACTTGAAAGTGAAGGTCGTGACTCTTTAGTTTCATACAGTGCTTAGGCTTTCGTTAATATGCCGAATCCTGCATTTGGTTTATATCTCGATTCATTTACATGATTTTCTAAATTACGTGCATACGGTTTTTTCCTGTAAGATACGTCAAACTCTCCCACAAAGTCACAGAAAGTCGCCATAGACTAACATTGTTAGACTGCAATAAGGCACAAAATGCTAGCGTATATAATTCGTTAACGCAACTTGCACCCACACAAAGAGGCAGATTTAAATGTAAAAAAGTCAAATAACAAAATTTAATACCTCTAATCTCTGGGAGAGGGTGCAACTGAAGTAAATTAACGTAACAGGAAAAAACAAAAATCCGCAACATTTAATTTTTTATTACCTAGTATCCATGCTCTAAACCAAGGGTTTTCAACCTTTTTTAGTGCAAGGGCCAAAAATCTATTTCACATCGACCGAAGGGCCACAATGGTCCAAGTCACTTTACCACCATATCAATAAAATAAAAACATATAATTTCGAAATCATCTTTATTGGTTAAAAAGTTCAATCAATCAATGCGATTTTTGACATTGTTTATTTTTGCCCAAACCCGCAAACTTCCTTCCAGATGTGCGACTGTAACTCTCGACCTTATTTTGGACTTCACATTCTTCATACGAGAAAACAGCTGCTCGCATACATATGATTTTGTTGATGAACGATACAATGCTAATGCATCAAAGCTGCTGCTTTTTTTTATCAAACTCACGAGCCCTTCATTTTTTGCTACCATGGATGGTGCACCGTCTCTTACAACTGCAGAAAGGTTTGTCAATTCTAAATTATATCGTCTCAGTACTGTCATCAGATACTTATAAATATCACATCCTTTTGTATTTTCTTTAATAGGAAAAACGGCAGCCATCTCTTCAGTTATTTCAAAATTATATCAATGCCTCAAATAAATATAGCTAATTGAGCGGTATCGGTTAAATCTGTGCTTTCGTGGAGCATAACAGAACAGTATACGAACTTATACACGTTCTTTTAGTGAATTTTCAATGTCTGCCGCTAACTCTTCGATTCGTCTGGCGACAGTAACTCCGGACAAACTAACTTTAGAAAAAAGTTGTTTTTGAGAAGGGTATAATACTTCAGCGGCGGCCTCTGTAAATTCTTTGATAAATTCACCATTAGTAGAAGGTTTTGATTTCAAAGCTATTTTTTCAGATATAATGTAGCGAATGAATGTCTCAAACTTTGGTATGCTTTGTATGGTTATGTATTTTTAAATTATATTCTTTCAACGCTGAAAGGGATTCTTGACACACCAAACAGACGGGTTTTTGATTAACACTAACGAACAAGTATAACTCAGTCCACTGTTCTTGAAATATGCGCTTTTCTTCACTAATTTTTCGTTTTTTACCCGGAGTAGGAGCCATTTTTAATGCCAAGGTAATAGAAACGAGTTTAATTCTCCGATTAAAATGTCCACGACAAAACTAAACTTGCGCGACTGCACGCCACAATACAGTATCCGCCTCACAGGCATCAAAACGCACTATACTCAACTCACTATAATCACTTATCGCACAGGTAGCAACTTCGCTGCTAGTTGGCACTCTTTCGCTTGTATCGCTTTGTTTGCTATTGGAATTAGAACTGGCCGCTGCCGTGTGATGCAGGCTTTATATAGGCCGAGCGCGTCAACTTTGAATCTCTCGAAATTTCGAGCAGCTACGAGACTGGACTAGTAAGTCTCTCTAAAAGTGATAATTTCTAGAATCATTAGAAAGATTCAATAAACAACGCCATCTAGTTCGAGTTCACAGAGTTGATCTCTTCTAACTAGGTGGCGCTAGCGTCCTCAGAGTGCCATTAGCGGGCGCGGCGCGATACAATATTTTCTTAAACCTCTGGGAGCCTCAAGAAGCCTTAGAAGGCGGGCCGCAGGGCAGAGAGTTGAAGACCCTTGCTCTAAACGATTTGAATTAAGGGTCATGTTATAAATTTTATTATATTAAAATCAACATTAATGATCAAATCGAACAGGATATTTTAGTGAACTTTGAACTTTCGCTATCAGCTAATTGACCGTATTTAAATCAATGCCTTTTAGTCTAATCCACAAACTCACTCAAAATGGTGTAAATTCTTGGGACTGCTGGGCGAACAACACCAAACGCATACGTTCGGTCAATGTAGACGTTAAAGCGAATATTCAATCAATGATTTTCATTGCAAGTGCATCGTTTGTAATTCTTAATCAGAAAGTGCAAAAAAAATGCCGTTTGTACATGGCATCTATTTTTAAAAGCAGATATGTGGGTATAGAACTAATGTAAGACTTCGGAACTAAATGCCTATGGGAGGTGCAAGTGGCGCATGGCATATAATCCATAAAATTTAAAAATTTCTGGTACACATTATCACAAAATTTTAATATTTAGATACAGAAAAAAACAGATTTTTTTTAATTTCATAAAAACATTTTAAATGTATGTTTATTGTACAGGGTCTTTAGTTATAAAGGCAACCCCCAATTAACATTTCTATTTTTATAGATATATATTCAAAAAATTTTAATATAAAAGTTTCTCTCTTCTTAAAATTGTAAAATATTTTTAGTGTAGTTGGCAGAAATACAGAGTGTTTAATTTTTCTGAACTTTGGTTTCTAAAATGTAAAACCCTGTATATTATATCAAATAGGTCGCATGTCGCTAATTACAAATATACCAGATGTGACGTGATCTTCTACATAGTGAATCAATGGGAATACATTCCTTCTTATGGCAGAATTCTCAAATTTTTCAGGTGTCTTTAAAGATAAAGGTATAAAACCTGGTATAGTTATAATAACCAGGGAGATATTTATTTGATATACATAAAATAGATAGTGTTTTATAAGGTATAATAAAAATAATGTAATACAAATAGCAATCCTATTTTTACTGAAAAAACCATCACACGAGTGTTATCAATTTACTAAAAAAATAAACAAAACTGCTTATTTTATCAAACCAACTTGAAAAAAAAATTGAATAATAAGAAATAATATTTTATTTCATTATTTTGGAAACATTATTTTATGAAGTCAGCGCCCAACAAAGATTTATATTAATAATTATAAAATATTATTTCTTACATTTCAATGTTTTCTTTTGATGTTGGTTTTGTTTTTTTTTTATAAACTTTTTTATTTCTCTCTTTTTAGTTTTATTTATAAGAAGTTTTACTATAAAGTAAAGGCTTAAAGTTTTTGAGGGCTAACCTTAGGTTAAAATGTTGAACCTACCTAATAACTAGAACAGGTACTCGGGTCTATTGCACTTAAAATTTAACTAAAATGACCATAAGTAATATTATCGTTGCTTGAATAATCAAACAACGATATTATCATTTTATATTTTAATATTTCAATTTATATTAAAGCATTCAACTTTCTCGCCATTATCCAATTTTTATATTTTTAAAGTCTGTGCTCGCTATACAATAACCTCAGCACTATACTTAATACTAATATTAGCTTAATTTTAAGAGATAGAAAAATTGGTAATTTTATATGTTGCACGATTTATTACATAGTTAATAGAAATGTTACATTAAAAAAACATATTTTTTTTTTTAGTGGAAACAGCGTGTTACATGCCAATAAAATGAACCTATTCTTGCTTATTATAAATATACTGGGCTTGATATCTGTATCTTTAAATCTTGATATCTTTATCTTTAAAAACACCAGAGCAATTTGAGAGACAATCGCTGCCGTAAGAAGAAGCAATGCGTTTCTATTGACTCCACTATGTAGAAAACCATTTTCTGTTTGTTACCTTTTATGGCAACGTTTTTGTTAAATTTGTACGAATTTTTTAAAAATAAATGTACCAAACACAGTAAATTTATTACCAGCGAGATGCGACCCATATGATGGGCATATAATAATACACATGGTGTTCTATTAAAAAGTATATTTGTTGGATTTGCTACACTTTTTTAATATATCCTGTATATATAAATAATAATTAATTCAAAACTACGTACTAAGCTCTACCACTTTTATATTCAATAAATTTGTCTCAAACGAATATTTAGTTTTTTTTTTCATTGTTTTTGTTTTTTTTTTGTTTTAAGGTAAATTTCGCTTTGTCCATAAAATTGTAACAACTTTCCTGCGACAATAAAGCATACTTTTGTTTGATTGTTTGTTTGTATTGGAAGTGGCCAATTAGGAGGAGAGACCCTAGACATAAAAGCATATGCATAGAAAATCAGCAATTTGAGGTACTGAAAACCACGAACAGTATGAGAATATCCCTATCAATTTTTATGAAAAGTCATCCCATTTGGTCAAACCAATATTTGCTTTTATGTATATTAGTTAAAATTGATATATTCTGTAGAATACTGATTAGCTATAAATAAAAGTAAGGGAAAATAAATATAGTATTTAATAAATGAAGAGTGTATTTATATATTATATGTTAGCTACTAAATGATCAATTTTTTAATTTTTTTCAGATTCATTTCATTTTTAGATACACTTATTGCTAGAAGTTACTATTTTTCGAATCCAAATTAGTCCATCCGTCCTTCGCATTGTTCACTAAATTAATCATTAACTATTACGACCTAATACTAAATTTATCTGATGCACATAAAAGCTTCAATTTAGTCATAAACTTTCTTATAATGATCATGTGCTATGTATTTAAATAATAAATAGAATAATAAGCCTCGCTGCCTCTTTGAGCGTCCGACCAAATATGTGAAAATGCGCACACAATTGACCACCATTTTTGATGTACTGACAGACGAGCGAACCTGTCCTCAAGCTAACGCATACGTTCGTCCTTCATATTCTTAACGTCAACACTAAGCGAATGCATACGTTCCTCGTCGTACGGCCGTATTCGTTCGCCAAGTGAGTACGCAGCAGAAAAACTAGCGAGCGAACGAGGGTGCCCGTAAGCAAACGCATATCTTCGTTATCCATGACCACACTAGGCGAACGCATGCGGTTTTCACCGTACGGCCGTATGCTTTAAGTGAATACGCACCTTAAACGCTCAGCGCGCAACATATTACCACCGAACAACCGATAATTTACTTACATTGGGCAAAAAGCAAGTATTGGCAGTATTGGGGGCCTAAAATAGGATCTGCCTACAGTAATCTTTATAGACAAATTTAGAATTCCCGTTGATTCTTCGTGAAATCTGAGTAAAAAATCGGTTTTCTCGGGTTCAGTTATCCCAACATCAAAAAAAAACTAAATAGCTTCGGTTAAGATAATTAAAATCAAAGATTAATACTTTGCGGAGCATCTTCATTTCTTCTGGGCTGCCCCCGTTGGAAGCATTTTTCACGTATTTCACGTAATTTTAGCGCGAAAAAAGAATATACGGTTTGTAGTATGATACTACTACTTTCTATATGAATTTGCAGAACTCAAATTGGAACAACCAGGACGCATCCAGGCACGCTGAAGGACAGTGCATTACAAAATTCAAATCACAATTGTGCAAAAACTAATAATCCCACACTGCTTGGTTTTGTTATGCATAAAGAAATGAATTTTCAAAAAAAGGTCTAAATTTTTCGGTTTTTTGGTCTATTCTCCTGTTTTAATGATCTGATCAAATCGTGTAACCATATCATATTGTTTGTAATCTTATTCTCTACAATTCGTCTCCTTAGAGCGCTTCATTAAGTTCGATTTTATAAGCTAAAAACGAAAGAAACAAATTTTTTGCATTAAACTGTTAACAAATAAAATATTTAGTCTATTGCGAGTTGAAAACATAATGAAATATTACTATGGACCGTCTTAAACATGATGGCGCGGTTTCCAGTTACTATTTTTTGCAAAAAAAATCACTGGTTTTTTTCTCTATTATTTGACCTATAGAGTTTTCGTTTATATTTAAAGTAGAATAATTGTTAAACAAAAGCCACTAAAATTACTTCGCTTCTTGGAAACTTTATCCCAACTATACTATATAAGATTATGATATTGCGTTGTTTTTAATATTACCTATTAGTTATTAATTATCGAAACTTAATAACTTCAATGATAATAACTAATAGAATGGTTTACAATATTTGCTTGCTGTATTGCAAATCTCCTTTTTTTTTCTAACAACTGGTGGGCTGAATGAATAAAGCATATTTTTATGAGATTTTCTGTTTATAAACTTTGTAAGGTCTTTGAACTCTTGTATTGATAAACAAACTTAAAGGTGTATCAATAGTTAAAAATTGTACACATATTTGTACAACTGAGTTAATAAAATGTCTGAAAGTTTTAAGTTATCTTTCACCCAAGCTGCTGTAAAAGGACAAAAGGTTATAAAATTTTGAGCCAAAATTTAATTTTATGCTCGAAGGATTGCGAAAGTAAAGCTGACAGAGACGATGCAAATACAAACACAGAAGTGTTTCAAAATTTAATTGAGGAATTAAGAAAAGACACGCAGTTTAAAGATGCCCATATTTCCGGATTAGAAGAAGCTTTGAGATGGAAGCTGGCGAAATCGAATCGAATTTTCTTAATGAAATCAGAACATATAAGTTACGAATAAATGAACTTCAGGAGGAATTAAAAGAACAAACAAAACTTTTAAATTTGTTTCAAAATATTGATGTTGCAACCGCATGTCTTCAAACAGAGTTCCAAAGAAGAAACGTTCAAATTCAAACAACATCTAGCCAAAAGTGTAATGTTGGAACGCAAACATCAGATAATACAACTTCTGATACTAGAGAAGAAACTCAGACAGTGGATAATCAAGGACTGATAATGCCAATACATGAAATTAATGTCTTAAATAATTCCCTTAAAAAAATAGATAAACTTACTGATATTAAAAACCAACTTTTAACCAGTATTGAAACACTGACAGCCGAAAATGATTTTTATGCTGCTGAAATGAAGGCACAGCAATCTGAGTTGTATAAATATAAAAATAATTTGTTGTCTCAATTACTCAGAGATTTGGAGAAAAAGAAGAACAGGACAAATATACGGAATAAGAGCAACCGTTTACTAGGGAATAATGATCGACCAAGAAGAGTTCTTATACTGGGAGACGAAAGTGCTAAGAATTGCTCACTTATTTTAAACTCTCTTACGAATCACAATTATACTATTGAGGGCGTCCTAAAACCCCATCCAAGCTTATATGAAATCTCTAAAAATATATTTGTTCAAACTAAACCACACAGTCAAAATGATTTTGTAATTTTATGTTTGGATCTTAAAAATATTGAACACTTTTATATGTCACACCTAAGAGACATACTTGGAGTGGGTAAATATACAAATTTAATTGTATGTTTTAAATATAAGGACACGACTTCTACCGATAGATACATGTATAAAAAAGTTTTAAAATTCTCCAATTTTTATGAATCAAAAATTAAGTCAGTGCGAGTCATAAAAAACAGTTTTATAAACAATAATTTTAGAAACACAAAAAAACTGTCAAATTGATGTTAGTTTAAACTCTATTGAGGAAAATCGGCAACATATATTAGAAGGTGCTAATGATATAATTAATTTGGATAACACAATTAGAGAGCAGCCTGATGACGATAAAGTCACCTTAATGTTTTTAAATGTTCAATCAATTAGATTGATTGAACATTTAAAAGAGAAGAGAAATAACCTTCAATTCTACTGGATAATTTAAGATTTCCTAAAATAGTTTTACTGTGTGAACATTGGCTTAATTTAGTTGATAAGTATTGTAGATCGAATTTTAAAAACGGATGTACTTTAATTTTTATACATAATCATTTCCTAAACGAAAATAACTTCATAAAAATTCATAAATTTGACAATCATTTAGAGGAGAAAACATTTGAATTTTCATTGGTGTATTGTACAAATTTAAATTTATATGTTTTGTGCTTGTACGGAGCCCCATCAAGTGAACTAAGAATTTTCTTCGCTAAGCTTGAAACTATCCTATTAACATTTCCAATGAATTCAAATATTATAATGTGTGGCGATTTAAATATAATTTTTTTAAACGCTCAAGATATAAATACTCAGACTTTAAGTGGTCTGCTCAACACATTTAATCTGCAAATGTTATGGTCCAACTAGAGTAACTTTGCAATCAGCAACTCTACTAGATTATATGTGTTGTAATTTCAGATCATGAAGCACTTCTTTGCAGATTTAAGGAAATATTTTATCAACTGTCCTTTTTTTGTATCTCATTTTAATGTCTGCAGATCCATTTATAGGCGAACAATAAGGGTAGCTAAACAAATTTGTTATAAAAGTAGATTGGCAAACTCCCATAATGTACAAAAAGAAGCTTGGAAAGCAGTTAATGAACTGAGAGGTAAATGTACTAATAATTCTGATAACGTCGGATCTAATCTATCAGCTAGTAAACTTAATTAGTTTTATTGTTCGTGGCTGCAAACATGGCGAGTAAAATACCAGAAAATAAAGATTTTAGAGTATATCTAAATGAAACAAACATCTTTAAATCTTCATAAGGGAGAAGACTTAGCAAAACGCATGTTAATTTTCTTGAAGGATTATAATATATTAAGTACTACACAGTTTGGCTTTCAAAATAATAAAAGTACCAACGATGCTATAGTCTCATTTCTAGAGTCTTTATATATAAAACTTAGTAATAAGAACTCAGCTGCAGCAACTTTTTGCGATTTATCTAAGGCGTTTGATTGTATTAGTCATAAAATACTTTTAGAAAAATCGGAAACATATGGTTTTAGGGGGGTAGCTTTAAAATGGTTCAAATCATACTTATCGCATCGAAAACAAAAGGTAAATTTTAAAAATGAAGTGTCTAAATATTTAAATGTTGAGTATGACGTTCCTCAGGGCTCTGTCTTGGGGCCCATTCTGTTACTTTTGTACATAAATGATATTGCAAATCTCAGTATTGGAGGAAAATTTACATTGTTCGCTGATGATGCTACAGTTTTGTGGGATAGCAAAGATCAGTTCGAACTACATGAAAAAATAAGTTCCGATCTTATTCTTATTAAAAACTGGTGTGATGCAAATCGACTTACTTTAAATGTAAATAAAACATGTATATGTCCTTAAAATATGAGTTAAGTGATGTAACACCCGAAAATTCTATATTGAACAATTTAAAGGTAAATAGATTCCTGGGTATTTTAATTGATGATAAACTAAAATTTGAGGAACATATTAATAACCTTAGGTCAAAATTATCATCTAACTGCTATGCAATTAGGGTTATTAGCAATGAGTTAGACAGTTCTACAACAAGAAATGCATATTTTGTCCTGATTGAGTCCAACTTAAGGTACGGAATTTGTTTCTGGGGAGCCTGCTCAAAGCAGTTTTTTAATCAAATATTTGTGCATACGAAAGGAGGCTGTAAAGTACTTATGTAAGGCAAGGGTAAGAGACTCATGCAAGCCCTTGTTTTGGGATAAAAAAATATTGACTTTACCTTGCCTTTTTCTACTGGAAACAGCCTGTCTGATGCATAGAAAATTTAAAAATACTATAGAGGACCACTCAGTTCATAATACTCGGCAAATCCATAATAGTGCTCTACCTATTCCTAACTCGACGCAGTGCCAAAACTCTATTATATATAATAGCAAAAAAATGTTCAATCACTTACCTGTAGGGATTAGGCAGATAAAAGATGAAAAATTGTTTAGAAGAAAACTAAAATCACTTTGAATTGTGCAGCCCTTTTATGATGTTAATGAATTTTTTCAAGAAAACTTTGCTTAATAGTGCTTTCCGATGCTATTTTTGCTTTTTAGTTTGATTTTCCTTATTAAAATGTTTATATTGTTTTTGTACTTTGTTGAAATCTTAGATTGTTGGTGATGCTCCTTGTTTGTCTTTATTTCTAACTATCGTTTTCTGTTGTCTTTCTACATTTACTTTAATTTTAAACTATTTGACTTCAAGAATTTTAAACTATTTGACTTCAAGTATGTGTTTTAAACTGTTATTATCTTGAGTGTTTTCTTTCTTTCTTTACATGTATGTATTTTCTCTTTAATTTTTTTTTTAAGTTATCTATAAGTATTATTTTTTGCAAATGCATTTTTTGTATGTGTTTTCTTATTGAAACTAGCTTTGTCAACAAAATTATTTGATTTTAATTGACAATAAAGCATATTAAAAAAAGACATGGCAATATCATAACCTCATAAGTATAATTGTGATAAAGTCTCCTGTAAGCGAAATATATTTAGTGGCTTTTGTTTAACAAGTATCCGATTTGAAATATAAACGAAAACTCTAAAAAAATTGTTAATTAAAAATAGGATAGGAAATCAGAGAAAAAAAATTTCAGCGGAATATTGTTCCTTCAAGTGTCTAGATAATACTATTTTTTATTTAATTTTTACTTCCCTCGTAAAAGAGAAGTATTGTAACCGTAAAAAATCACTCTTCGAGATTTTTTCAGATCTTTGTGTTTCAGGGCCCTAGGTGAAAATCCAATATGACAAAACAAAATGGCGTCCTAGTGAAATGTAAAAAAATTATTACTAAAAACTACGCATGCGATTTTTCTGAAATTTTGCACAAAGTATTATTTAGGAATCAACTGGTAAAATTTTGCTACGAATCCAAGATGGTGAAACAAAATGGCGGCTTAGTAAAATAT
Source organism: Kuschelorhynchus macadamiae (assembly GCA_030620095.1). Lineage (NCBI taxonomy): Eukaryota > Metazoa > Arthropoda > Insecta > Coleoptera > Curculionidae > Kuschelorhynchus > Kuschelorhynchus macadamiae. The sequence continues at coordinate 329,833 of JAUTXW010004542.1, read as the reverse complement.
TTAAAAATTCAGCCTGAAAAACTACTTAGTGGACTGATTTCAAATTGTGTGCGATAAATAATTGTGGTTTTGTTTCATCTGTACGAACTAGTAAAAACGTGGTACTGATTTAAGATGGCGGAACAAAATGGCCGCTAAATAAAATATTTGTAATCGTGAAAAAACACTCTCCCTCAATATATGATAACAAAATAAAATGTCGGCCATTCAAAATAATAAAAAATCAGTCTGAATAATAAGTAGTGTTTACTTATTCGATTAATGTCAAATTTTGTGCAAGCATCAAGTGTGGTATAGAGATAATCTGGTAAAGTTGTGGTACGAATTCAAAATAGCGGAACAAAACGGCGGCCAAATAAATTTTTTTAAAATCAACGTAAAAAAATTAATTGACTTTAAATTTTGCAGAAAAATTAAATGTGATATAGGGATAAACTAGTACGAATTCAACATGACATAACAAAATGGCGGTGTGTGTTAATACAAAAACTGTTTATTGAATTTATTTTAAAAAATCCCAAAAAAATGTGATAGAAATTGCTAAAATATTGGTAGGAATCCAATATGATCTAACAAATTGGGACAAATAAAAATGTTTAAAAGACGGTATATATGTATAACTAAATGACTATATATTGAACTAAATTGGGTCACACTTCACCATTCCTAATAAAAGGCAATTTTAAATCAATATTTAATAGTTCAAAATAGAAATTAGTATTTACGGGCGGTTTTTGGGCCATCCTATGGGTTTAGCGCTCTCCGCACTCTGCAGTTATTTGCAAAAAACTAAACTCCTTTTTTCAATCTTAATTTGTTGATAACTTTTAAAATTGTTTATAGGCTAAAAAAGGAAAGTAATGGGATTGTAAAAATTTTCCAAAAATATAAGTTGGGTTTTTCGAAGTTTTAGAGTCCTTAGATTACGAAATAGGTATTTATGTAACCAGTTAGGGAAAATGATATTTTGTGTAACGAGTTGGTTATCGTTTCGTAACGCATTTCACACAAAATGTTTTCTGATTTAAAAAAAAAAAATTAAAACCTATCAGAATTATATATTTCTTAACTTTTCATCATCACTTACGAATGTTACTTTCATAACTAGTCATGAAAAGTAAGACGTTTCACAACATCAAGCAGTTTTGAAAATTGACTCATTATATGTTACAATTAAAAACAAAATTAGAAAAAAATGGATGGTGTTTGGTAGGGATGTGTATCTGTAAACAAAATGTGTACCAACGAGAACAGTCAAACTGATGCGTTTCAAATTTACACAAAAAATAGTCTAGGTTAGTGTCTCTCAGTGATTGAATTTTGGGTGTCATAAGCTTAGATCTTTAATATTTTTAATGTTATATAAAATGTAAAAAATGCATTTTTAAATATTGGAGTAGATACATGATTTTTTAAAATTATTTAAAATAATATTTACGTAATATTTAGAAAAATACCTCAAATTTTTTGTCCATTATACAGGGTATGCCAAAAAGGATGAGGGAACCCCCTGGGAACAAAAAATAAAATTTTTCAAAAAACGGTGAAACATGTTAAACTTAATAAGGAAATAAAACATCCACCAAACAACGAAGAATATTTTATTTCAGAGGCATTTAGCTTGCTCAAAAAACCGTGAAACACATCAAATTTCTATCATTTCATTTTTGTGTATGAAAATTTTATTTTTTTGTCTATACAAGATATGCTCAAGAGAATGAAATACCCCCCTGAAAATGAAAAATCGTATATATTTCAAAAAAAATACGTCAAATTTCTTTTATCATTTTGTATATTAAAACAGTTTTTTTCTTTATACGGAGTCACCCTAGGAGGATAAAACTTCCTCCTGAAAACGAAAAAAAAACAGTTCAAGATCGTTTAGTTTTATTAACAAATTGGAATACACGTCAAATTGCTTTTATGTTTTTTATACATAAATACTTTTTTTCCATTATATCTTGAGATATGAAGCAATCCCCAAAAAATGAACATATTTTTTGTTTTGAAACGGTTACTTAGAAACACAAATGGTAAAACATGTTATATTTCTTTTATCTTTTTGGATATTAAACATTTTTACACTATACGGAACTACTGTTAAATTTGCTCATTTAATGCTTATGAATTTATATTAATATTAAGGGGATCGATCATTCCACTAAAAAATCTGTGAAATAATAGTATAAAAACATAGTTTTTATACTATTATTTCCTTTAAATATAACATAAAAATGTTACAAGCTGTAAAAAATTACTAAACCATCAGAAAACAATGCAGTGCAGTTAAGAGTTGAGAATAACCAATAAGTTTTTTGTATATGCTTTAAAAATTATAAAAATGGCTCTCAGAACTTTATATAAAGTTTTATATGAAATACTTCCCGAAATTTTGCTCCAGACTCATCTCGGTTAAGTTTTTATTGCTAATAATGCTTATTTACGTCTAAAAATAAGATTTACAAAATATGATGCCTCAAAAATAAATAATAACATTATAATAAATAGTTTAAAGTTTCATGTGCTCCCAATGCATTTCAAATCACCTCACCAGAATCTCATCTCTTGAAACAAGATATTTCTAGAATCGAGACCTAAAACCTTGTATCTTAAAAAAAAAAAGCTATGAGAAATGTGTTCTATAAAAAAGTAGCCAAAACGTTCGCGAAACCCGCATTTCACCATCTTTCCTAATAAGGGAAATGCATTCCCATCGAAAATGGGACACCATCTAGTTATAACTTGTAACACTTATTTGACATTCATTTTTTAACATAAAATATAACTATTTAAATGGAACGGAAAAAACCGGAAGTCAATCTACCGGAAGTGTTCATGAGAAAGAAATTGCTTTTCCCGAGGCTCTTGCTATCGGATTTTGTGTACAAAAATGTTGGTAAAATCACAAGGAAAGGGAATCCTGAGTTTTTGCATTGGACAACGACCGGAAGCCATATATTTTTTAATTATTTATAAAAATTTCCATTTTTATAGTACAATGGCTTTTATTGGTCCTATCGAAGCAAAAAAAAATCATCTTTTTCAAATTTCCGGAAAAATGCGCAGCTTTTAAAATCCTATGTTGAATACGTAACCTTTAAAACAAAGAAAACACATGATCAAGAATTTCTGATATAATTTTACTTGTGTTTATTGAATTTTGATAATATGCACTATACACTTATTAACGATTTAATTAAAGACCAATACATTTAAAAAACGGGTTATTTTAAAATAGGTATATTATTCCAAATACTTATTCGCTTTACATGAATTGATAAATATTAAATTTTTTGTCACTACATAATCAAAAGTTGTCAAAATTTTAAACATTAATAAGTTTAGTTCTGCTTTTTTAAAAAGTTCACTGGAAAATTTGAATTATTTTTAATGTATCAGTCTCAGACCAAATCTATTTAAACATAAAATTCGTTCCACGAGGGTTAAATACAAACCCGTCATCGATGAAGTCCTAACTTGGAAAAAATGTCGTAGCTAATTCATATAATTTCAAAAGCGCTCAAATTTTATTTGAAAGTTAGGCAATATTGAAGCAAATATGATCCAAAACGGCCTTTAAGGCACGTTCGGAATTGTTTAGGTCACGGTCACCTATAGAAAAATAAAAACCATTAAAGGAAAAGTAAGATTGGTAATTTAAAAACATCACTTTTTCGAGTGCTCATTCAATGAGGTTAAGACCGAATTGGCAGTAACTAGCTTGACTGAACATATTTTCATAGTACGTCTAGCACTCCGACCATACCATTTTTATGCGATTAAATTGATAATGTGAAAGCCTTAGTACTCGGTAACAATCTAAAGGATCAAAAAGAACATTTTAATAACGTAATCTAATCAAAATACAACCTACTGCTTACATATAAATTTTTTTAAGGTGGAGTTTTTTAACTATATTCCATAAATCTATTTTCATTGCTATATTTGGATATTCCATTTTTCTATCTTGTTCTATATGCTCCCTTGCTAATATAATAAAAATATATTCAATAATAAAAATATATTCATATAGCATTTTGTCTATTTTTAATAAAACCGACGTATGGCAGTTCCATTAAATATTTCCTATTAAATATAGTATCTTTTCGCCATTTAAACTTTAATGCTCTGAATCCTCTACATAAGGAAGCTTTTAAAATTTCCGCAGCATCAAGATTCAGCAAATTTGTTTGGAGGGAAACTGATTCTAATTGTAGAAAATATTTTTTTTTTAATTTATTGAATACGATTAAGGGGTCTTGTTGAATGTAAGTATTTCGGATTTTAAGATTTTTTCAAATTTTAAACGAAAGCTTATGTCTCCTAGTACAAATTAACAAAATAAAATTTGCAGATGAAACAGTTTTGACCCAGAAAAAAAAATAATTGATGAAATTTCCTACAATTTTCAAAACATTGCAGTGCAGAAACTCCTTAATATGGTCTAGGAAATAAAAAAAATAAAAAAATAAGATAATAAAGAGTAATGAATGCTTCGCTGAAAAAATGAAATTAAATTTGGCAACATTGACAAATTATATAATAACATAATCTAATTATCTATTCTGCGTGCAATTTTAACATAATTGAAGTAAAAGTAGACGTTTATAACTATATAGTGCCTTACAAAGCCACAACTATTTGTTTTTCTCTTTTTACAAAAAAGTTGTTCATCCGCAGTTTTTTTTGCTGAAATGTGTTTATTTCGCGGTAAGCTCTACAGTGAATCCAAAAAAATGAGAATATTAAAAATACCTGATCTCTACAAGAGCCAAATTAAATATATTTAAAATGCCTGGAGTGAACATTACGTAAATTCTATTTCTTATGATGTCCTCGTGAACCGTATAAATAGGAAAACGAAATTAAAGCTGACTTGTCTTATGACAAAACAGTTTTTTTGACAAATTTGATAAATGGCCTAATTTCATAAGCCACATTTCAGGTCATTATTATTCAAGTTCTTAAAAATCAGCTGTTGAACGGCCGCCATTTTGGTTTTTAGAAACGACCAATGTTTATGTATCTATTTGTGCCAATAAATACGTGTCTCAGGTGTATATTGATATCTAGTTACTGTGTAAATACTTTTTTATTATTAATTTTTTTAACAGTGAAACAATAATTGCATTCACGTGGTGTTCTATTTGTCTTAGTATTTACGTCTGTATAAAGAGACGCTGACAGGTCTTAAATTCTAAAAAGGAAAAAACACATTTTTATGTTGTAAGATCATTTTGATAAAATTATTGTTTTCTAACCACCTTTTATAGTCTTGTATGAGGGTTTTGTGTCTCTATTCGGAAAGGTGAATAATGGATGTCAGATAAAGATCTGGACGCTTCTCGGTGTTGACAAAAACGAAATGAAAGAAAATATTATTGTATGTTGTTGGGACTAAAACTGACAAAGCTTTGATATGTGCCGCCTGAACAATTTAATAAATCCAAAAACAATTTCGTTATATTTGTGTGTTATTACCTTAAAGAAAACTGAAAGGGTCAAGGTTTCAACATAACGTTCGAGTAGAGAGTATCAATTAAATACTTTACTAAGTAAATAATAATCTGAAGTCTGTCGAATGAATTTTCCAGATTCCAGCTTTTAATTAAATTTAGTGCACATAAAATAAATCTTCTTTTAACTCCTAGCGCTTCTGGCAAGTCGTAATAATCATTATAGTATATTAAATCCTTTCCAGTACATAAAATATGTAATGTATTTTTTTAAATAATACGACTGACATCTGATTTTCAGTACCTTTTAATTATACCATTGATAGATAATAGATCATACATAAAATTAACAAATGCAAAGAATATTTAATCTCAAAACTGAAAAAGTGTAATTAGTCATATTTTGCTGTTAATTTATTTACATGCTGTATTTACATGTTTATTTCCCAAAATCTTCGGAGAACTGCCTTTATGTTTAAGATATATTTTTGGGTTAGAAATGCTAAAAGCAAAAATTATAAATTTACTATTTTTTGCATTTTAACGGCGCGTGAGTTAAATGTCGGGCCGAAGTAAAGATGTTTTTAAAAATCAATTTTATTCTTAAAAACACACCGAATTTAACAATATTGAATCAATTTGAATTCCGAGTTTAACAGTTAAACGTTTACAGTCAGGATTACTACAGAAGTGTGCTCTAAATGAATGTCACTTATATTTATAACATTTCGTCATCTTACATACGTGATGGTAGAATACATGAAGTCAGCGGTTATGCAAAACGTAACTTCTCCACCCCTAGAAGGACATGTAAACTTTTAGAAGTTTCTATGACCTAAATTATATTTCATATAAATACTTCCATAGTAAGATTAAAATTAAAATACAAAGTATACTGTATTATAAAACGGTCCAAAAACTTGTTTTATTATAGTATATATGGTTATTTAAAAGTTTACAATTTTGAATTTTTTGAAAGTTAAGTTCTTCTCGTAAAGATTCTATTTTATTAAAATTTAGATTATTTAAATTGAACAGTTTTACTTTCTTATAACGAATTTTATTTGTATAATTAAAAATTACTTTTGGTAATGGAATATTCTGAAATAAGAGTTTATTATTTTTATAAGCTTGTATGGTAATATCACCTAATTTTAAACTGCAAAGAAAGCTTATTTATTAGAATTAATAAATAAGTTCCATTAAATAGTACGTTATTTTGCGAATTTTCGCACGACTCTATTCCTATAAGGTCATTAACGGTAACTAGTATCCATTTATTTTCGTCAATATTTCGAAGTTGCATATAATCAATATCTATGAGTATTGGATTGCAATTAGAACTATAGTGTTGATATCTCATTAGTTGAATTTGGCAAGGAGTATTTTTATGGAAGTTTTCTGAAGGGATATGCGTACATAGATATTCATTATTAGAAATATATTTACATGGTTAATTCGAGTATCCAAAATTTACTTTATTTATTAGTAAATACTCGAAATTTGGTACAATTATTTTATATCATTCCTAGTTGGTAGAGGAAACAGTTGATATAAATCATAGTTATTTTTCTCTACCAAAAGAATTTCTACAATAAATATAACTTCCTTATCTTTGATATAACTCTTTATTTCTAGTGTGTTTTCTATCTTTAGGATATTATCTATAGATGGTATCAACTTTTCAACTCCTAATTTGGAATTTATCTCTTTTAGTTCATATATGAACTCTTTAGTGTTTATTATAGCATTATGAAATATATTTAACTTTGCAAACGTAATAGCTAATTCTATTTTTTCTGAAATATCATAAATATTTTGATAGAGGGTAGTTATTTGTGTAAATGTCATTTGAATTCGGAATAGTTGAACAAGATGAGTTTTGTCAAGTTCGATTCTATTTATAGTTGTTATTATTTGCTTTACGTGTGAGTCTAAAATAATTTGATTATGTGAAACATTTTTAATAATATTTTCAAAATTTTGTATTGGTTTAGTTAATAAAGTTGTTTGTTTAGTCAAGGCAAATTTTAAATCATGTTGATTTTTTATTAATGAGTCTATATTTTGGTCAATACGTTCAGCGTCATCTTGATCCATGTTGCCAGTTATACTTTTAATTACAGTACCTAGTATATTTAGTAAAGCTCGTTTTTGACGTAATTTTGTTGGAAATATTTGACTTATCTGATTATTAATTTTTTGTTTTAAATTATCTGCTATAACATATGAATTATAAAATTCTAACTTATATTGCACGAGATTATTTATATTTTCACGAAGTAAGTTGTATTTATGGTTTATGTTATTCTTATATTAAGTTTGTCATGTCAAAAATTTGAATAAAAGACCAAAGATTAGTGACCTTTTGTGCATTTCCTATTCGATAAGGAAGGATTCCTGGGTTATTATTTAAGTTGTGGTACCTGGAGGTATCTCCTTGGACGTAGGACCATCTGTAATAAATGGCATTTTTAATTCCTTTATGTGTATAGTTTCGACCTTATCGGGATATTTTACATTTTTTATTTTAACCCAGTTATTTTCTAACATTTCAATAATTACGTAGGGTCCACTAAATTTCGGTTTATTTTTATTCCTAGCTGACATCTTTTTATAAACTTTTTGGTTAACTTTAAAATCTGTACTTTCATTACCTTTGGCGTTAGTTTTTGCTAAAACACTCTCTTTGCTTTCATTCGTTTTATCAGTTACTTTTTTATACATAGATTTTATCTTTGCGACTAAACGTAATCAGAATAAAACGTAGTGGAAATCGAGTCGAGGGGATCCCTGGAATTTTTATGACCTAGGATAATCTCATGAGGTGTAAACTTTGTTACACTGTTTATGGTTCCATTGTAAGCTGTAATTGCATAAGGCATGAGTTCAGAGACGGATTTGTTTTTATCTTTTTGTTTTAAAATTCGAAGATGTTCAATAAGGGTAGAGTGAAGACGTTCGACAGGGGAGTTAGATTCATGATGTCTGGGTGTAGCAAAATGTATATTTATTTTTTGAGATTTTAAGAGTTCTTTTAAAAGTTCATTATTAAATTCTCCTCCATTATCACAAGTTATTATTTCAGCGCATCCAAAAAATGAAAAGAAATTAACTAACCTGTCACAAACGGCTTTTGCATTCCTGTCACAAGGATAAGCTTGCCCATATTTTGAGAATTTGTCAAATATAATTAAGAAGTTTTGGGTTTCAAAAACAAATGTGTCAATATGTATCATTTGAAAAGGTTTACTAGGAGTTTCTGTTTTTGTGAGAGGTATATAAGATTTAAGCCTACTATATTTGGATGTTTGGCAAATATTACAATCATTAATGTACTGGATTATGTCACTTTTCATTTTGGACCAAAAGTAAATTTGTTTTAAGCGTTCATACGTTTCATTTATGCCTCTATGATTTGTTTTACCTTGATGTTGGTGTGTTATCAAAATGTTCTCTTCTTTCTCTGAAATGTTATTTAACAATTTCGAGCATATTACTATTTTTTGATTTATTAAAATTTTGTAAATAAACGTTAGTAAAAATTGGAATTAATTATTTACTATGAAAATATAGATAACACGTTTTTTCAGGGCTTAAATATTCTCGAATAAACTTTTTTATTACATCTGGGTTTTCAGGTAATTCCACATTATTTATTAAGTTAGTTAAGTTTAATTTCGTGATGCGGGGATTTTTTAATAATATATTGTAAGGACTTATTATTTATCATTTCATCAAGATTGCCATTAGGTTCCATATCAGCTTGATTACTATGCACGGTTGCATCAGATGTCGAAGGTGGCTTGACCTGAATGTCAGCAATAGTGTTTATCTTTTGCTTACTACAACTGGGTCTTTGTTCTTCGAGTGCATCATCATTTATCAGGTTTTCAGCAAGATTTCGCAGGAAGTCTACGATATTTTTATCAGTGTCACCCGGGTTATTAATTGTTGATTCATTCTCATAAACATTTAATCGTATTCTAGATAAAGCATCTGCGTTAGAATTTTGAAGGCCTTTTTTATAAATGATTTCATAATCATATTCTTCTAATCGTAAAGGCCTCTCACTAATTTTGAATTGGGTTCTTTTAAATTAAAAATCCAAACTAAAGGTCTATGGTCTGTGTAAATGTAAAATTCGCGACCGTATGAATATGGACGAAAATATTTACATGCCCATACTATAGCTAAGAACTCTTTTTCGATTGTTGAATATTTCGTTTCAGTCTCGTTCAAGGTTCTAGATGTATATGCTATAGGTTTATCATTAGGGACAGTTCCTTGGGATAATACCGCGCCTAATGCAAAATTGCTTGCATCTTTTGCGGTGTTCAAATGCATTTATAAATTCATGATTATGTATTATTTTTATGTCTTTCTTTAAACAGCGGGTTAGGGGTTTTGTTATTTTGGCAAAGTCTTTCTATAATAACCTACTAAGCCTAAAAAAGATTTAATTTCTTTAGTAGTTGTGGGAATTGGAAAATTTTTTATAACTGAGATCTTATCAGGATTAGGCTTTACTCCGTCATTACTTACAAGGTGTCCTAAATATTGTACTTCTTTCCTTAAAAATTCGGATTTATCAAGTTGTACCTTAAGATTGGAATCTCGCAATCTGGTAAAAACTTTTTTTAATTTATCTACGTGCTCTTGAAGACTTGTACTAAATATAATTATATCGTCAAGATAAACAAAGCATATTTCATTTTGTAAGCCACGTAAAACGTTATCATGACGCGTTGAAAAGTCGCAGGGGCATTTTTAAGTCCAAATGGCATACGTAGGAATTCATAATGTCCTGTGTCAGTGCTAAATGCTGTTTTGGAAATGTCCTCTACGTTCATTTGAATTTGATGAAATCCATTAGCAAGATCTAGAGTTGTGAAGTATTGGGCTTTACCTAGCTTGTCTAGAATCTCTGTTATTTGAGGAATAGAAAATTTTTGAGTTATAGTGACGTCATTAAGCTTTCGGTAGTCTACACAGATTAGCCAGCGTTGTTTCTCAGATTTGTCAAGTTTTTTAGGAACAATCCAAATATGGGAAGACCACGGAGAGTTCGAATTTCGTATTATATTTTGTTGTAAAAGCTTAGAAATTTGATCTCTTACTTCTCCGCGATGTATTTCGGGGTATCTATAGGTTTTTGCGAATATTGGGGTATCATCTTTCACTTTAATCTCATGTTTAATGGTATTTAAGAAGGTTAAAGGTATTTCTTCGCAATGAAAAATATCTCTAAATTCATAACACAATTTCCGTATTTGTTCTTTTTCTTCATTATTGCAATGGTCAAGATTAATATTTTTTAAATTAGCCTTAAGCTTATTATAATATTGTTGTGAAGGGTGATCAATAAAATTTATTTCATTAAGGTTTAAGGATTCTATGTCGAAAGGTTCGAGGAATTCAATTTTTATAGGGTTTTCTCTAGGATTTAAGGCTGTTGTTAAAACTAAATTGTTCTTAATTTCTACTAGACATTCTGGAATTTCAATGTGTCCTAGTTTTTTATAAGAAAGAATATCATAACCATTTGAAGCATTACCAGGAATCTGAATTTTTTGAATACTTCTGGGCTCTATTATATAAGTCATAACTTTACTGATATTATTCATATTAGTATTGTTGAAGTCTAAATTGGCATTTAATTGCTTTATAAGGTCTAAACTTTTTAATCCATCCAAATTGTCAGAAAAATTAAATAAATAAAATTTATGTAATCCTGTAGTATTGAAGGTAGGAAAAATTGGTAAGGTTTCTATTTCATCACGAAACGATATTGCTTGAGCTGTTTGTACTTGAAATAATTCTTTTTGAATTAAATATGGAAAACGTATATAAGCAATTTCGGGATTAGTAAAACTTCCTGTACTACTTGTATCTCATAAAAATTTAACATTAATTTCTCGAATATTAATATAAGGTAATTATATATTATAATTGTGTAAAAATATTATGTCATATCCGTTTCCGAAGTCGTAATCGGAAAATTTGATGACTCTTGCTCTCATATAACTGATTATTATTTGTATTAGCGGAATAACTGAAATCTGCATCGTAATCATATGTTTCTTTATATAGAGGTATGTCATATTCATATTCATTTTGGTTATCAGTTTGTTGATTAATGTCAAAATTATCATAATAATTACGCAAACTATTTGGTAAAGAATTTTCTGAGTTAATTTCAGGAGTTTGCTGCAAAACTTCTTGGTTATATAATTCTTGAGAAATAAAATTCATCTTTTGCATATTATTGTGTAAAACTGTATTGCCTGAACTAGTGTCCATTGGCTCTACTTTATATAAATTTGTCCTTCTGGACATCTGTCCAAAGTTTTGATTATTAAACGGTCTATGTTGGACTAAAGTTTGAGGTCTTACAAAATTTTGTTGGTTATTTGGAAAATTTGGTCTCTGATAATTAAAATTAGTGTTCTGTTGAGAATAATTTGGATAATTTCAAAAATGTCTAGGGAAATTATTTGTGGCATATTATTTGCAAATGTATTATATGTCGGTTTGTGTGGTATATAGTTTGGTACGAAATGTGATGTTTGATTACGGACATAAATAGGTCTATATATTGGTTTTGTATTTTTATTGAATTGCTGTAAAGGTGATGGTGTACCCTTAGGGTTTTGAGCATTTTTAAAGTATATAAAGTTTTCTTCTTCTCTTGCAAACGACATTGCTTGTTCTAGTGAATTTGGCGATTTAAACCTGGTGACTAACTGTAAGTTATATAGGAGTCCACTTATAAATATCTTTAAAGCAAATTCATCATAGTGTTGTATTTTAATTAGTTTAGTTTCAGAATCGTCAGAACCTGCGTTTAGTTTTGAAAATAATAAGCTACGAGAATATTGTACTCTCATGCCAAATTGAATAGGATTTTCATTTTTGAATGGTTTTAAATTTATTAAATCTTGAATTAAACAATCTCTCGATCGTTGATCGGAAAAACTGTTCTAGATCAGAACTTAATTCTTGGACTTTAATTAAAGATGTGTTAATACATCTTTAATTAAAGTCCAAGAATTAAGTTCTGATCTAGAACCTATTAGTTCTGCTGCTCTACATGTTAGTTTACTGAGAATAGTATCAAATAAGCAAATATTTATGGTAGCGGTTAGATTATTTTTATCTTGAAAAGCTTTCAACAAGTTTTCCACTGCTGAAATGAATCTATTTAAGAGTTTTATATTTCCGTCAAAAAGTGGAATATTATACAATTATTATTATTGATATCGGAGTAATTAATAATTCACTGACGTTTTGTTTTTGTTGGCAGTTGAACCAATTGACAATGAACTTTGTTACTAAGTTATATTCGTTTATTAGATCTATTTTGATATTTTTTTTTTAATTTACTGGATACTAGTGAAAAATTTAGTTACTGCGTAACTTTTTGCAAATTACCTCTTTGTTATTACGTAACGGTTTTTTTTTTTATATATGTATGTATATAGAGCGATATAATATTTAGAAAATAACTTTGTTACTGCGTAACTGTTATTTTCTAGAAAAAGTTGTCTGTCTATCGCATTAAAAGAAAAATAGTAATAACTTTTATAATTAAATAATATATATACAGTTTTTGGATTTGGAAAAAAAAATAGTCAATAGAATTGAAAAAATCACTTAAAAAACAAAAAATTATCACTTACAATGCCAAAATTGTGAGAATGTTCATTGGTCCTTATTCTAGCTGGATCGGCGGTGTTTGTCCTCACCAGTTCCCACGTAGTTTTGGGGAGAATACCGTTGATGTTCAGTCACCGGGTCTTCCAAAATGTAGTGGCCAGGAAACCTTTGATATGCAGTCACCAGACCTTCCTGGGACGTTCTGCAGTTCTGAGCTGTTTATTCTGTTTTCCCGTCTTCTTGATTCTTTTCCAATTGGCTGCTTTTTTCCAACTGTTGCCTAGGATCGGCACTATTTGCTTTGGGTTGAAAAGGACTTATTGGAATTTTCGTAGGTTTTTTTCCCGAATAAATTCTTGAAAGAAAACGTAGTTCAATGTACAGTTGTCCTACGTTTCAGAATTATCCTACCGACTGCGCCAGTTAAATGACGGGCCGAAGGAAAGACGTTTTTAAAAATCAATTTTATTCTTAAAAACACACCGAATTTAACAAATTTGAATCGATTTGAATTACGAGTTAAACAGTTAAACGTTTACAGTCAGGATTACTACAGAAGTGTGCTCTAAATGAATGTCACTTATATTTATAACATTTCGTTATCTTACTTACGTGGTGGTAGAATATATGAAGTCAGCGGTTATGCAAAACGTAACTCGCGCACTCAGAATCAAAAGACAATTCTAGCAAACATTTCACCAGGCAAGGAAAAAACTGAGGAAACGAAACGTTCTGTAAAAAAGTCAAATAGACCAGATTTAATTATTATATCGATTAAACTTTCTACTCTAGTTCACCAGTTATATTTTATATATCACCATTATATTTTGTAATTGTGACATAAGGAGAAACTATATGTTAAATTGTTGTAAATATTAACGTTAACCTATAACTGCCAAGTGAGACCTGATCTTAATTTTAAAACTCTCTAGTAAATACAGCTGTCAGAAGTTTAATCGAATAAATTAAAGAAAATTCCTGAAGGTATCAACGCAGTCACGAACAAAATGTCGATAAATAATTCAAATTTGACAATATCTGAATCGAAAAACCAAAATTTCTCAAGTGACTGAATTAAACTACATCTAAACTGGAGAATATTCCCAAAAAATATATATGTGAAAGTTTAGGCTTTTTTGTCGCAAACAAGAAAAATAATTAAAAAATTAAAACGATGTATGTATGTATGTAAATGCAACTAATGCTGAAACTGAGAAAAAATTAAACTCATCTTAGTCTCCACTAAGTGTCTTATATATATTTTGATTATCATCAAGCTGCAAATACTGATAATTGGGTACCTTTGTTTAGAAATAAGTATTTTTACAGATGTATGAGATCTACAGACCTTAGTCGAAACGACACTATTAAAGAATATTTCCTAGAAAAAATCCTCGTGGTGGTTTGCCATCAGATCAACATATCTTGAAAGATATAAGGTTTGGTTATTGATGGATAGCCTTTATCACACATGTGTCATAAAATTTTAATAGCCTGTATTCTCACTCCTCCTACAGAAGATTAGCTATCCATGATGCATTTAACAATATGGTTTATAATTCTTAAACCTAATTTTGTTTGTGTTATTTTGTTTACTTTGATAAAGAGGCTTAAATATAAAGTTAATGCCACAGAATATCTATAAAGAATTCCAGTTTTTTGGAGATATTTAGAAAGAAATTAGTTTTCCAGTATTTAAGATGAACACTACATATGGGGTTCTGATCGAAAATGATCGTGAGTTTTCAGTATTTTCTCCTGTAGATTAAGGTAAGGCACTTTTGTTGTATATTAATTAACCTTTTTACGAGTTGGAAAGCAAACACGTTAAAATTACGCTAAAACGTAATTTGTTGATTTTATTTTAAAACCAAATTTCTTAAATTAAGCATTACATACAGGTAAAACAATTTCTGACTATTCGATTTTCTGATTCTGTCGTGGTGGACTTTAAACTGATGCACCACTTAAAGTGCATGAGCCATGTAAAATCTTGGGTTAACCCAAAAAATTCACAATTGTTTGTTTTTCCTTTCCACGTCATCATAATTATCAGTTACTATTTCGGTGACTATTAAGGGTCTCAGATGTTTTGCATAGGGTGTATGATAGCAGTCAATATGGGTTTTATTTACACTAGGGGGATCAGAAACTAAATATTTTGGTCAGAGCTTATGTGTTACACATGGATAATAGGTATATAGAGGCTTTTAGTTGTTTAAGACATTCTGAATTGAATATAACAGCCCATATAAACATTCATATTTTGGAAATAACAATCAAATTAAATATATATATATATATATATATATATATATATATATATATATATATATACATATATATATATATATATATATGACTTTTATTAAAAAAAAATATTAATAATCAAAACATTTTACAAGTATGTTTTATAGTGAGATAGAAGTTAGAGAACAAGAAGCCAAGGGTTCACTCTGGAGAAGTATAGCATGATGTTTATTTTATTCAACCAGATATAAATTTGTCATCCTTCCAAGCTCCAAGTAAATTATACCCGAAAGATGGCGTTTACGCTTGACAAGACTTTAAGTAACTGATTATTATTTATTTAGTTTCAATTGACAATAAAACAAAATTGAAAAAAAGAAAAACCAAAATTGAGACTCCGGCAGACTCACCTCACAAACAGCACGTCTCCAGCCTCCAACTAATCACCGCCCAATCCTTTGCTTACTTAGAAGGCGAGTTCGTCGTTTATATTTAAATTTATTTATGTTATCTATTTTATAAGTATCAGGTAAAATAAAACTTCTCTTAAACATGGTTTTCCTATGTTTTGAAACAGTAAATTGATTTTTAAACCTGGTATTTATTTTTTTAGAGCTCAGAGGTATAGTTAATATTTTAAGCACAAAATTACCAAGACGATTTTTCATATATATATATATATATATATATATATATATATATATATATATATATATATAAACGGTAGTCTTAGGGGTATATAACAGCTATCTGAAAAAAAAATATATTCCAGAAACATTAAACTTGCCTAAAAAACGGTGTATAACATTCTGTATTTATAAATATTTATTTGCACTATGCAAGGTAGTAAACAATTGTATTTTCTTTTTTGCATACACAGGCAATTTTTTATATATAGGTTTACTCTAAGGGAGGGAAACAGTTTTCTAAAATTAAAATTTTAGGTTTTTATTTTAAGGGATGGAAAACGCCAAATTATAAAACATATTTGGTTATATTTTTTTTCGACTTCAGGGTGATTCTCATAGGGTAAAACATTTCTTTAGAGGTGAAGATAGATTTTTTTATTTTAGAAGTTAATAATATTTTAAGTCTCAATATAACAGAAATATTTGTTATATTCTTTTGCATATCGAATTGGGAACTTATTATTAGATTAGCGTTTTTACGTACCACATAATGTTTTTGCTATATACGTTTTTACAATTAGAATTGACAGCTGTCAAACTGCCAAAAATGACAACATAATATGGGTCGGAACTGAGGCTTTAATTTCAAATTTATTAACTTAGACTCCAGCCGCTATTGTTTCTATCCTGCCCAATAGCAGCGGGATGTCTATATATATCTTGTTGACAGTTGGCTGTTCTATAGTCTGAATTGAGTAAATTTTATTTTGACATTTCATAATTGTGTCGGTTAACAACTCGTCTGCATCATAATTTTGTTTAAGGTACATCGCAAGCCTCCACTCCTTTATGGCCTACCTAAAATTCATAAAGCCAAAATGCCGTTTAGACCAACCAAAGCTCCAGAAACTCACAAACCAGCGAACTGTCGAAACATTTTGTAAATAATATTAAATATGTAATACACAGAAGACCAATTTTTATGCTTTGATGTGAATAGCCTATATACAAAATGTTCCACTAAAAGAGTTGTTATCCATTATCAAAACCAAGCTTGGTGAAGATTAGTTTCTCCCTGAAAGAACTCGTTAACGCTCGATCGGGTTATGGACCTGTTGGAGTGTTGTCTGCGTAATTCTTACTTTCAGGTTACAGATAAGTTCTAGATTCAAGATGACGTTTTTCCTATGGAATAGTCCCTCTCTCCAGTGGTGACTAATATTTACATAAAGTGATTCGACAACCATCCTATAGAAACGGCAAAATTTAAACCTAAAGTTCTTTTAAGATATTTCGACGACACTCATTATTTTTCCATTTAAATAATGGCTGCTGTATATATATATATATATATATACCACCAAATGTGCTTAAAGGTCATCAGTAAAACATTAGTTTTATATTGTTAAATTGTGTTTTCGTACTAAATCTTATTGGTTTATTTACTCTATAAATGTCTACTTATTTTCTGCAAGTTTGCTAACGGTGAAAATAACTTTTTTTTTTGGCGAAATGGCCCTAGTATTAGGATTGAAATGTTATGCAAATAATATCCAATTTGCATTTTATCATTTATCGTGTTAACGCCATTTAAATTTCCTAAACGAAGTTGTGGAATACCTTTAATTAAGGGTGACCGACAAATATTTTTAAATAGAAAACCATATTATAATATTTTAAAAATAAAACGTATCGGAGAAATATTCAATATTAAACTGTTAATTTATCTAGTAAATACTTCCTGGTTATATAAAAATCAAGACTATTGCGCTGGTTTCTTTGAGTGTATTTTAGGTTGGATGATGGTCAATAAAACGCACATAGAAAATCTATTCTTGTAATTAGTCGACGTTTAGATTAGAATAGATTGTCTATGTGCATTTTATTGAGCATCATCTAACCTAAAATACACCTATAATTAGTATTGTGGTTGCTAATAATAAAACAGAACTATTTCACTGCATTTGAGTTTAAAAGATATTTAGGAAAAACTCTAGAAGCTTATAAGTGGAAGTTTGCTAGGTTGTAGCATACTGCCAAAAATTGCAAACTTTAAAACTTTACAGTAAATTCATTAACAGCGTGTATTTTGGATCTTTCAGGAATAGAGGAATCTCAACAAAATATTCATTTTAATTTATGATTATTTCTTATAATTTAGAAATTTTAAAATAAACTTGATGTGTGCTTTATTGGAAAATCATAAAATTTTAGTATATTAGTACATTTTTATATTGATAATACACTTTTAACAAAATATGGTCTACAATTAAAACATCCTCTATAACTAAGTTTTTAATTTTCTTCGTGGACTGTAAGGCTATGATAATTATCTAGCAAGTGTAAGGAGTAACTCATAGGCTACTGTTCTGTTTTAAACTTTACAATTAGTATTCTATAGTAAAATATAGTAAAATTAAAAAGGTTTTTACATCTTAATTCTCAAGAACTGTTCCGATTTTAACGACTTTTTTCAGTTTTTGTTTTTGTATATTGTTTAAAATTAGAAACATTTAGTTGGGGGTATATAAGAATTATACAGGGTGGTCAATCGTTACTTTTATGGGCTACCGCCTTTATCAGCAAAGCTGAGGATTGCTTGCTATATATATATATATATATATATATATATATATATATATATATATATACAGATTAAGGACTGAACAATTTCTCAGTAACCAGATGTCTTTAATTATTACATACAACATATGGTTAAAAATTATAAAAATATTGGCCCAAGTTAAACGACCGGCCTTTCCAAAAAAAATTACAAATGTGGTCAACAACATTCAGGAGACACCCTTAAACTTTAGAAAAGAAAATAAAATTTGAAAAACTTATATGATATGCCGCTAAAGCCGTTATAAAAATCAACAAATAAAATCTTATTGGTTTATTTACGCAACAACCCATGAGGAGTGTGAATTACCTAATAATACATCACTTTTAAATAGAGTAATACATTTGAATTTATTTTGAAAAAATCTGTAAATTCCCTGTACCCAGTTAACAGTTTCTATCTACGCCACACTTGACTTGTGAACATAATTTAAAATAAATTGAATAAGTAGTTTTTACACTAATTTTTTTAAAACCGCCTGTTTTTTCGGTCATGTTGAATTCATACCAGTTTATTTTTATATCACCATTAATTTTTGTAAAAAATTTGTACTCAATTGAACAAGAAACATTTTTTACGTTGATTTTTTAAACATTTTGTTTCGTCTCCAGTTTGTTCCGCCATTTTTATTTCATACCACAATTTTACTAGTTTATCTCTATATCACACTTAATGCTAGTTTTTGGTAATAATTTTTTAACATTTCACCTGATTTCACGTAATACTTGATTATTATGCACAATTTCAGGTTAATTGGATTAGTAGTTTTTTAGTAATAATTTTATTAGACATTAGACCAGGCCGCCATAGTGGATTTCTACCAAAATGTTGGCGTTTCAACCCCATACGACCTTTAATTTTTGACCAAAATTTGAAGCCAATCGGACAAGTAGTTTTTGAGCTCGTCTGCATACAGACAAACCGACGGAATTGAGAAAACATGTTTTTTGGCATCTAGGGACCCTAAAACGTAAAAATCTGTACCTGGAAGGGTGATTTTTTCACGATTACAGTAGGTAGGTACTTCCCCTTTTACGAGGGAAGTAAAAAACTTTTTTTTCAAAATAGAAGGATATTGCAGTCTAAGAACTTAATTTCTGGCCAATGATCTACTGATAAAACCAGTGCCCTTAAAATCAAAATTTATCAACATATGTAAATACTCGCAATTTTCAGTTCTCAACTCAAATAAAAGGTCTATACGAGAATGGACCCACTTTCTATAATCACAAATTATTAATTATACTATTTTCAACAAGCGTTACGTTTTTTAAAAAAGCATAATCGCCCATATTTAAGTGGTATTAAAAATTATGTAATAATTTGTTAGTCTAGAGTTTTAATTACTTTATAATAGAACATGGACAATTTTAAGAGTTTATATTCAGTTAAAGTATGCTCGCTTGATAAATTGGTATATAACGATTTGACAAGACTAATGAATGTTTAGACATTATTCAACATACTTCTCATCAGATATAGTGTTGGTGAAATGGATACATAAATATTTTCATTGCCAGCAAAATTACATAAAATTAAAGCCATAAATTAAGATAGTTTGTAAACAGTATTCAATGTTTATGTGCACATTCATTTTACATTCAAAAAGGATGGAAGTGCAACCGTAATAAAATTTTCAAAGTTATGGTATTATAAATGTATATGTATATTCATAGTTTATACTTAGCTTATTTCGGTAATCTGGTACTAATTTTGTTCATTTAGATGATACTAAAATTATTTAGAGGTGAAATTTGATTAACTTCAAAATATCAAATGAAAGTTTTTCTAATCCTAAAGCAGCACGTTCGAATTATATGCTAAATATTTTAGGTTAGGTTTAAAAAAGTTTGATAGCTTTTTGGTTAATTGCTTCTAATAAGGTCCTTGCATACAATTTATTTTTTCCCAAGCACCAACAATTTACTACCCTTCCTGATATAAAAACAACAATTATTTTTTGCACAAAAAAATGATTTCCAGCCTAATTGTGATTTAAAATTCACCCGAAGTCCTATAAATATGACGTCACTTCAAATTGGCTGTGATGTCACGAAGCATGTTTTCTGCCTTTCCCGTTTATTGTTTCTGAGTTTGTTAAGAACATGATTTGAATATATTATTGTTTCACCTTAAATTTATAACTAAATATTTTTTTTAGACTAGCTAGTTTGTTTTTATTTCCAAAAAAATTATGTTATTACCTAAAAAATTAAAAAATCGGTTAATTTCCTGTACCCGGAACTTCCACCGTTATGAATATTTCCTTTTATTAAAAATAGTGATGTTAGTTACTGTTTTTTTCAATCATTTTTATTGGGCACCATTTTGAAATTAATTTAATAAGTAATTTTTTTCAATGTTTTGCAAGGTCGCAGGCGCAATAATCCATTTCAGTCAAACAACGATCGCGATTTCACTCATTTTAGAGCTGATCAGGCCGCCATAGATTAGAGAGCACGATGTAGGGCAAAGGCTCAATGAAATTACAGAAACAACTACTCCGCTGTTCCTGACTTTGGTTACACCAACGTCACAACAAGGATACCATGATCCCTGTCTGGAACATGTCCTACAATGTCGCAGGCTCAATAATCCATTTCATTCAAACGACGATCGCGATGTTTTAAATATCTAATTTGTGTAATTTGTTATGGTGTAATAAAAATGCGTGGAATTCCAAAGTTATATGGAACGTCCTGTATGTTTTTATATTTTTGGATTCTACGGTAAATTCTAGGCATTTTTATGTAACTGTAACTCTGATTCACTGTAATTAGTATCGAAAATGGCTATTTTTGCTATGGTAACGCCGTGTATAAATTATTTAGGAGGTTTAACTTAGAGCAAAATGATTTGAACTTTGTTTTAAAAGTTCTATCACCTGATAAAACCGGAATATATTTGAAATCGAGATGTAAAAAGCGAAACTGCCGGTTAAGCCAGGTGATAGACCTTTTAGTTGATACCAGGTGATAGACCTTTTAAAACTAGGATACGGAAGTGCAAATCGTTTTGTCCTATATTAAACCGTTTAGAATATACAGGGCATTAACGCAGCAAAAATTGCCATTTAATCAATTGCGCCAAAACAAATGATTTTAGAGATATAGTAGGTTACACAAAAAATGCCTAGAGTTCACGAAAAAGCAACCCCGTGATGGTCCATTTAAAAAATACAACTTTGGGTTGCCAAGTACTTTTGTTACACCCTGTATAGGAATAAATTAAATATTTAAAAAATTTGGGCCTTTATCTATAACTTTTTTTTTGTAATGTAAAAATATGAAAAATTACGAGGTTGCATTTATAATCAATTAACCTGGAAGAGCAACGTTTTAAAAAAATGCACTGCTTAACTAACTTCTATTTCCTACACGCCTGTTGCCAATTCCCGGAAATCGCTGTGCGATTCCTATGTGCAGCATGGACTTTTGAAAAATTCAAAATTTTCTGTTTCAACTATGGGTCATAGTATCACCTTAATTCACTCGTGAATATGGCAATAGCGAATATTAAGCATAGGTTTTCTCCACTAAACATAGACAATAATCGCAACTGAAACAATTCTGTTGAATTCCAATAGGGGTTCGAAAGTCCATAAATACGTGAATCGTAAACAATATTTGCCGGCCTTTAATGGCTGGTACTGACTCTTTCAAGCTTCTAGACTTTTACAGACTTGCACTGTCTCTTTCAGGACAAGAGTCTGGGGAATCAGGGGAATTTATAAGAGGAAGCTTCGAACTAGGTTGATCATACTCTTGTAGTGAAGGCGCTCGTGTAATAACACTCGTGTTTTAGTTATTTAGCTTATTAGTTTTAGAAATATAGCTTTCATCATGTTTCTATTAACGAATCTGATGCTAACCTAACGGGACAGATCTACCTAGCAATACGGGTTTTATTAAAAATATCATTGTTTTAATATAGACTTGGAATTTTCTTTATAGCAAACATAACCAATCCTAATCTAACCTAACTTTAAGAAAATAAATATTCTGCATTTTTTTCTTCAGTGGCAATCCTAAATGCCCTTATTCTACAAACTAACAATAATATTTACTCTTTTAAATTACTTCAAAAAAAATATGTTTATAAAAAAAAAACTAAAAAAAAAGGTTTTCACCTGAATCAGGATTCGAACACATATCTGTTCCATTGCAAGCGCAGGATCTTACCTCTGACGCAGCGAAGCCTGTATCGAAAAGTCAACGAAACATGTTTATACCACATGCTAAACGTTCGGGTAATTTTAAAGCTTCCTCTTATACAGTCCCCAGACACTAATTCACTACAGATAAATTCCAGATTCTCTATACAGAACTAGTAAATAACCACCAGTGCTGCCAGGTTAGGATTTTTACTTGTAAATCTAGGAGTTTTTCGATCTGTCTGGAGAAATTTTAGGAGGAAAAAATGTTTAGGAGTAATTTTAGGAGTACAAACACCTGAAATTTTTAGCATTTTTGAGTAAATTGAAAAACCTCATTTTTTAAACCCTTTTCTATGCTTGAATACTTAACCAGCCAAGCGTTGTATTATGTAATGCAGTTGAACTAACAAGCATTTGCCATTGAATTTTTTTTAATTCTTGCAGAAGTGTACGTCAGATGTTGTGGCGGCAGACCACGCCAAGGCAAAAGCAAAAATTATTCTGACGAATGATGCCTCATTCCTCATTGTATGTACATATTAAAATTGTTTGACGAATCTGGATTTCCCAGAAAAATTGGGCTGTTACGCAGTTTTATTTCTGCACGGCTAGACAACTGTGAATCAATGGGTGCCTATGTTAACCAAGTAGTCGAAAGCAGTCAAAAACTACGAGGTATAGGGTTTAACACAGACGATGAGTGGATTGGCTCATTGTTAGCTGGTTAGCCCGAGAAATTTTCGCGATGATTGAGCACTCCAGAATATCTATTTTTACAGATACGATAAAAACAAAGCTGTTAGAAATGGAGGGAGAGGGTAACAACACTGACAGTGCGTTTGCCTCCAAAAATTGGCGTGACGGAAAACAAAAAACTAGCAACACTGTAATCCACAAAAAACTCATAAATGACATTAAAGTGTTATGTGTGGGCAAATAAGACACTTTAAGAATAAATGTCCAAAGAAGACCAATTGGTACGTAGATTCTGGTGCAAGTGTTCACTTGACGGCATAGCTTGGTTGAGCAGCGATCACCTAATTCTGGCATTAGTAAAATTATGGTAGCAAACCAAAAGAAAATTCCATGTTCGGGAAATGTAAAACTTTAAGCTATTATTGGTGCCCCTCAGTACGATATCAATGTGAAAAATGTCCTCCGGAGTTGACCACAAATTTATTGTCTGTAAGCCATGAGAATGGCAATTTTGTTAATTTTGACTCCGATTGTTGTAAAATATATAATCAGCAGAGAGTGCTAGTAGCTACAGCTGATTTAAAGTATGGTGTTTATCGAATAAACAAAGCAAAATCTGAAAATTGTTTGATAGCATCATCAGTAGCACAACAGCAGGTCAACAGTTCACAAAAGATATATGGCATCGAAGATTTGGGAACATGAACAGACAATATTTAAGTCAAATGAAAGAAAATAAGTTGGTTACCGGTTCCATGTATTCAGATGTTGCAGGGATAGAAGCGAAATTGTGTAGTATGTTGTGAAGGTAAGCAATATAGACTCCCATTCATACACAAAGACAGGAGAGCCGAAGAGATACTAGATGTGATACAAGCAGATGTATGTGGTACCATGGAAACCAAATCCATTGGTGGAGCTAGATATTTTGTTACTTTTGAGGATCATTATAGCCGAATA
Organism: Kuschelorhynchus macadamiae; assembly: GCA_030620095.1. Lineage (NCBI taxonomy): Eukaryota > Metazoa > Arthropoda > Insecta > Coleoptera > Curculionidae > Kuschelorhynchus > Kuschelorhynchus macadamiae. Next base: position 305,404 of record JAUTXW010004542.1, on the reverse strand, counting down.
ATATATATGTATTTTTTGTTTTAAAATCTTTAAATCTCTTGTCGAAAATCAAAAAGGTAGGAAAATAAAAGCCTTAAGATCAGACAATGGTGGAGAGTTCTGCAGCAGCAAGTATAAGTGTGTTTTAAGAGAGAATGGAATTCTGCATCAATTGACCAATCCTTATACACCTGAATAATAATAATAAGAATAATATGTCAGAAAGGCTGAATCGTACTATTGTGGAAAAGGCAGAATATTTACTTTTTGATACAAACTTAAAAAAGAAGTTTTGGGCTGAATGGTGCATGTTCCAAATGAAAAGAGATTGAAGTGGAACTGGAAAGCTGAAAGACACATCTTTGTTGGTTACAGCGAAACATCAAAATGATATGGAGTGTACAACATGCAAACGAATGCGGTAACCACCAGTAAAGATGTACTTGTAACGGAAAATTTATCACAGAAAATTACCAAAGTGTAGAAGTTCCAGTTTCAGTGGGAGTTGCATTGATCTACGATCGAAAGATTGCAGATGAAGATCTCAGTGATAACTCAAGTGAAACGGGACAGTTTAGTGTGGTTCGCAAAAGTGATGATGACAGTGACTTCGTTGCAGACTTTCCAGAGCAGCCTCCTGAAACACTTAGACGCTCAGCTAGAACGTCGACACCAAGGAAGTTCGAAAATTACGTGTTCGGATAGTTCTGACTTGGATGTCGATCCAGTGATGGTGCAAGGTGCATTGTCAGGGGCTGTCAAAGACAAGTGGGAAGAGGCAATCTAGGACGAACTGTGCTTTGGAACTTGTCGATGGTCCTGGTGGTAAGACTATAGTACAATGTAAGTGGGTATTTAAGAAAAAAATAGACAGTGATGAATGTGTTAGGTATAGAGCCAAACGAGTAGCGAAAGAGATCATACAAAGAGAGGGTGTTGATTTTCATGAAACTTTTTCACGAGTAGTTCGTTTTTCTACTTTAAGGTTGCTTATGTATTTATCTGTTAAACTTGAGCTCTATACTTCACATTTAAATGTTATGCCGTTTTTTTAAATGGGAATTTAAAAGAAGATGTAGATTTGATGTAACCTGAAGGTTTTTATTGTACAGATAGTAACAAGGTTTTAAAGTTAAAAAGAGCAATTTGTGGCCAGTCGAGCTTGGTATGAAAGGGTTGATGTCGTGCTAGGTAAAGAAAGTTATAATAGATCAAAATTAGAACCGTGTCTACTTACCAAAATAAATGGCATACAATAAATGCATTGTATGTTGACGATTTTTTCATTTTTTTTTAATGATTGTAATAAAACTGAAACTTTAAAAAATCAATTAGGAAACGAATTTAAAATCAAGGATTTTGGAGAAATAAAGCAGTGTTTCGGCATGCGAGTTAGAATAAATAGGAAAAATAGTTTAATTTAGATCAACAGCGATTTATTAATCAAGTTTTAAAAAGATTTAATATGTTTAAGACTGGATGGACCTATGGAACACAATATTAATATTAATTTAGGAAGAAACTGATTCTAAAATCAATGTTCCATATCAGTATTTAGCTATTTTAACTAGGCCTGATATTGCTTATTGTGTAAGTTTTCTAAATCAATTCAATATCTGTTACGATTAAAATTATTGGAAACAAGCCAGGCGCATTTTAAGGTATTTACAAGCAACTAGTAGTTTTGGATTAAAATTTGTTAAGAATAGTAAAGAACTAGATGGTTTTGCCAATGCTGATTGGGCTAGCGATGAAAATGATCGCAAATTATACACAGGTTTTTGTTTTAAATGTTCTGGTTCTGCTATTTCTTGGGAAAGTAGAACACAAAAGACTGTTGCCTTGTCTAGCACTGAAGCTGAATACATGGCAATTTGTGAAGCTTCTAAGGAAGCGATTTTTTTTAGGAATTTGTTTAATGAGTTATTTGGTAATTTAAATTGTACTACTCTCTATAATGATAGCCAAAGTGCACAAAAGTTGTCCGTGAATCCTATTCACCATAAAAGGTCGAAGTATGTTGATTCGACATCATTGTGTTAGAGATTCGGTAGCTCATAATTTATTAAGTTTGCTTGTACAGACTATTTACAAACAGCCTAAAAGCCGGCTGATATTATAACAAAGAGCTTGTTTTCTGTAAAACATCGCAAATTTTTAGAGAATTTGGGTATCGTAAATGTATTGTAGATATTATTGAATAGTTTTTCTATTCATGTGCTAGTGGAAGTGTTAAAATAAGCTCATAATATAATCACATCTGGTTTTACTCTAAGCAGAGTACCACAGAAAACAAGTATCTGAAAAGATTCTGACCATTTATGCAAGGATGTATCACGCCACTTTAAACTGTTTTTTATCTGTTCTTTTTACGTCTGAATAAAGTGAGTCTGCACTGAAAATTCAACTGAATCGTTTCATTTTATCATATATTACAACATAAATCTACACAGGAGTATATAAGTAAAATATTAAATACAAATAATACCATTAAACTTATTGTTGTATGTTAGTTTGTAATAGTAGATAACAATAAGAAAAATATACAAATGAACTATTCAACTACTTGTTTCTTTATTTTGGTACCGTTAAACATAAACTTATGTGGATTTTTTACTTTATAATATTTGAATTGTAAATCTTAGCGTTTCCATTAATATTATGAACTTTTATATGCGTATCAATTTGAAACTCTCTGAGTTTTTCAATAAAAATTAATTTATTTGGATCCTTGGTTGTGCTTTTAAGTTTTGCATTTGGTTAGCCTCCGCTTCTATTAATGTTGAGCCTAACCATTATTATGAATTGAACGGTCATGACAATGAAATGTGAACCATGCATCGATTTTTATTTCTCTCTATAAGCTACCACTTGAAAGACAACTGTAACCGGTGTTCTATACATTAATGACAATTGTCAAAGTTTTGATTACTACAGTTTTATAATGGAGCCTTCGTTTACTGTCAGGCACTTAAATAGAGTCAAACTAACCCTTAGCGACTGTTTATGAAAAGGTATATCATTTTGACTTTTTTTAAATTTGAAAGGTATTTTTGCAACCCCATATATATGCTTTTGTACATAGTTGCGTCTTAAAGATAAACCATTCACTGAGAGAAACCTAACAATCTGCCGGCATTACCTACTTATTAAAACTATATTATTAATAAGAAATACAAATACAATAACGATAGTAAATCTTTTTTTTTTGTACCCAAGAAACGGATTGTCAGGAGGAAATAAAAGTCACTATTCATTTTATGCCCTATGGTTCTAAGAGTTCCAAATCCGGCCCTACTTGCCAATTAGTGGATAAGAGAAAGGCCTTTGCTGGTATAAAGTTCCATAATCGGAAAATTCTGTCAACCATATTTTTAGATTTGTCAGTGGCTGTGCTAATAAAAATATCGATGATAAATTCAGCAGTTTCATTTCGAAGTCGAGACCTTTTGATGCTATCCATTTTTGGGTAAATAATATCATATCAATAAAGTACCTACTTAATATTACTAACTATAACAATATTTATACATACTATCGAATTATTTTTATAAACATAATGTTTCTAAATATTTTAAATGTGTTTCACTCAAGACAAAAGTTGATGGGTTTTAAAATAATTCTTTTGATAAACTTGTGCTTTTTTGAAATTTTTTTTGCCATGGATAATCAATCGTTTCGCGATATATGTTTATAAGAAATTTCGACGCTTATTTTACTGTATTTTTTGACATAATTATCGAAGAGTTATGTTTATTTAAAAAAGTTTTTAACTCATCATATTATCACTCTCAGTTGAAATCCGAATTTCGCACAAAATAAATCTCTATATTTTTGTATCAGATGTTCAAGAAATTTTGGTTAAAAAATCAGTCGAATCTGCCTAGATCAGTCTTTGTGAGAATCTATAAAAATAATTACTTTTTGAATATCATATAAACAAGCAGAGTTTAAATGGAGTAATTAATCTGTCCGTTAAAAACCATTCGGAACAAAATTTCAGTGAACGTGGCTATTAAACTTTGAATAAGTAAACTAGTAAAATACGCGAGAATATTAAACGCTTTGTTATACACACAATGTACAACACAGAAATTTCTTTATATTGGAAATTCTTTTTGTAATGTAGTTTGCAGATATACAAGGAGTTTCGTTTTTATGAAAACGGTCACAATTTCTTAAACGTGGCGACCTGTTTGTTACATATCCATTAAATATGTTGCATCTTGCTGATATCATTATCTTCAAATATTCCCGAGGAATCTAAAGAAAAAAACTCTACCCCAAGAGACAATTTGTTAGAAAGAGATGGAGAATGTTCTACTAGATGGGAATCTTAGATTAAGTGTATTTAATCTAAGGCGGGAATACACTGTTTATAAGGCAAGGTTTTTCGCATATCAGCAAGAAATGACCTATTTGACCTATAATATACAGGGTGTTACATTTGGAAAGACAAAGTTAATATTGATACCCGAAAAACAAAACATCATATATATCTATAAACCACACTAAAATAATTGTATAATATTAAGAAACTTTTATATTTATAAACATTCGAACATTAATTAAAAACCATGTACCGGGTGATCTCTTATATTTTTCACCCCCTCGTATCTCTGTTATTTATGAAGATTGCAAAAACTTTAAATACAAAAAATGGTTTTAGGGTTTTTACAGAATTTTTATAATATGATATTTAAAAAAAACAATTAAGCTTATTTACCAAAATGTTGTTTTTTTTCTTATAAAACATCCCCATAATTTTTATTTTAAAAGAAAATTTTATGCCAATTGTATATATGCATGTTTATAAAGTTTATTTTGAAGAATTAGGTCAATATTTGCAAAAATAAAAAAATACCTAGTACGCTTATCATTTGCTTATATTCAAAAATAATACATATACATTAGTTTTATAACATTATATTTAGAATTGAGAGATTCGAATAAAATAACGTATGAGGTAGTGGGAAAAATTTAGTTATATGATCTAGAGTTCGTAATGACCTCCATTTACCTTTATAGACTTTTGATAGCCTATTTTTAATTTTCCAATGCTGTTTGTTATCCACTCTGGATTCTCATTATTTATTTTACTTATCTCGTAGGATATCCGTTCTTGTATTTGAATTACGTTTTCGCTAGATTTAAAATAGATTTTATTTTTTAAAGTTACCTAAAGGAAGGTATCCAAGGGCGTCAAATCAGGGCTATTCGGAAGCCATAATATAATATCTACCTATCCACAATTGATAATTTGTATTAAGATACTCATTTACTATAGCAACATTGTGCGGGGAGCACCATCTTGTTGCCACATTATTGAGTTAGCTGAGATCAACGGTAACTAGAGATTTGGTAAAATATAGGACCAATAATCTTGTTTCTTAGTATGCCGCACCAGACAGATAAAGAACGCCTTCCAGATCTTTTAATTTCCAAAATATTGTAAGGATTCGCATCGCCCCAAAATTTTAAATTTTTCCGGTTAGGTAACCCTGAGGTGCAAAATGTCTACTCATCAGTCCATAAAATTTTTGAAAACAAATTTGGGTCTTCATCTAGCCTCTCCATCATTTCTTTACAAAAATTAGTCATCTTCCTTTGTCATTTTCGTTTAAGGGTTAATGTCGATGGTATTTATATGGATACATATGATCGCATAGCATCTCGTATGGAATTAAATGAAGTTTCTAAAACTTTTAGAACTGTGACTAATTATCTACAACAACTATCTATGTCCAAATTCGCTGCTTCATTCACACGTCCGGTTCTCTTTCTTCTCTTCAATGCTTTGGTAGTATGCAACAGATTATACACATTTTTAAAAGTATTCATATATATATGCAGTCGGCAGAAAATTTTCTTTTAAAATAAAAATTAATATACAGGGTGTTCCATAAGAAAATACAACATTTTGGTAAATAAGTCTGATATTTAAAGCTCAATTATTTTTTAAATATAAGAGATCACCCGGTACATCTTCTCATTTCCTTTTAACCGACAAATAAAAGAAGGGATATACTCCGGGTTGCTGCGAAGCTTTGACAAATTTGGATGATTTTTTTAGGAAGTGTTTAGGGTAACAATACTGCGGGAGTACTCCCATACTAAAAAAAAATAATTTCGACCAAGGCAGTAAGCTTATTTCGGTTATTATTATTTTTATAATATTTATTCTTCTGGCGTGTTAGTATGGCAGTAGCTGAAGGTGAGAGAAAGGAGAAAAGAAGGGGTAATCTAAAAATATCGAGTTTAATAATGTTTTCGTTGTTTTTAGGGACACGAAGCTAAATTTTACTGATCATTTTAATTTTCGACAATTTCTATAGCTGATTTTTTGCGCATATGTAGATATAGAGCTTATGTTTAATATTAGTTACTAGTTACTACGGTTTTATGTTCACCGATTGCTCTGGGAAGGAATGACCAACTCGAATATATTATTGAAGAAGTATTTAGGGTATTGGTATTGGTGGGCATATGTATTAAAAAAATAACGTAACGCTGCCATTTTGATTCTTTTTCTACGACAGATTTTTCCACCATAATTTCGAAATGCTTTAATAAATTGCCTTGAAATTTGGTACATAAATTGTAATTACCCAAAAAAAAGTAACGAGGGACATTCCCCGACTTAGGGCGAAGGGGCAAATTTAAATTCGTCAGACTATTTCAGTAGGTAATTATAAATGTTAATAAATGTCGGTAATATTAAATGACTATCCTGAAAACCCTATTTGTTATGTCAGTAACTGAGCTGTGTTGCTGTGGGGAGGTTGTGAAATGAAAGGAGATGATCCAAAATATCGGATTTCATATGGTTTTCGGGATTTTTAAGGCCCCTTCTATCGATAATTTCAATTTTTGACAATTTTCATTGTTAATTCTCTTTAATTGTAAATAGATATCTATAAATGGGGCCTTTTATCAATGTTAGCTACCGTGATTCTAGCAAAATTTTAAGTGAAAATTTAGTACTTTTTTATCCTATTAAGGAATTCCAACATTTTATTCAAAGTTTATTAGAGTCTTACGTTTTCAAAAGAAGAACTTGTTATAAATAGAATTAAAAGGGGTGAAATACAAATTTTCATAAAAAAATATTACCGACACAAAAAAAACATTGAAAAGTAAAAAATAATTCCATATTAGAAATTAAACTTTATGAAGTTGGCACCAAAATAATAAAAACAGTAAATAGGTATTACCCTTGAGGTGTCAGGCATGATAATACATGAATGTTTTTCTTGAGAATATTTTGTCATTACGTCTTAGTTGGACGTCAACTTCATAATGTCAAATTTCCAACATGGAATAAAATAAGATTTTTCACTTTTCAGTGTTTTTTTAATAAGGTTTTCCTTTCTTTCCCTCCTTATGAATATTTCCTTTTATTAGGAATAGTGAAGTGTGACCCAATTTAGCTCCACACATGTTGGTATTTAGTAACACATATACATACCTACTACTTTTTCAAACATTTTCATTGGGCAATGTTTTACCAGTTTCTACTATACCAAACTTGATTTTTTGGACATAATATAAAATAAATTGAATAAGCAGTTTTTACATTGATTTTTAAGACGTGCCATTATGATGAATTCGTAACAGTATATCTCTATAGCACATTTAATTTTTGTGCAAAAATTTAAGTCAATTGAATAAGATTTTTTTGCGTTGATTTCTTAAACATTTTATTTTGCCTCCGTTTTGTTTCGCCATCTTGAATTCGTGCCACAATTTTACTCGGTCACGTTTAATGATTTTTTAAATATTTTTTTAGGCCACCATCTTGCATTCATACCAAAATCTTACTGATTATTTTTATGTAACACTTGATGTTTCTGCAAAATTTTTAATAATAATCACTGGACGACAAGATTTTTCTAACACAGGCCAGCTCATTATTTTCACAATGGAAATACCCTCCCAATAATAAAAAAAATATTCGGAAAGCCCTAATACGTACCATTTTTTAATAGCCTAATTAGAACCTTTTGTATTGGCAGGTAAACAATTTTATTGTGGAGCGGTTAAAATGGGTCCATTTTAAAACGGAAAAATTACCTAGACTGGGTTGTTTACAACATTAAACATAAAATAAACGTTGAATATCATTGTTTGAGTTGAGTTTCGAATTGAGTGGTTCTCTGTGTATCGATAAGCAAGTGTATGTGCAGACGACAATGTCGAGTCAAACGCGCCGAAGTTGCAAAATTTCTCTTGAGAAATTTTGTTATATTTGTGGAGAATTTCTGGTGAAATCACAAGCCAGGCCATTCTTCCGAAAATGTAAAAAAAGCCTATTTTAAATATTTTGGTGTGTTAATTGGGGATCAAAATAAGCGGTGGGCTCCCCATGTATGCTGTGTTAGTTGTAGTGTACCTATCATTGGTGCAGTGGTTGAAGGGAAAGAGAAAAAGTATGCCTTTTGCAGTTCCAATGGTATGGCGAGAACGCACCAATTATTCTGACGTTTGTTATTTTTGCCTGACAAAGACTGAAGTTTATTCCAGAAAAGGAAAGCGCAATATAGAATATCCAAATTTGCAATCTGCCATACGACCTGTTCCTCATAATGCAAATCTGCCAGTGCCGATTACGCCTTTAAATTGGCAAGCTATTGATTTGGGAGATAATGAAGATAACGCATCATCAGGTCGCTCAGAAGAACAGTGCACCGATCCCACTTTTATTACAGGTCCCAGTTCCGGCGAGCCACATTTGATTATTCAAAGTGAATTAAATGATTTAGTAGGTGATTTGGGGTTATCCAAGCAACAGTCAGAACTTCTGGATTCCCGTCTTAAGGAATGGAACCTATTGGCCAAAGAAACGACAATTACGAATTTCAGAAAAAGAAATGATATGTTTTCTGAATTCTACAGTATGAAAAATTCGTTGAGCGCGTCTCCCCGTTAGTGACGCTTATTCATAGACTCATCTAAAGATAGCTTAAAAGCTGTGTTATTGCATAATGGAAATTTAAAATAAACTACAATAGGTACTACTACATGGCAGATATGTGGGGACTTAAAAGTTATAGCGATTTTAGTGGGACTTCAGGGGGGATTTACAAAATATTGCTGTTTTCTTTGTTTATGGGACAGTCGTGCAATAAATCAGCATTATGTAACAAAAATTTGGCCAGAAAGAAGAGAATTTCAACCGGGATCTCAAAATGGCAAATTTATACCTCTTGTTGATCCCATAAATGTCCTTTTGCCTCGTCATCAAAAAAACTTGGGGTGATGAAAAACTGGTGAGGAATTTAAATACCTAAGACAAGTCTTTCCCCAGTTAAGTGCTGCCAAATTAAAAGAAGGCATTTTTAATGGGCCACAAATCAGAAAATTGCTGGACGATGTCAATTTTACGGAAAAGCTTACCAGGCAGGAACTCAGAGCATAGAATTCATTTGTTAATGTAGTAAGAGGATTTTTAGGCAAAATATGGATGAAAATTATGAACAATTAGTTAATGAACTCTTAGATGTCTATAAAGCGCTTGGTGCCAGAATGTCATTAAATATTCACTTCCTCCATTCCCATATGTCATTTTTTCCTAAATATTTGGGAGCTGTTAGTGACGAGCAGGGTGAAAGGTTTCACCAAGATATCAGAACAATGGAAATTCGGTACCAAGGACGATGGGATCCAGCCATGATAGGTGACTATTGTTGGTTTTGGAAGACAGAAGATAAGACACCTCATAAAGTAAAAAAGTTTAATTAGTGTTTTAAGTTAATATTTTTCTCGTTTGCTTTTCTTTTAGATGTATGGTATGTTTAATAGGCGGAAACTGTAAACATAGTCAATAAACAGTGTTAAGAATTTTCTGAAATCATTTTTTCTATAGATATTAAGTATCGTAACATTCGATATGGTTCTACAACTCTAACAAGAAAACCCTACGTGCTACAATTTTCTATTTGTCATTTTTGTATTTGGATAGGTCCATTCTATTAGATTTTGCTATTCTGATTTGTGTTACAACAAAATTTTTTTTTTGCGGCCAGTATAATTTACTTAACATTTCACCAGTCAGCCATTTTATTCCACCATATTGGATTTTTTACCAAAATATTACCGGGTCGTCATCATATGACCTTAATTTTTTACCGTGAATATATGTAAAACCTGTTATCATATTTGATTTTTGTTTTTTAGTAATATTTTTTTAACATTTCACTAGGCAGCCATTTTATTTCGCCATATTGGATTGTTACCAAAATATTACCAGGTTATCTCCTTATGGACCTTAATTGGGTAAGTAGTGTTTTAGCTATGCCGCGAACAGCCAGTCCGACAAATCGACACACCGACGGAATAAAGAAAACGTGTTTTTCTTGCATCTACAATACTTCGCTTTTACGAGGGAAATAAAAAATGGAAGCCCAATATATATTAGATCAACTAAGAAAACATGGAATTACTTGATCTTCGAATTCACGAGGCATCTTTAGGGAAATTCAATGTTCCAATCTCAAAAGTGATTCAATTTTGCCACGGTATAATCTAAACGCCATAATTTCTTAATTGACCAAAGCTGTGAAAACATCTATTCCATATTACTGACTACATCACTTGGTTGAAGGGCAATTTATTTGTTGCCATTATTATTGTACATAACTAAAAAATCTAACAATTTTAAGTAATTTTAGGCAGCTTACAGCTTCTGATAGGTAGAAAGTTGTATAGTATCTTGAAGGAAGTTCCATTCCACTGGTAGATATAGAACGCTGATGGCAATAGCTGGCTTCATAAGATTTTATTTTAGGTTCACATAGGATTATCAGGATAAATAAAAATCGAAACAAACTTTCGTTTTAATATTGTGTAAAAAGTTATATTTTATTTAAAAAAACTATATTAATATATTCATGTATGTATGTATAAATGTATATATGTATTATGTCATTATTGTTTGTCAGCGTACATACGCTAAAAATACCTAAACCGAGAGTGAAGCATCAAAAGAGTGTTTTTAGCTAGGTTTGCCTTTAAAAAAAACATATGGCGGAAATAGTACGCCATTTGTCGTACGTAAAAAAGTAATTTATAATTCATAATGATAAGAGTATATAAGATGTGTCCAATATAAGTGATTATTTAAAAAAACGGCCAAATGAATTTTAATTTCGTTCACCAAAAAAAAAATATTTCCAGCTCCATATGATTATAGTTTTAAATTAAAGAGCTTGTTAAGACGGCTTTAAATATGTACATATATGCATGTATGATATACATTTAATCAAAAAAAATCAATTTTACCTACGTGAGAATCAAAGAAGGGAAACTTCGTTACTGTACCATACCTTCACCTTTCTTATTTGGTTCTAAGCAATAGGTTTTTTTTGTTTTTTTTTTCATACTTTATACAAAGTTAAAAGCCACTATATCAGGTTTGTGTAAAAATATCTTTTGTTTCCATTATTTAATTATCCTAATATTTTTTCGTGTTGCTCGTCACTAACAACTCTAAAGGTATGAGAAAAAATTTCATTTCAGTGCAATAAAAGGTATCCTAAAGCCTTGGTCGCCGGCAAAACTGCAGACGCAAAGCGTTCGTGCAACAACGTCCACGAAATTACCTTATCCTGTATTTTAAACAAACCTATTAAAATATAGGGCAACATAATTTCGTGGACGTTATTTCACATTAGAATTATTTAACTTTAAGGGACTATAAAAAAAATTATGCTAAAAAACATTTCTTTAATTAATATGGGACTGTTAAAGTTTTTTGTTAGAAAAAGAATTTGCAGATGAAGAAAATTGCATGCATTTGGAGGTCCTCGGAAACGAGGAAATTGTAGTCTTCATTTTTCCTGGCATTAATAAACTAAAATATTGACACTAAACTGAAGTGCATCGAAATCAAAAGTACACAGATTATAACAAACTTCATTTATATTTTGAGAAATTCCATCCCTGTTCTTTTTTGCAAAGCGAAAAAATGGATTAGGAACGCGAAAAATTAAAAAAGGAATTACGTGGCTAAAAATATGTTATGTACTTATAAATCGTTAACTATATTCATATTTTCGCAAGATTACCACTACAACATAAAAAGTACAATAAAGTAATTTCCATTGTTTTTAACCATACTGCTTTCTAATGCTAACAAAAAACTGTTTACGACAAGACGACAATGGGCTTGGTGTTTGTACCTGGATACAAAACGTTTATCTATAGATTTCCACTCCATTGGCTGGGATGTAATTTGTTGGGAAGCCATTGTTATTTTTTTCCTCATACGTTATAACTGTATGATAAAGTCCAGGGTTCAAAATGTGCATTAAACTTTTGACGAACATAAAGCTTAATTTTTGTAGCATTTTTAACCACAATACAATTTTTTTACTTACTTTAGATTTCTTTTTTTAAATCGTCATTTTGCTAGAATAACAAGAGTAATGTTTCTCCCGTTTTGCAAGAGTAGATAAATCACTTATCTCCCGTTAGGGTTCCGTGGTGTTTTCGCCTTTGAGTTCGGAAGAATCTTTCGCGATGCGCATAATGATTTTTTTTGACATTGTAATAACTATGATTTTTTTTAACTTGTAATCTGTTTAGGGTATTTAAAAGATTAATTTTGTAAACACTTATTACGCATTCGTAACATACAAACAATACATGTGTTTTTAATATGGTAATAGTGGTTTATTTTTTAGGTTTTAATATTGTCAAATAAAAGAAACTATTTCGCCAGCTGAGAACAACATCATAAAATTGATGTCTCCAGCAAAATAAAAATATAGTTTCATTTTAACAACAACCCAATACTAATCAAGATTGGAGAACAAAGGAGAACAAAGACAACAATTATTAAGATATAAACATGGGCGCCATTGCATAAACTCTATTATTTAACCTTATACAGGGTATTCCATACTCGATGGTACGTAACTGGAAAACGAAAAGCAAAATAAATTAAAAATTTTGTTTGCGATCATAGGAGGCTGCGCTCTAACTTTTAAAAATAATTTCGCGTTTGCAGTGTTGCCAGATCTAGCGGTAACTGTCATCAACTTTGGAATTTTAAAAGGAACACCCTATAGTTTATTTTATTTTGAGATTCAATAAAACAATCTAAGTTTTTTTTGTATAGGATATTTTTTCATTTCTCATACCGTTTCTTAAATATTAATTGTTTTGTGTGTTTTTTTACCAAAACTCTGTGAATTAAAACTTCAATATTTTCATCTCCAAATGTCAAATGAATGCAAATTTTTAATGTTATTTAGTTAACATGTGGTTCTTTAATTTTAGCAATATAGGATTGCCGGAGCTATAGAGAGTGTCCTGAAAATTAACGGTAAAGCAGATTTTATAAATTTGATCAAAAGTGAATTAAATGGAAGACCCTGTATATTATTGAAGCATTGAATAGAATGGACAAATTAATTTTTTTCCATATAAGGTGTTCCTATACTATGATGTAACAACTGCACTACGTACCGATAGTGGCATGACATGTCTCACTTTTTAGTTTATGTCAGATTAAGTTAGCGAAAATGAAGAGTAATAGTTGTGCATATGCGAATATTTTAACTAACTGTACTCCAAGAATTAAATTACTCTTACTAAAAACGAAGAAAATGAAATTGACGTTTTGGCTTATTTTAATGCCTAGCCTCATGCTTCTATAACAAGTGGCAGGAATGATTTAGGTATAACTCGAACATTAATATGGAGAATCTTACATAAACATAATACACACGACTACAAACTAATGATATTACAGGCTTTACAAACAGATGATCCTCCAAAGCGTGTAGATCTTTGCGAAATGTTATTAATTCGTACACAGGAGGATCCAGATTTTCTGAAAAAAAATTATTTGGACTGATGAGGCAAAATTCTTACGCTTTCAGTCTTTAACCGCCAAAATAATCCTTTTTGAGCTGCATAAAATCTACATTTTGTAAAAGAAGAAAGTTACCAACAAAAATTTAGTTTTAATGCATTTTGTTTATTAATAGATAGGCAAGTTTCGATATACATTTATGACGAAAATTTAACTTCTGCAAAATATATTGAAATTCTAAGAACGACCGTATATGACTTTGGATAACTTAGCGCTTATCGATTTAAGAAATTGTTGGTATCAACTGGATGGAGCTCCTGTCCATTGTAACCATGAAGTTTCCGCCCAACTGTTTGATATATTTGAGGAGAGGTGGATAAGTCGTGAAGGATCATGGAGCAGAATTTCTAGGTCTTACTCAATAAGACTTTTTTCTGGGGGGAAAGATAAAAGAAATGGTTTATAAAACACCAGTAAATTCAAAGGAAAAGCTACTACCTGTCATCTGATGAAATGTATTACCGATTGCTTACATGTAAATGGTGAGCACTTTAAACATTTGACGTATTAGGTGAGTTAGACTTCCAAAAGTTTTAATTTACTGACAAAATCGGTTCTTTTCAGAATAACAATTTATATTAAAAGAAAATCGTTTGGCATTGCATAAGTTGTGGTTCCATCATAAATGAATTAGCGTTTTAGGTATTTAATGTCTATTTTCTGGAATATCAATATTAATTATTTAAAAAATCGCTTATAAATCGACATATTTAATGTGTATTTGTCGAATATTAATAGTGAGAATTATCGCTTATAAATCGAAAGCAGTTCAAAATAGGTATAGGAACACCTTAATAATTTTAATTAATTTACATTTATTTGGAGACGAAAATAATGAATATTTAAGAAACGGTAAGAGAAATAAAAAAATATTCTATTCAAAAAACACTTAGATTATTTCGCAGTATCTAAAAATAAAAAACTCTAGGGTGTCCCATTTAAAATTCCAAAGTTGAAGCCAGTTACCAGTAGACCTGGCAACCCTGCAAACGCGAAATTATTTTTAGAAGCTCGAGCGTAGCCTCCTATAGCCGTAGTCAAAATTTCAATTTTTTCTTCTCCATATACTTCTAACGTACCATCGAGTATGAAATACCCTGTATACTAATATTAAAGACCGACTTTAAACTAGATAAGGGAGCCAACAAATGGAGAATTAAGGACCCTCTAAATGGATCGGCACTCTAATGAAGTGGGGATTTATCCGGAAATATCTTCGGGGCTCAACTCATCCTTGGCGGCCTCCCACTAACCAATAATATCTTTGGGATGTTACGTTGCATTGTATAAATGTAACCTGTGAAACGTTTTATTTAACCTTTACTATTTCATGCATTTTACAATTGTTTAAAATACTTCACATAATTATAATATAAATAAATACAAATATTACATTGATTAATTAGTAATATGTACAGTCTTTAATCAATCACAGATATTTTTAAAGTGCACCTAGATAACTAAATGCCCGTATGTGCATTAACAGATATTTGGAAACTAATATAATTAATACAAATAAAAATGTATTTTGTTGGTTCAAAATAATCAAACAACCTAAACATAACATAAAAAATCAGAAGCAAAAAAAAAACTCCAGCAGTGCCAGCAATCAATACTAAAATGGGTTCCTAAAACGATGTAAATTCCGTGCAATATACCAAGAATGGACGCCGGCCATAACTCGCTAACCGTTAATCATATAACTTGGGGGAAAAAAAATTATTAGCTAAATCGACTAAGAGAAATCGCTGGAAAATATTTTGAAGTTCCGCATATGGCCGCTAGGGGGCGCAACTGTTATGGTCAATCAGAAAAAGGGCTGTTTCTTAAAAAATATTCATGTAAAGGTATATTATAAATACTGCCATCGTAAAGAGTAGAAAAATTGTGATTTTTTTGTTAGGGATATTTTGCTCTATCTCGTAAAATGTAGTGGTGGGGGAAGGTCAAACATGTTTTTATTTAAATGTCAATAACTCCGTTATAAGTCAACGGAATTGAACAAACTAGGTCTCGTTTAAAAGAGCCCATCTTAACTAATAATCTGATGTAAAAAAAAAATCCGATTTGATTTCGCCGTGGTAACTAGAGGGCGCTGATTGACATCACAACAATTATTACGCATTAATAGAGGAGGAAATTCTCAATAAGTCAGTGCAAATTTCAGCTTCCTAACTTTTTTCAAACCGGAAATATAAATAAAACAAATATTAGGGCGCTGGGTACGCAACATCTCCCTAATCTGTATGGACATAGCCTACATCACAATAATTCAGTAATAATACCACAGATAATATTCAACGCAAATCGCTAAAAATTATACTAATGTTCTGAAATAACCACCAGGTGGCGCAGTAGGAGTCAATAAGTGCAATATTAAATTTTCATTATAATGGGAAATGAAAGCCATTTAAATGGAACGTGTGAAAGAAACGATAATAAAAATATAATTCAATTAATGCCGCCCTAAATGTTCAAATTGTCGGCCATCGTTTTCGATGCACTTATGCATCCTATCTCGCGTGGATAAAACTGCAGCCTCCAGTTCAGCAACTGAAATAGTATTTATACAGTCTCTTATTCGCTGAATCATATTTTCCCGTGTAGTGGGTCTGGTGGCAAAAACTAAATCTTTCACTCGACCCCATAAATAAAAATCTAAACACGTTAGGTCGGGTGACCTAGCTGGCCATGGAAGGGTGCCGCCTCGCCCTATCCATCGGCCAGGATAGTGGGCATCTAAAAATTCCCGAACGTTGACGGCGAAGTGCGCTGGACAACCATCGTGCTGGTATACCAATCGTTGTCGGACGTTCAGAGGTACGTCCTCCAACAAAATCGGCAATTCCTCCCTTAAAAATCTTAGATATCTCTCACCATTCAATGGATTATCGAAAAAAAATGGTCTGATAATTCGTCCGCCTAAAATCCCTGCCCAACAATTTACAGACCAACGGCCTTGGTGCTGGACTTCGCGCATCCAATGTGGATTTGTTCTGGACCAATAATGTGTATTGTGAAGATTGACACGTCCATCGCTCTGGAAGGTAGCCTCATCGGTCCACAATATTCGCCTCAGAAATTGCCGATCTTCCCTCATTACACCCAAAAGCCAGTGACAATGGTTTAGTCTGTGATCAAAATCTGCAGCAGTCAATTCCTGATGCAGCACTAAGTGATATGGATGTAACCTAAAACAAGATGAAGATATTTAATTGATGTTCCAGGAAATTATTGGTTTTCTAGGCTTAAAGACCTATGTGACATCAGAATCACGTGACTTTTGTTAAAAAATATGTCCAGTTTATATTTGCAATGTCGTTGCTTACCTGTGCTCTTTGAGTATATTTTGAACAGTGGTTCGCGTTACTCCTAGGTCTAGCGCAATAATTCGAGTACTTAGTTGAGGATTAAACTCGATATACGCTAGCACATTAATTACATTCTCTTCGGTGCGTCCTCTGCGTTGTCTGCGGTATACGGGAATATGCACGTTTCCAGTGGTTCGCAAACGTTGGATCACTCGAAGAAAAACCTTTTTACTTGGGTGGCGTCTCTGCGGATATTCCTGCGCATATACTCTTGCAGCAACCGTAGCATTTCTCAAACATTCAAAATAAACACCTATCATGTCGAATAGTTCTTGATTTGTATAAATCATTTTGTTCTTAACACAACGCAACACGAACAATAACAAATCTTGAACAAGAAAAATACGAACTACAACAATAACATGAACAACAGCAACTAGAAAAACTCAAAAAACACGAAAATCTCGGACAAAAACGCGAAATGATAGCAATACTATTAGGAAATTCAAGAACGATAAATAGCAACTAAAAGGCACTGACAAGAAACTATTGTTTATTTTTTGACGTATTACTTTCAATTTTGTTTTCACAGCCTACTATTTTTTTTGCTTGATGTAGCAGAAAATTGCTAAGGAATTATTATTTATCTATGTTTTTAGTTTATTGTTATTCTTGTGCATAAATTGTCGATTTTAAGAAAGACGGAGTTTTGCAACGGTCGAATATATTAGGATTTTTCTTATTTATTACCTTATAATATCTAACTTACTGAAAATAGAGTAAACTACAAAAAAATATAGAGAAAAGTAAAATTGCGAGTAAAACTATGCTTATTAACGTCTACTGCGCCACCTGGTGGTTATTTCAGAACATTAGTATAATTTTTAGCGATTTGCGTTGAATATTATCTGTGGTATTATTACTGAATTATTGTGATGTAGGCTATGTCCATACAGATTAGGGAGATGTTGCGTACCCAGCGCCCTAATATTTGTTTTATTTATATTTCCGGTTTGAAAAAAGTTAGGAAGCTGAAATTTGCACTGACTTATTGAGAATTCCCTCCTCTATTAAATTGTGTTAAAAGAGATATAGCGTGCTATTTAAAATTTTCAAAATAATGCGTAATAATTGTTGTGATGTCAATCAGCGCCCTCTAGTTACCACGGCGAAATCAAATCGGATTTTTTTTTACATCAGATTATTAGTTAAGATGGGCTCTTTTAAACGAGACCTAGTTTGTTCAATTCCGTTGACTTATAACGGAGTTATTGACATTTAAGTAAAAACATGTTTGACCTTCCTCCACCACTACATTTTACGAGATAGAGCAAAATATCCTTAACAAAAAAATCACAATTTTTCTACTCTTTACGATGGCAGTATTTATAATATACCTTTACGTGAATATTTTTTAAGAAACAGCCCTTTTTCTGATTGACCATAACAGTTGCGCCCCCTAGCGGCCATATGCGGAACTTCAAAATATTTTCCAGCGATTTCTCTTAGTCGATTTAGCTAATAATTTTTTTTCCCCCAAGTTATATGATTAACGGTTAGCGAGTTATGGCCGGCGTCCATTCTTAGTTGGCCACCCCGTACAATCTGGCACTAAGGTTTAATCTTTTTATATTACTGATAGGTTTGATTTCACAAAGAAGAATGTTGTATAGTTTGGGTGCAAGATAATTTAGAAATCTAAGGTTAATATTAGGCCTACTAGTAGGGATTACTAAATGTCATAGTTTATTAGGCTAGCTTTTCGACGAATACACATACATGTACAGGGTGGGCCAAATTGGACACTTTTAAAGGGAAACTCCCTTTTCTAGAGGAGATAGGCAAAAAGTAATGTCGGTGTCTGGGGCTCAATTTTGACAAAAAACATAGTGGTGGAAACCGCACATCGATATCTCTTACCGTTTCAGAGTTACAGGGTGTTTTTCGAAAATGTGCATTTTTAACAAGTAGCTGTAATTTTTTTCCTATTGATTTTTTTTTGTTTCTGTAAAAACATTTTCAAAGCAACTTTTTACGTAGAATTTAATGGTTTTAGAATAATTTAAAAAAAATTAATAGTTTAATAGGTATAAGCAAAAAAAAAATTTTTTTATATGGTACACCCTGTATATTATTGAATAATTGAAAAGAGCTTAAAATTACCTTTCCGAAAACATAGCACACTTGATATTTTGCTCAAGTTCTCTTTGAAATAGAGAGTTTTTTATAGTTTACTCATTTTAAACCAAGTAGGCTTTGGACGCACGCGGCCTTAAATAAGAAACAATTGCGTAAGTAGTTGTCAAATTGTTATTTTAGCCATTTTGGCTGTATCGACGATCGACGCTTTGTTTTAGTTTAGGCCGGTTTAGGCTTTTAATTAAATTTAAAATGGAATTTGACAATTATGAAAAATGGGATATGATAGTGTGTTTTATAGAAGCCGGACAGAATGCACAGGTAGCAAGTAATTTGTACCACGAACGATATCCAGAGAGAAGGCAACCTTTTAAAGACATCTTCGGAAGATTGCGTTACAATTTAATTAATAGTGGCCAGTTTAAGAAAAATAGACCAAAACAGTATGCAGCAAACAGAGATAAAGAGTTAGAAGAAATAGTAATTTTAGGAGCCGTTCAAAATAATCCCAAAACATCCACACGAAAACTGACTACAGTAACAGGACTGGGACGAAGTAACATTCGACGAAGTTTAAAGAAACATAATTTTAAACCATATAGAACCAGAAAAGTGCATCACCTTAGACCCGGAGATTTTGGACGCCGCATAGTTTTTTGCCACTGGTTTTTAGAAAAATGTAATGAAGTACGCGATTTTCCGTTAAATTGTATTTGGATAGATGAAGCATATATAAGCAGTGCCGGTATTTTCAATCGGTATAACTCCTATACTTGGGCACAGGAAAATCCTCATTCAATAGTAGAGGTAAGAAATCAGGGAAGATTTGGATTTAATGTATGGGCAGGTATATTTAGGGGTAGGATTATTGGGCCAATAATTTATGATGGAACTCTCACCTCTCAACGGTATCTACAAATATTACAACAACAAATAGAACCTCTCATTGATGATTTACCCTTAATGGCACACCGTAACATTTTCTTCCAACAAGACGGGGCACCGCCACACAATGCTGAAATCATCAGCAATTTTCTAGCCGTTAACTTTCAAAATAATTGGATAGGTAACCAAGGTCCTAATCGTTGGCCAGCGAGGTCGCCGGACCTAACCCCTATGGATTTTTATCTTTGGGGAAGACTAAAGAACGTTATTTTTCAATTGCCCATAAATACAAGAGAAGATTTAGAAGTCGCAGTTATGCGAGGGTTTGCATCTCTCACCCCTCTTGAATTAATGAATTCTGCAAAGAGTGTGATGAAACGATGCCGTCTGTGCATAAGAGAAAACGGTCGACATTTTGAAAACCTCCTGTAGGAAAAATCTTTTATTACTATTTCGTATTATTATTTTAATTTTTTAATTTAATTTTTTTTAATTTTAATTAACCTTTTTCTAAATTTGTTATTTGTTTTTAAATTATAAATAATAAATGATTTCGTTGTAAATAATACACTTTTTTGCTAAGTAACTACTAGTAGCAGTACGCAATTGTTTCTTATTTAAGGCCGCGTGCGTCCAAAGCCTACTTGGTTTAAAATGAGTAAACTATAAAAAACTCTCTATTTCAAAGAGAACTTGAGCAAAATATCAAGTGTGCTATGTTTTCGGAAAGGTAATTTTAAGCTCTTTTCAATTATTCAATAATATACAGGGTGTACCATATAAAAAAATTTTTTTTTTGCTTATACCTATTAAACTATTAATTTTTTTTAAATTATTCTAAAACCATTAAATTCTACGTAAAAAGTTGCTTTGAAAATGTTTTTACAGAAACAAAAAAAAATCAATAGGAAAAAAATTACAGCTACTTGTTAAAAATGCACATTTTCGAAAAACACCCTGTAACTCTGAAACGGTAAGAGATATCGATGTGCGGTTTCCACCACTATGTTTTTTGTCAAAATTGAGCCCCAGACACCGACATTACTTTTTGCCTATCTCCTCTAGAAAAGGGAGTTTCCCTTTAAAAGTGTCCAATTTGGCCCACCCTGTACATGTGCACACCACATACAGAGAAAAAACACAAAGAATTTCATCACTCTAGAACAATTGTGTGGGATATCTCCACTCATTTTTGAAAATTATCTTTAGAATATAATTTTGCGTTGTTCCTAGTTGCTTTAATGAGCTTTTGTATAAACCTCCGCATGCCACTCTTGGATACCGTAATAATGATTCCACAAGTGCTATATACAGTCATAAACAGTCTTTTATTTAATATTTCTCTAAGTATATAAAATGTATATATATTTTTTTTAAATTGGTAGTTAACCTTTGTACATGTTTCTTCCATTTAGGATTCTCATTAATGAAAATTCCTAAATATATGATAAACGGTTCCTTTATTTCCTTCCTACACAAAAGTATAGATTAAAAGCCGGCAAATATACTATTAGTTCATTGAATTTTTTACGAATACTTGTAAAGACTTTTTGTTGCAAGTCAATTACTGATTCCGCTTATGTACAATCATAGCTCTCCTGAGTCGTCCTATCCAGAATATCCAAATCCTTAACAATTTCTTTCTTTCGGTATGCTAGCAACCATTGCAGCCCCCATAATTAACGTTGCTTCTTAACATTTGTATTAGATAACTATAAGTTGGACACTTTGGATCACTAGATATGTGTCGGTATTATTTTTAAGTACATATTTAGCATTAGCTTTCACACAATTGATACATTTCTTGTTTCTGTTCGTGAAGCTGTGCTTGTCTGTAGAATATTCACATGCTGTTTACTACATACTACTGTTAAACTTCATACTTTTGTGATAATACCCTTGACATTTAAACCATCGTTCTGTATCTTCGTATACTGGATATCGTTCCGATTCAATAACTAATTTTTTCATTCTCGGTAGTTTGTAGAATGAAACAGGCGATACTTCTCCATGGATGGTATGAGTATCGTTTTTCTAAATTAGCTTTCGGAAAGTTATCTTAAAATGGTCATCCTCATTGATAAAAGAATTCTGAATGTATGCAGTTTCTAGTTTGTGGGATATCAAGAGCACCTGTATAACATGTAATTTTAATTCGGGGCCAACCTGATTTTTGTTGTTTGAATCTCGTAGCAATTTAATTTCTTTTCAGCTTCTTTTTTAAGTGTTTCTACATCTGCTTTGTTGTGGCACTTCACTATTATTCCTCCATTTTTCATAGCCGTGTATTTTTTATTCTTTCCTCCAATTCAGATTCTTTTTTAACTGTTTCTACATCTGCTTTATTGTGGCACGAGGATCTTTGTCTGCAACATGTCCTGCAATGCCACAGGCGCAATGATCCATTTAAGTCAAACGACATTGCATTTTACAATTGTTTAAAATACTTCACATAATTGCAGTTCCAGGCAGGGATTCTGCTATCCTTGTTGTGGCGTTGGTGTAACGCAAAATCAAAAATATATTTACATTATTTCTTCCAACGAAAGAAAGGAATCAACAACCAAAATGTTTACAAATCATTAAAGTTATATATATATATATATATATATATATATATATATATATATATATATATATATATATATAGTATTATTAACAAATACTTTTTTAAATGGGACAAACTGTATATTATTGTTTCATAAAATGCACCTCTTTTTACCAATTATAAATATACCAGGTTTAATAATTTTAAGATTAAAGGCAACCGAGAAAATTAAAAAACCCTGCCATAAGACCCAATTCTTTCTCTTTTAAAAGTCCATAGGATCAATAGGAATATATTGCCTCCTATAGCACGGTCTTTGTCAATTTTCCCGATTCTCTTTACAGATAATATAATAGGTAAGAATTTCCTAATAAAAAATAAAAATTATATATATATATATTTCAACTGTCTAATGATTTTTATTCACTCAAAAAAAATACACCAAAAATCCTACAATGTATTCAGTTCAGTTCAATATATAACTAGCCCTTTACTTTTGAAATTACGTTAGCATTGTGCCTTAAATAATTGGTTCCTTAATTACTTTTTCATTACGTTTTCTAGTAAATATTCTAAATACAAAAATAGACTGTTTCCTCGAAAAACGCTATTAATATAACAGCCTTGCAATGTTTCAATTGTTTTAAAACAAACATGTTAAATAAATTCTAAATAATAAACTCGCAAAAATCTTACTTGAATGAATTAATTTCGAACTAGTTTTGTTTTATAAAAGTACCTCAAACGAATGATTTCCGTTTTTGAATAAACAAAGCTAGGAAATGAAGACACCCCCCTTTTTTTGGAAGTTGCTGTCCAAATAATTTGGACTTATTCAGTATTCATTATGTTCTGTTTCCCGCTTTGCTGACTACGATTCCCATCCACAGTTTCTATATATATTGGTAAAATTTAAGATGGATTGAAAAATACCTAACTATATTTTATTTTATGAACATTTTGATATAGGATTTTTATTCAAATAGGTTTTTGAACCGGCAGACACCAACGACTGGTAAACTGTTTCATGTAAGTACTACTTTCACCTACATAGCCTGGAGACATTAAATCAATTGAAAATTTCATTAAAACCACATACCTCTGTTCTTCTGTTCCTTGTCAAAATGGGTTAATATATAATTTAATAGAAAAGACTTTATCTTGGAATTTAGTAAATCGACACATTTTAATTTTATGGTCAGATGTTCCAAGAAGCAGGGACGCCGTCTTAATGGGTCGGAGCCCCACATAGAAAAATATATATGAAGCCGAGCCCCATATGAAAATATTGCAGCAATTATTTGCGAGACGATACTGTAACCCGACTGAAGCAGGTTCTCATTTAAACTCTTTAAACAGCACTATTACATTTTATCCCATTAAACAAAGTTATTTTTTTAAACCGAACCTCTGTAAAATGAGAAAGTAGGTTAATTTTTGTTTAATTCTACCTCGTTGAGAGCTCTTTTAAGTCTATTATCGTTTATTTAGTTGTCTGGAAATGTGACGTCTTGGAACAGTCACGGAAGTCATTTTCGGATTCACCACAAACAAAAACATAAGGAATATGTAAAATAACAAAAAGAGCTTTTAAAGTTTTTGTTTTTCAGACCTGTGTAATGTATGCATTATTAGAAAAATGTTTATCTATAACGCTACACTGTTCGTTTGTATTTTCCAAGAATATTACTCATACATTATTTATTATAGTCTTACCTTCCAATGTCATTTGTTATGAGTATATTATCTCATATTGCTGTATTTAAGGTATTAAAATAAGCTTTATCTTAGTCTCTACTTTAGTATCCATACTTTTCACAGGTTTCAATTATTGCAATAATAAACTAGTATTTACAACAATCAATAGACCCATTTTAAAATACTGTAAGATATTTTTTCTAATTTTTTACGTGGTTCAAAACTACTTAGTCATATTTGTGCATATCAGTCGTACAATATGTTGGGCAATAATATAATATATCAATGATGCTTTACGTGCTTCAGTTGTGATGAGCAACATAAAAAAACTAATGCCCTGAATTTCTAACAGTATCTCAATAATTGTTATTCCTCATTATAATTATGTTCTATTTATATGTGTTTTTCAAGGCGTAAATTACTACAACGTAATCATAGCTTTATTCATACACAGAAATATAACCAAATAAAAAAAATTGCAAAGTTGCAAAATTTTTTTTTTGCCAATAACTGACAGATCAGCAGAGGTGTCTTGGCGGTCCCACCACTTACTAATTTTTCTACTGGATATGTGCCTGCAGATCAGATTCTAAATCTCATAGTTTCAGAAATAAATTGATCGGAAACTAGTTGATGTTCTCCTATCGGTATCTCTTCTCAAGAGATAATTCTGAACCCCCTGACATTGGCTAAATTTACAATAACCAAAAGTATATGAGACACCTGCTGGAGCGTTCTCAGCGCCATGTATTTTCAATTATCTTGGAAATTGATTTATTTTCTCGACATACACAAAAGACAATGTGCAATATAATGAATGGGAAAACCATGAGTTTCTCATTGGTTTCATATAAAACACTCGGACAATATATCCTCAGAAAAAAAAAGTTAGCCGCGTCACTAGGCTAGTTCACATTCAATTTAATTTTTAATATTACTTGCATTAAATTAAAAATTTTGTCTATCATTATTTTTCCGTAAGCTCGTAGGAATTTGAATGTGTCAAAAAATACGTATAGTAAAAATTATGTGCCGGATTCCCGGCCCCACATTCTGCCAAGAAGAATAGGTTAAATAATGTCTTTAAATTTTCAATTAATCACATAAGTTTTGATTTATAGATGCTGCACAACATACTTTCAAGGACACAACACCTAACAGTCAAAGATCTTCAAACTGTCGTGATGGAATAATTTCCTCACTCAAACCAGCGGCTTTTAGCTTGAAGAATAATATTTTTGTGACCAAATCAAACTTCGTTATATATTATTATTTAATGAAAGTTATATCCTTGTAATATGTGTGTATTGGTATTACTCTATTTTTATCGCCAAATTTGGATGAAGCATAATCAATTTATTCTTATTTATTTATTTTTATGATTTAAAAAAATAGCTTCTTCCATGGAAAATTTTATATACTTTTATGTTGCTTTATTACCAAATGAAAATAAAATAGGGTTTAAAAAACAAATGTAACATATTATATATTCTACTTCATTGGGAAAATGCATATGTAATGACGGCTGCAAGAATTATGATTTCCTTTATCTTACTTTTTAGATGTGAAATTCACCTCCAACTTAAAAGAATCAGTGTGAGGCCTACTAGAAATATATGTTTATATGATACATTTTTTGATTATGCAAAAAATCAATTTTTGATTGCAGTTGCTCTTAGTGCCCATATCCCTCTGTTTTTGTTATTTAGAATTTACATTATTTTCCATAAATATTGTGTCGTATTTTATTAAAACCGTTTCAGTATAAAAAAGAACTCCAATTATTACATTTTTTTTGTTTAAACGATAGTAAAAAATAATAGTAAATTTTCTAAATTTACAATACTTATGTTGTTTTTTAAAATATTGAAAATTTTTTGACAAAAAGTGATAGATAATATGCCTGGGAAAAAATGTAGAAACGAAATTATATAGAGATTTGAAGAAATCTCAGCAGAACTATTTTGCAAGTTTTTAAATTATTTTTGCTATAAAAGTAAAAACCCTTTAAATTTATTATATGTGTGGGTCCCAAATATAAAAACTGGCATTGGACAAAATAATTTCTAGAACCACCCTTTCATATTATTACGTAGCAGAAACCAATTATTTAACACCTACAATACATTTTCATAACGTAAACCAAGAAAGGTAAATGATACAGTATAACGTGTCGTTACTAAATTGTTAACTAAATAA
Organism: Kuschelorhynchus macadamiae; assembly: GCA_030620095.1. Lineage (NCBI taxonomy): Eukaryota > Metazoa > Arthropoda > Insecta > Coleoptera > Curculionidae > Kuschelorhynchus > Kuschelorhynchus macadamiae. Next base: position 278,766 of record JAUTXW010004542.1, on the reverse strand, counting down.
CGGCAAAATGTCCTTATTAAAAAAGGCACAAATACGTAGCAAATCTGTTAATGTTTTGAAATCAAAATGTTTATAGGGATTTTGTTAAGTTGCAGGACATATAACGGGCGTGCTAACGCAAATATGATGACACTGTGCCAAGATTCTTGATGTAAGTAAGAACGAAACCGGGAAACATAACTGGGACGACACATGTTTTTTTTTGGCTTATTGGACTCTGACCTATAATTAGCTATCCTATTTGTCTCTTTAAAATGTAAGACATAATTTTGTTGGGATTTTAATTTTCAACATCCTAGAAGCGTCGGTTCCAGGATTTTATAAACGAAAGATTAGAGAATCTATTGAAATGTTCAAACATACAAAAAACTTCAATAGAGATACGGGTTACGGTCTACATCGCACGTGGAAACAGATCTCGTGGAGTAAAGATCACTGAAGATTCCTCGTGCAATCAAAGGCGAAACGTCGGATAGTAATGCCAATTTGACACGGTCTAATCCCAAGAACCATGATTTCTTAATTGACCAAAGCCGTGAAAGCTTCCGTTATATAATTATTATATCGCACTTTAATTTTATGCAAATTTCGCCATCCGATAAGTAGTTTCTTAATAATGATTTTTTTTTATTTTGTGAAGCCGCCCTTTTGTCCGGTCATATTGAATTTTTACACCAAAATGCTACCATTCCATATGACCCTTGATTTTTTATCAAAATTTGAAGTCAACGTATAAGTTATTTTTGGACTATGCCGCGTACAAACAGACTGACGGAAATGATATACGAATTTCGGGATTCAAGGACCCTAAAATGCAAAGATCTGCACAAAAACCCGGAGGGTGATTTTTTTACGATTACATTACTCCCTTTTGAATACAGCATCCCTTGTGACTAGTTCCGCTTAAAAAAAACACGGAATTATCAATAAAATTTATATTGGTCAAAACATTTTACGAAATTATTTTAAAACAATTTGCAATGAAACAACAACCATTGTAGAAAAATTAATGTGTAATTCGAATACCCAGTGACTTTAGTAAATCGAAAATTAATTTGGCAATATCGAATTTTTAATCGTGAAAAAATAACTCTTAGAAGTTTATAGTATCTTTACCTGTCACAGCTCAAAAAGACCATCAGCTGAAATACTCAAAAACTCCATCAGCTGAAATACTTCTTAATAATTTTTATTATTGAGAAATAGAGCAAATTAATAACATCACTAACTGCAACGGTAGGCTCCTAGAATTAGTATGTGATGATTTCGAATTTAATAATATATAGAAATGTGAGAGTCCACTAAGTTGATATGTATCACACCCCACTAGAAATTTCCCCAAAAACTATACCTTTCTTAGAAGATATCATTGAAACCACAGCTTATTTATTTGGCAAGGCAGATTTTGAAGTTCAGTTAAGGTTCAACTATTTTTACACAATAACTTCGGAGTTTTTAAAAGCGACTGAAAATAATGTTTGTCTTATACAGAGATTCCATGAGGTCATTTTTAATGGTGTAGATAAGTGTATAATGTCCCTATAAGGAAGATGAAGAGAGATAAATTCCCTAAATGGTATAGTCCCGAACTAAAAAAATAAATTATACAAAAAAATCAGATTAGTGCTATCTTATTTTCGTCTCCAATATGCTATGTTATTTTCGCCTCCAATACAGAACATATGATTACTTCCAATATAAAATATTTTTGGTCTTTTGTGAACTCTATGAGGAAAAACCAAGAGATCCCTAAAAGCATGGAATATAATAATGCTGTAAAGGAAACCCCTGAATCCATTGTAGAACCTTTTGCCCACCATTTCGAATCATGCTACACAGACCACACAAATCTCAAAATATTTCAAAATCATCTTGATGAAAGAGATAATGTTCTTACTTTGGACAACTTTACAGAAGAAGAAATTTTGAGAAAAATTGACTCCGTTGACAAGAACAAGACCTTAGGTCCAGATAGTTTGCCTCCTATATTTATAAAAGGTTGTGCATTGTCGTTGATCAAACCTCTATGCATGGTTTTTTAAAAATCTTTTAATACAGCTCAATTTCCAACATATTGGAAGGAGTCTACTCTTTACCCAATATTTAAATCTGGTTCAAGAACAGATATCGAGAATTACAGAGGCATTTCACTACTGTCTGAAATTTTTTAAGTTATATAAACATCATTTGACTCTAGAACAGCACGGGTTTTTTAAAGGACGATCAATGGCTACAAATTTAGCTGTATATCAGAACTTACTTGTCCAGAATATCGGGGAAGAATATCAAATTGATGCGGAATACACTAACAATCTTAAGGCCTTTGATAGTGTGTGTCATAACTTACCTCTAGAAAAATTAAGAATTTATGGAATGGGTGGTACATAGCTGAATTTAATCAGGTCCTATTCAACCAATCAGATACAGAGATCTCTCTCCAAATGGTATAAATTATTTCCTAAAAGCTACAATAAAACTAATAGTAGGATCTATCAATAAGTAATCACACATTAAAAAAAACTAAAAAACTGAAACATTGCATTTAAATGATTATTAAATTAGATAATTAGAGAATTATAAATGTCATGATTACAAAAATTATTGTTGGAAGCAGTATATTAAGATAAATGGTGTAACATCGAGACAAATCAATGTTAAATCTGGAGTAACACATGGTTCTAACTTAAGACCAATATTGTTTTTGCTTTTTGTCAACGATGTCATTAGGATTTTTAAAAAGTGTAAATGTCTTTCATATGCCGATGACCTCAGGTTCTTTTGCGTTGTTAACTTAGACTGTAAAATGGTTCAATATGAATTAAATGAGCTGGTCCGCTAATGCAAAAATAACTACCTCAATCTCAATGCAGGCAAATGTAGAGTAATAAGCTACAACCGTCGACACCTTTAATGCATAGTTATGTTTTAGAAAAACAATTTATACAGCGAGTTGAAAAAATTAATGACTTAGGTATAACCTTTGACCGAAAAGTGACATTTAATGAACATATTATCAATGTTACCTTGAAGGGCTACTGAATGTTCAGTTCTCTTCGCAGAACGTGCAACCATATGGATGATATGATATATCAAATGTTTGTACAATTTACTTGTTAGAAGTATTTTCGAATACAACAGTATAATTTGGTCACCCTCATAAATGAAAATCGACTCGAACCAGTACAAAATAGGTTTGTCAAATTTGTGTTATTTAAACACAGATTTTATTACAAAGACATACCATCTAGCACTAGGATTCAGTTGGTTGGACTAAAAAAACGTCGAGAGAATGCCATAGTCTTCTTTCTCCACAAAGTTGTCAATTGTAATATTAATTGTGTAAAGCTGCTTTCTAGCATTAATTTCTGAATCCCCCAGAGACAAACAAGAAACTGGGAATAATTCCAGGAAACACCCCATGGAACTAACTATGGCTTTCAAAGTTTTATTGGCCGATAAATGAAAAATTACAACAATAATTTTTGTAATCATGACATTTATAATTCTCTAATTATCTAATTTAATAATCATTTAAATGCAATGTTTCAGTTTTTTAGTTTTTTTTAATGTGTGATTACTAGTTGATAGATCCTACTATTAGTTTTATTGTAGCTTTTAGGAAATAATTTATCCCATTTGGAGAGAGATCTCTGTATCTGATTGTCTTCCGATGTTGATCAAAATCAAGGGTCATATTGGAATAAAATGGTAAAGGGTTGCTAAAAATTCATTAAGGCAGATCAAAATGGTGGCCTCTCAAAATGATAAAAAAATCATTATTAAGAAACTACTTATTTCTTAATAATGATAATAATAATAATAACAAAAATTAATAATAATAATGATAATAGTAAATAAATTAAAATTTAAAAACAAACTTAAATAAATTACAGTTATAGGATTTGTATAAAGTTATTACCAAATAATAATTATATGCCTATTTAGACTGTGTTATATGTACGTAGTGGAATTCTGTACGAGGGAAGTTGTGATTAAAAGCGAATTTACCGATTTTGCCCCTAGAGTCTCTGTGGTTATCCATTGTAAATTAACGCCAATTATCAACGATATATATGTCGCATGTGGCTATAGATTGTAACAAATTATTCAAAAGTTAGGGAATGAAATATGTAGTGAAATAAACATTTGAGCTCAAATTTATCAACACAGACTGGAATGTTTTAACTCAGGAGACGATGTCAATTAGCGACCCACCTAATCAGAGGGAAATTTCGAAGTTTCGTGTACCCATGTATAGTTTATACAAAGTCAATTGGAACAGGAAAAAACAACGAAACAATTACGCCACCAGTCAATTGTAAACCAAAGGCGTACTGTCAAACGGTGACATAATTATTACCGCGTGCTATCGAACGGTGGTATGTTCCAATTGACTTTAATAAATTATAAGTGTTGTTAGCAATACATTTGTATAATGGCTGAGAAAAGTGAATATTTGGTATTAAAAAAGAATTTATGAAAAATGAAATTATATAGCGAAGTAAAAACATTAGCAACAAAATAGCACTACTCAGCACTACTTTTTCTTGTCTTCATGGGTGCCCGTAGAATTATTTTCAAGGGGAAGGGCAAATAACCGAAGACTAAAAAAAAGGTCATCCATAATCCACTACTTGTATATAACCGTAACACTCCAAAGGCATGGTCATAAGAAAAAGAAATTAATTTTTGCCCAGAGGAGAGTAAAATCAATTTTTTACCATAAAATATATTGCCCCCCTTCCCGCGTCCATGCTTGGCTTACATTAATTACAAAACCATACACGTTAGTCAGATTCTTACATTTATTTTACAAGATATAATATAAAAATAATGAAACGAACTTTTAAGAACTGAACACATATTTATTACATTACATTATTTAATAACCCAAAATTCCCTCCAAAAACATGATTAAGTCAATATGTACATTTTTTGACATGTATTGAATAAACTAAAATGAAATAAAAATTATAAGCTAAAAATTTATTACATTATAATTATACAGATTTGATGTTGAAATAGTAGGTTTGTTTTTAAAATAAAAAACATGTTTCTTAAAAAAATCATTTTTTATCTTCTTTACAATTTGATGTATATTCATAAACAAAATAAACAACTTTAATCCTCCAAAAATGATGAATTAAATTAAAGTCATACTCGAGAAGGAAAAAAATGACATGGAAGTGAAACTAGGCAAAATAAGATCGCAATCTAAATCTTGATTTTATTTTTGTTAATAATTAAGTTAAAAATCGGTAAATTTCCTTTACCCCGGAACTTCCCTCGTTATGATTTTTTTTGTTAGAAAGAGTGAAGTGTGACTCAATTTAGTTCAGTACATAGTCACAGCATATATGTGTTAGATATACTGTCTTAATTTTTATTGGGCGCCATTTTGTTTCATCGTATTGGATTCCCACCCATATTTTACCATTTTCGTTCTACTTATGCCACACTTGACTTTTGGGCATATTTAAAAATAAATTCAAAAACATTTAAAGTAGATTTTACATTGATATTATATTTTATGTCCGCAGATATTTCCAAATAATACACCACTCTAACAACAAGAAGATCGTTAACGAAAATTATTTAGAAACTTAATATCTGGGAAATATCTGCGAACCAATGTAGTAGGTAAAGACTGATAATATGGGTTTCATGCAGAATCTATAGGTCTCCTGAGAATGCAAAAATAAAGTTGCGAAACGTCGACAATTTAAAAAAGTCTTCTTTTTTTTTTACTGGATCCTAACCCCAAATAATACACTACTCTAACATAACAACAAGAGGATTGTTAACGAAAATCATTTAGAAAACGATTTTTAAGTTCTAAGTGCTAGATCAACTTGATATATGGTGAAACTGTAAAAAACAATTTGACATTTTTAGCATTTTTGAGATACTAATTTTTTTTTTGAAAAATTATATTTTTTTTACATATTAAGCTGTAGCATCTTAATATCCGTTTGATTTAAAGTTTTCTTGCTAGAGATCTCTTAAGTCTTATTTCATTATATAGTCTGTAGTGGTTTGCTGTACTCAGAAAATATGCAGTGTATTCAAAAAATATTTTAAGATTAGTTAAGAACGTAGCGATTCTAAGGATCATGTATGTGTATATCAACCCTCCGTAACATACACACAAATTTAACTTTTTTTAAAATTTTTATTTAAATTTTAAAGAATTCTGAAGATTTTCTCTTTAACTTTATTATTTTTCCAAATTCCATGCCTTGCCTTTATAACCAAATTTCTTAAATATATATTCTTTACCTTCATTTATAGTTAATATATTATCGCCTTTAAAAATGTTTTAAAAAAACTTTGAAACCAAATATTTAAAAAACGTTTTTTATAAAAATATTTTCTGTTTATAAAGGATATTTTTTCCATGTTTCGCTAAAGCTTACTAAATGCTTCAGAAGTTATGGACCAATTTTTTAATAAAGTTCTATTACTTTAACAATTTCTGTATTTCGTAACTGAATGAACCAAGAAGTACTTTTTAAGTAGAAAAAAATAATGAATGTTTTTGACAAAGCCATAATATTAATCATCATTGAAATGAGTGTCAATGTTCTTCTGTAATGAGCAACAATTTTTTTTTTATTTTATTAATAAACGCAGCAATGCGTTTTTAAAATAATACACCTATTTAAAAATAAAGGGATACACAAGTTGTACGGTACACATTTTTTTTTATTGGTTGTCAATAACTAAATATGAACTTTCCAGAAATCCACTTGATTCATAAAATAAAATATTTAATACTTCACTTGAATGATAAACGTAAACAATATAGTAAACAATAAGACACTAATTAAACATTAATTAAAAAAGCAACATTTATCAATTTTGATACATTTTACCTACTCAGTCTATAATTTACTCCACTGGACTCTCATACCAGTATGAGAGTTAACATCTTACTTATCGCCCTGGAAAAGTTCTAAAGAAATATTTCCGATGCAGTTTTTATTACGATGTAAGAGTTAAGTTCACCTACCGGCTGTAAATCAATTATCAACGAATACGTCGCATGTGCCTATAAAGTGTAACAAATTATTCAAAAGTTAGGGAATGAAATATGTAGTGAAATAAAATTTGAGCTCAAATTTATCAACATGGGCTGGAATTTTTTAGCACAGGAGAGGATGTTAATTAGCGACCCACCTAATGACAGGGACGTTTCGAAGTTTCGTGTAAGTGTTGTTAGCAGTACATTTGTATAATGATTTAGAGAAAGTGAATATTATTAAAAGAGAATATATGAAAAATGAAATTATGTAGGGAAGTAAAAACATTAACAACAGAATACCCGAAAATAGCACTACTCAGTATCATTTTTGCTTGGCTTCATAGGCGCCAGTAGAATTGTTTCCAAGGGAGAGGGGGGGCAAATAACTGAAGACTAAAAAAAAGGTCATTCATAATCCACTAGTATATAAACGTAACATTCCAAAAGCATGCCCGGAAGAAAATAAGGAAAAGAAATTAAATTTTATCCAGAGGAGGGTAAAATCAATTTTTTACCTTAAAACATATCGCCCCACACCCCTCCGGGCGTCCTGATTGGCTGACGTTAATTTCAAAACCGTACACATTAGCATTGCCAGATTATAATTTTTTTTTATAGAATATAATCTAAATATAACCAAACCAACTTTTAAAAACTGAACACATATTTTATTTAATAACTCAAAATGCCCTCCAAAAACAGAATTAACTGAATATACTACATTTTTTGACAAGTATTGAATAAACTAAAATGGAATAAAAAATTATAAGTTAAAAATGTATTTTTTACATATTTGATGTTGTTGACATAGTAGCTTGGTTTTTAAAATAAAAAACATGTTTCTTAAAAAATCAGTTTTTATTTTCTATACAATGTGATGTATATTCATAAAAAAAATAAACAACAAGGGCATATGCAGCTTTAATCCTTCAAAAACAATTGATTAAATTAAAGTCATACTTCAGAAGAAAAACCTGGCTTAAAATGACAGTGGAAGTGAAACTAAGCAAAATAAACTCGCGTTAGTCCAAGACTTTATTTTTATTAATAATTAAATTAAAAATGTTCTTTTCTATGATCGTGCGGAAAATGCTCGTTTCTGCGATTTTTATACGAAAAGTTATAATTATCCGTACTGATGCGAAAAAAAATCAGCTTAATTCAACAAGACATTTTAATATTTTTAACTATGCATCAATAACAACCGCCCGTCTTCTAAGCTATCAAAAATTTTAATCTTTCATTTTTCGATGTTAACCTTAGTTTTTGTCTATTAAAGCCTCTGACAAATAATAATAGGTTCGTGGCCGTCAGATTTTAATACATACAATTTTGCCCAACTGCAACTACAAATAAATGTGAGTCAGATTAGCATCATAGCATTTTTTGGTTAATTTTCGAATTTAAAAAATATGAAGACAAATTGTTTTTAAAACGAGAAGCGATATTGAAATGCGGTGTTCAATTATGGCATGCAAATTTTATTGCGTATTACCGATTTTAAACGTAGAACTAAGTTAAAGAGTTATTTATACAGAGTTTTAAACAAGACTCTGTAAATGTTTCAATATTTTATTTGTTCTCAAAATTTACGAAAACGATTTTTAAGTTCTAATTGCTACATGAACTTGATCCTTGGTAATATTTATTGAGATATTTATTTTTTTGAAAAATTAAATTTTTCTTACATATTAAGCTGTAGTGCTTTAATATCCGTTTAATGCCAAGGTTTCTTGCTAGACGTTTTTTATAAAAATATTTTCTTTTTATAAAGGGTATTTTTTCCATATTTGGCTATAGTGGCGTAACTACTATATAAGGTTCGGGGTAAAACCCGGGGCCCCGCTATTTTGGGGGCCCCTTCCCAGTTTTTGTTTTGGTTAAGCAAAGAAAAAATATATATTTTAAAACATTTAACAAACTATCCACGTAATTATTTATGTTTTATACCAGATCAGATCATATTTAATCCAGTAAATCTTCAAGACGAATATAATGAAATTTTTCACAATTTAAGTTTCTAGCCAACCATGACAAACAATATCATATCTAAACCCGGAAATTCAAAACATTTTATTAGAGATTATTTCTCAAAAATGATTATTAGATCTAACAGGAAATATAAATTCTACTCCATCTAGATCTTACTAGATCCCACACACGATATAACTAAAAAAGATCAATCTTATAAGTAGAACGGCCAATGTTACATAGAATAATTGTGACAAATTGTAAAATAAAAGAAACTTTTTTGGGTTTTTGTCTGATAAATGATCAGTTAACCTTATGTATGACTAATGAGGTGTTATCCATTTAGACTTCCTTAAAATTCCAATAAAAACGTGTTATAGCCCAGGATATGGTACCAGTGCGAGCGCTGCCTATATTGGGGTAGAAACAAAAATTTAAAATGTTCAGCTTAAAACTGAATACGGTCACTGCGCTAGCCATAATCTTAACTTGGTCATAAAAAATGTCAGCGGATGTAGCGAAATATCAAAATATTTTGCTGTTATTAAAAACATTTATTTATTTTCTAGATTGAGCATCAAAAGATGGGATTTACTGGGATCATTTACTGTTGAATTAAAAGTCACATGAAAAAATTAAATTCCCCTCGATGGTCTAAGAGAATTTCATCAATTGCAGTAGTTAGATTATGTTCCTTTGATATTCTAAAATCATTATTAAAAATTCATTTTCAGTCGATTCCATTCAGAGCTTTCGACAGTTTCGATGTTTCTGATGTTAAAGAATCTTAATCAGAAATCGAAATGGCTCTAAATACTAGTGAATTAACAACCGATTTCTCATTAGAATCATCATTAGATTCAATCTCCATTGTGAACTTAACGTTTCTGTTAACGAATTTCCATTATATCAGACATATTAAACCATAATAATCTTGATAATATCTTAACTAGTGGAAGCTTGTGTAACATCTACTTATTTCATTTTTTAAGGGACTGTTTATGAAAAAACTTCAGGGGAAGCTATGAGATCTCCTCTATTACCTGAAGTGGCGGATCTTTATGAAGGCGTTTGAGGATATTGCTTTAACAACTGCTTCACTAAAACCAAAAACACTGGTTCAGATATGTAGATAATACTTTTGTTGTTTAGACTCATGGACGGAATAATCTCTTCATATTTCTAGACCACCTTAATCAACAATAGAAATTCAATCTAATAGAACGCTTCCCTTTCTAGTTGGATTTGTTAAAAGGAAGTAAAATGGTACAGTAGGACATTCTGTGTATAGAAAACCCACGCATACAACTAGATATTTAAATGCAAATTCACATCAACATCCAGCACAAAAAAAATCAGTTATTAACTAACTAATATTTAGAGCTATTTCCGATCAAGAACATCGGAAACGTCGAAACTAATCGAAGCTCTGAGAGGAAATGACTATTGCACTGGAGATTTATTACGCGTTCAATTAAAATATATAATAATTCAACTCCGCGAAAGGAGAATGATAAGAAGCCACCGTTAGGTCGTGTGGTTCTTCCCTACATACATGGCACTACAGACAAAATAGGATGATTACTTCGACGATCGAACAACGTACAATTTTCAATACACATAAGAAGATTGGACAATGCTTGCGATCCCCGAAATATGTTGTACCTTTTCAAACAGGAGTATATAAAATTCCTTGCTGTTGTGAAGAATTGTATGTGGGAGAAATAGGACGCCCAATATCCACTAGACTTAAGGAACATGAATGAAGTATTAAAAGTAGCTAAACACCAACATATCACAGATCATATTATAAATGTAAAACGTAAAATAAACCAAGGTTCTAGCATCGGTTCCAGGGTTTTATACACGAAAAATTAGAGAGTCTATTGAAGTCTTTAAACATACAAAGAACTTCAATGGAGATACAGGTTACAGTTTATACAAATCCGGTATAAAAGCTCTCCTGAATTTTTCCGAGCTCATTCAGTGTTAAGATCTAGTGGAGTAAAAATCACTGAAGATTCCTTGCGAAATCAAAGGTGAAATGTCTGATAGTAATTCCAATTTGACTCGGTCTGATCCCAAAAACCATAGCTTCGCTTCTATGAATATTTTGTTATTAAAAATGGATGTTTCGTTTTATATTTTATATGTATATTAGTGAAATCAGTTGTTTCTTTTCAGATGAATGTGATGCTAGACTAGAAGGTTAAAAATGAATGGGTGGTTTGATTTTTTTCACAGTGTATCAAATATTCACCGGGGCCCCGGACTGTCTTGTTTCGTTACTGGCTAAAGCTTGCAGAAGTTATGGCCCAGTGTTCGAATAAAGTTCCATTACTTTAACCAAGAACTACTTTTTAATAAACAAATCTCTCATAATGGATGTTTTTGGCAAAACCATAATATTAATCATCATTGAAATCAGTATCAATGTTCTTCTGTAACAATAAACAAATTATACTTACCACGTAAGTTTAAATGTCCACGAGCAATAATTTTTTCAATACTAAACGCAGCAATGCGTTTTTAAAATAATCCAACCATTTAAAAACATTGGCTGCATGGAAAACTGAAACCTCGCAGATAGAGGGATATAAAATTTGTAGGGTACACAACTAATGCTATTGGAAATATTTATCAAAATTTTTACATTTCCTAAATACATCAATTAATTTTAAAAATCAGAAATTTTCCTTTACTCGAAACTTCCCTTTATATAGTAAAGTGTGACCAAATTTCATTGCATAGTCATTTAGTAACACATGAATGCTCTCTTTTGAAACATTTTTATTGGGCGCCACCTTGTTTCATCATATTGGATTCCTACCAACATGTTACTAGTTTCTACCTATGCCACACTTAATTTTCGAACATAATTTAAAATAAATTCAACAAGCAGTTTTCTCAGTGACACACACAATTTAGAGGCTAATAAAATTTTTAACTTGAATTTTTTAAAATTTTATTGGGCACCCATCTTGAATACATACCACAACTTTACCAGTTTATCTCTATATCACACTTAATGCTTATACAAAATTTAAAATTAATCTATAAGTAGTTTTCTCAGGATAAATATTTTATTAGGTCCTCATATTGTTTTACTATCTTGTATTAATGTCATTCCTAGGTAACACTAAATTTGTATGCACCTGAGAAGGTGATTATTTCACGATCACACACATTTAATTTGTTCCATTTTGTTCCGCCATCTTAAATTAGTACTACAATTTTACTAGTTCATCTCTATATCACAATTAGTTATGGCATATAATTTAAAATCGCTCCATTAAATAGTTTTTACATGCTGAATTTTTAAATATTTTATTAAGCCGCCATTTTGTTCCGCCATCTTCGATTCAGACCAAAATTTTACCATTTGATTCCTACATAATACTCGATGATACAAAATGTTACAAAATTTGAAGTCCATAGGGTAAATGTTTTTCAGCTATGTCGCGAACAGACAGACAGACCGACGGAATTGAGGAAACATGTTTTTCGGCATCTAGAAACTTTGACACGTAAAGGTCTGAAAAAATCTCGGAAGATGATTTTTTCACAATTACAATACTTCCGTTTTACAAAGTAAAAAAGCAGAATTTATCAATTTTGATTCATTTTACCTACTCGATCTGTAATTTAATCGACGGGACTCACATACCATTATGAAGATTAACGTCTGATTTATCATCCTGCGAACCCTATTTTTCGATACAAAAAGTTTTAAACAAATATTCCCGAAGCACTTTTTATTATGTTGTAATGAGTCATCGTTGTATTTTGTTGGAATTTTATATAAAGCTTACCTAAGTCGTAAAGTTGTTTATACAGGGTGTCCTATACCTAAATTTTCCAGTATGTTTTTTGTTCCAAAATATTCGATATAAGCCGACATAACCTTATATTTTTAAAATCGGCAAAGTAAGTTTTAGCCAAGTACGGAAAAAAATAGAATAACCCATTTAAATCGGCGAATTTCCTTTACCGGGAACTTCCGTCGATATGAATTTTTCCTTTTAGTAACACATATATACATTCTGTTCTTTTTTTCACTTTTGTGGTCAAAAGGTAGGATCAGGAAGGAATTTCCGGTTAAGTTTCTGTATAGACTGATTTTATCTAATTACCCTGAAGTTTCTTCACAAGGAAAAGGGATTCCTTTTGTCTTAAAGGTTAAAGTTAACAAATTTATATATGTAAGTAACTACTAAATGACTATGCGAAACTAAAAAGGATTAAACTTTACTATTCCTAATAAAAGGAAGAACTAATAACGAGGAAATTTCAGGGTAAAAAAGTGTACCATTTTTATATTGTTTTTAGGTCGCCATTTTGTTTCGCCATGTTGAATTCGTACCAAAATTTTATTAGTTAATCCCTTTAGTATACTTAATTTTTCTACGAAAGTTTAACCCATCTGAATAAGGTTTTTACACAGATTTTTTAAATAATTTATTTGGTCGCTATTTTGTGCCGCCAAATTTCACTAGCTCGTCACTATGTCACACTTAATTATTGTGCATTGTATAGGCCGCCATTTTGTTTTGTCATTTTCGATTCGTACGAAAATTTAACCAGTTAATTTCCATGTCACACTTGATTTTTGTGCAAAATTTAGGTAAATTGGATACGTAGTTTTTTAGTTATTATTTTTTTAGCATTTTAAAAGGCCGCCATTTTATTCCTCCATACTGTACTTTTACCAAAGTGATACCACGTCATATAACTCTTAATTTTTGTTCAAAATTTGAGGTCAGCCGTGTAATAAGTTTTTTTAGTTATGCCGCGAAAAGACAGACAGATCAGACAGATCGACTGACCTACGTAAAGTCAAGATCTGAAAAAATCTCGTAGAGTGATTTTTCCACGATTACAATACTTTCCCTGTACAAGGAAAGTAAAAATGCAGTTTTTTTTGGGATCCCCTGTATAAACCATAATATTTTTATAAATACCGTTTGTCAATATTTAGTTTATAGTCTCATATCAAAAATTCTCTAATTCTCTAAAATTCAGTTTATCCCTATATCACATTTAATATTTCTGTGAAAATTTAAAGTCAACTAAATAAGATTTTTTACGTTGAGTTTTTTAAAATATTATTTGAATAGGTAATTTTTTTACGATTACAAACATTTTATTTGGTCGCCATCTTGAATTAGTACCTCAAATTTAGTAGTTCATTTATATACAACAATTACTTATGACACACAATTTGAAATCAACACACTAAGTAGTTTTTCAGGCTGGATTTTTAATAATTTCAATAAGCCGCCATTTTGTTCCGCCATCTTGGATTTTACCAGGTGTGCAAATAAATCATTGGAAATTTTGCAGTCTTGTATAACACCCTGTATAAACAATTTTTTAGCTTAGGTAAACTTTACGCTTAAAATTGTTAATATAAAATTAAATTTGCAAGAGACATCTGAATACCTTATCTCAGTATTTCTTCTTATTTTAAGAATATCCTACTTTAATTCTTCCTAAAAATTCTCTTGTGCCGTTTTCTCTATCCAGCAGTTTAGTTTAGAAGCAGCAAAACAAATTAGATTTATTGTCCCTAATTCAATAGTAAATATAAATACAGTAAATAACAAAGGGTAACAACTAAAAAAAGTCGGCACTTTTGAACCCTTTGGCTTTGATCAAAATTATGTTAAATAATTCCAACATAAAATAAAATTTTGCCAACAGAATAAAATATTGGGGGTGAACGCTTCCCCCATATGCCCAGCCCTGCCTGCAAAAAACTAATATTTTCAATACTTGAATAAAAAATTACTTTTTTTTCATTATATTTACACGAATTTAATATATTTAAGGATTGATATAAATTTATTTAACACGTTCTACCTAAAGGCGACATTTATGACCTTTTAAATTGTGCACTATATTATAACAATCGGTACTTAAATTCATAACTTAATAACGAAAAATAGTAACGTCAAGAAAAATAATATTTATAAACATAATTGTGTCAAAATAAAATTTGTTTAGTTATAAACATCAATAGGCAAAGTTGTTTACACATGACCACCATTGTTATTTTAAAAATATCACTTACCAGTTCAATTCTAAACTATACTCTTAAAAATCTTTCAGACTTTTTCGGCGCCCCAAATTAAACAATAACAAGAGATCTATAAACAATCACTAAAACGTAACCTATTTTATCGGACTTACAAAAAAAAGATTCTTAGTTAAACCAAATAAATCACAGTATAATAATAATAGATTTACGTTTTCAACACGTGTTGTTTACTTACGCCCGATCTGATGGTTGCTCTCTGCTTGTTCAAGATCGCGCGAAATACTGAACATTTTCCTGAAAGATGCGTTTCGCTTTTCCCGCGATTTTCCGAGTCAAGCGCAAGCGTTTTGGTAGGGAAGTCTATTAGGGAATAAATACCTTAATGTATACAAATTGCCTTATATACAAAACCGGATAACAAAATGTAATAATTATTTGCAATCCTATACACCTGCAAAATTTTCAACAATAAATTGCCTTATATACAAAACCGGATAACAAAATGTAATAATTATTTGCAATCCTATACACCTGCAAATCAACAGAAAAAAATTACCTGGGCCACAAATGCGGCTGCCTATACTTCAGCAACAAAAGAACATATTGAACGTACACTAATATACTTTATTTAAAATGTACCTAAAGTTAAAGGCAGCTGGAAATATTTCCATCTGGAAATATAAGTGCCGGTAGGAGTTTATTGCCCACTCTCCAAAGAGTTTTAAATTTAGATAAACGACCCCTGCCCAGTTATTACTATCGACCGAAATGACACCTTGTGACATATTCGGAAGGAGATCATTTTGGTTTAAAGTATTTTTACGGAACATGGCGTTTAATGGGGTGAAATGTAGCATATTAGAAAAAGTTCTAATATTTGGTGTTCTACGCTTTGAGTCACCTGCCACTTTGTTAAGTATTTTTTATCTCCATATACCATTGTATAACTATGGTTTCCTCAAAGTCCTTACTTGCCAAAATAAGAAATTCTTTAAAATACATTTTAGTTTTATGTACTCTACTTAATAGATTAATTGCTAAACATCTTATGACAATTTTGTTAATGTGTACAGGGTTTTGTACTAGTTTGGAAACACAGATAATTTTAATACATGCTCTATTTAGTTACAAATACTTAAAATATATCTAAATTCTTAATTACATTTAGGTATTCAGTATTTATTAAATACTTAAAATATACCTATAATTAATTAAGCATTTACAGTGCATTTAAATACTTAACTATTTAGCCGATTTTTAAGTACTGCAACCATAATCAAGTTGTTTTTTGTTAAATTAATAACTAGATATTAGTAATTCTTATTTTGTCATTAGTTCTTTTCTAAAGCATACGACTACTACTCATTTTACAGGTGATTTTTTGACCGTCACCGTAATGTTTTAGTTTTAGCAAAAAAAAATCAGTTTTAATGAAAATTATATAAAAAATTGCAAATGAAGAAAAAACGCAATATGCTAGATAAAATTAATAAAGCATTATGTGTTTAAAATAAAACGTCAGGTTTTTAATTTGCCATATAGAATTTTTCCCTAGATTCTGAAAAAACACTAAGCTTTTATTTTAAAAGCTGAAAAGAAAGTAAAGAATTCAAAAAGCATTATGTATTTAAATAAAACGTCAAGTTTTTAATTCACCATATAAAATTTTTCCCTATATTCCGAAAAACCACTAAGCTTTTATTTTAAAAGCTGAAAAGAAGGTAAAGAATTCAAAAAAACTGTATAGACTGGGTGTTCCATTAAAAAAAAAACATAATTTCGTATTCTTTGGAATTTCTGCCGATTAAAAAAAATCAATTTATGGTTGTTGCGTTATTTAAGGGCATGAAGTTCAACTTAACAATACATTTTCATTTTTACCATTTTGAAATCCTGATTTTTAATGTATATATTTATCTTGCTCGCTTTCTGCTAATGGTGGTGCTTATATATTCTTAGTTACCAAAGCCCTACCTAAAATTTATATACCAAAGAATTCGATACTTCTTTATTATATTAAGTAAGCTCAAAATTGTAAACCAGGCATTTTTGAGAGTATTTTAATAGTAGGTATTTGAAATCTTGTCTTTTTTGTCACTGTGAAAACCAGCATAGTTGAGTATTTTTTAAATTCTGTCAGGCTTTACTTCTGAAAATCTTTAAAGCTGACCTCAACAATAAAACTTCGCATGAATAGAAAGAAGGAATTGAAGGCCTGGTACCTCTAGTTTTAGTTTTTTTTTTTTCGTATTCTTTTGTACTTGCTTGTCTTATGTAATGCGTAATTGTCCTATATTTATCTCATAATTTAATGTTTTTAGCTTGAAAAAGACACAATTAAGTGTCGAAACGTCGCTTTTTGAATAAAGATATTTCAAATAAAAAGGTTTTCCTATACCCACGGTCCTGATGCTGGTTTTGAAAATGTACACTGAAATTAGTGTTCAAATGTTTTCAGCGGCTTCCTTTATGAAAGTACTTAACATAATTTTATAAATAAATATTTAAAATTGCGTTCTTTACTAATTCGCCTACAATCCATAGACATCATTATTTTTTTAATTTAGTATTGCATTGTCTTGTCCATCTCATTTGGTATTGGTATGCTTGTTGATGACTATTAGAAGTATCTTTTTACAAGTCTGTATGAAATTTTAATAAACACAAGTAAATATATGGAGAAAATTCTTTGATATGCAGTTTTTGTTTTTCTGTAGGTTTTGTATTGGACATAGACGTCTGAAACCTGGGCATATGTTCCTTCTTAATTCAATAAATGTATGAATTATCTATGTGATTGTGATTTTGTTGCACAATTTTAGTAACATAATATTCTAATGTCTATCTGAAGATTGTAGACAATAGAACATTCTGATTAAAATCTGTTTGTTGGACTTGTATTGTCATTAATTTAGATCGCTCTAAAAGTTTAGATCACGATGTATCTCCTATCATTATCAAGTGTAAATTAAGAGCTAAGGCTATAGAAATTATAGACAATGATGCGTGAAGGTCATGCATCAAAGCGAATGATATTCGTACGAGCAAGTAAAGGGCTTCAAACATCTGAGATATCGACAGTAGGCTTGCTATAGACCTCTTTTATTATACGCAGTGTATATCGCTTTTTTAAAATTTGCTTTTCTTCCAATATCCACCTTAAGGTAGGATATTAGCTTCTGGCCAATGGTTTGGTTTCTATAGTTATTAGTCCAAGAATGTTCAGCGATATTTGATCTTGATATTTCCGATGCTATTTAATTCTTATATTAAGTGGTCGCTTAGTTTCCTCAATATAAGATTCACCTTACTTATAATATATTTAATAGATACTATTATTTCATTTTATTATTGGACTTGGTTTTAGTCAAATAACGTGTTTCATGACTTAAAAGCGAATTTAATATTATAATAATAGTTTCTGCTATTCGTCTGATTTCTTTTGCATTCGGAGTATTTGGATATTTGGAATGAGCGAAGCGATTTGCAGTTCTGGACGCTTCATCATATGACCAGAAAATTGACAAAATAAACAAAAAGAGACTGATAATGTGTCAAATTTTAAATTTGTATCTTTTCTGGTTCAAAAAATAAAAGAAGGATTGAATATTAAGAAACGCCCTGTATAAGCAATAAGCATAATTGCAAGAGTTCTTTAACTTGATATCTATCATGATCTTCCACCATATCAACTTTAAATATTCAGAGCCAGTAGCACTCGCGGAAATATTGTAAATGTCTTGATACCTTATTGATAAAAATCCATATAGCTGCTTGGGTTCTACGAGATTATAATTATACTTTTTAATAATTGGTTACATTAATAAAACCTATAATTGCATGTGTTTATATCTACAAACAACTTAAAATTAAAACCTAATATAACGAATTATAATTTTTTTCAACCTAAATATAGACATATACCTCTTTGCATATGCAGTCGCGTAAAAGATCTTATTTACAATTTGACCTATCCCCCTACAATGGTAAAATACTTCTTACAGAATAATCTTACGATTATGCTAGCTCAAGTTTGAAGGGATTTAGAGAGGACTGTATAACTTGCGTAATCAAACATTAAATCTAAATTAATATAGAATGTTACATAACCCAATAATTAAATGAATACATGAATGCATGACCTTTAAAATATAGACCAAAAAACAAATAACAAGTCAAATTATCCGCACATTCCAAAAGACAATTACCCTAGTCTGACTTGTCGATGGTTACGTCAAGCATATGTGCTGGAGCCACTGGCAGAGAGCGGTACCGTCTCGTTTCTTGATGTAGTGTGACTAAGGTTAAGCCCATGGTACGGGGACAAAGTTAAAAATAAAATAAATATAAAACACTTCTAAAAGTTTTTTTAAACAGTAATTAAAAGAACAAACAGATGTTTTGAAGCTGCTATTACTATGGGGCCAAATCAATCTATGATTTTACATACGTTTATGAAATATGTGAAAATTTAAACTAAACCGGTCTTTAGCAAGCACCTATACTATATAAACTTATAGTTTTAGCCTTAGCTCTTAGTTTACGCTTGATAGCGACCGGAGATGCGTTGCGGTCAAAACATTGTGGATAATTTAATTTAAAAAAATGTCCGATAAATGAATTTTAATCGCAATAAAAATTTGAATATGTTTAATCTTTCCGATTCATTTTTTACTTCCCTTGTAAAATGGAAGTATTGTAATCGTGAAAAATCACTCTCCGAGATTTTTTCAAATCTTCACGTTTCAGGGTCCCTAGATGACGAAAAAAACTTTTCTCAATTCCATCGGTCTGCCTGTCTGTCTGTCTGTCTGTCTGACTGTCTGCTCGCGGCGTAGCTAAAAAACTACTTATCCGATTGACTTTAAAACATAGTGAAATATTAAAAAAATTATTAATAAAAAACTACTCATCTAATTTATCTCAAATTTTGCAAAAACTTAAACCATTATGTTGAAATCTAGTGGTAAAATTTTGGTACGAATCCAAAATGCGGCATAATAAAATATTTAAAAATTCAGTCTGAAAAAACTGCTCAATGGTTTGATTTCAAATTGTCTGCTATAACTAATTGTGGTATAGGGATCAAGTAGTAAAATAGTGGTACTAATTCAAAATGGCCGAACAAAATGGCGGCCAAATAAAATGTTTGTAATACGTGAAAAAATCACCCTCTCCGGTTTTACACATCTTTAGGTTTTAGCATCACTAGATGCCAAAAAATATGTTTTATCAATTCCGTCGGTCCGTCTGTCGGTCTGTCTATTTGTCTGTCTGTCTGTCTGTCACTTCGCGGCATATCTTAAAGACACTTACCTCATTTACTTCAAATTTTGGACAAAAATTAAGGCCATAGGGGGAAAATGGCGGCCTAGTGGTCTTAAAAAAAATATTATTAAAAATCTACTCATCCAATTTATTTCAAATTTTGCAAAAAAACATATAAGTATTATACTGGAATCAACTGGTAATATTTTGTTATGAATCGAACATGGCGGCTTAATAAAATATTTAAAAATTTAACCTGAAGAACTGCTTAATGGTTTGATTTCAAATTCTTGGTCATAACTAATTGTGGTATATGGATCAACTAGTAAAATTGTGGTGATAATTCAAGGTGGCCGAACAAAATGGTGGCCAAATAAAAAATAAAAAATATGTTTTATCAATTCCGTCGGTCCGTCTGTCCATTCGCGGTTTAAAGCCTTAAGCTTAAAGACTACTTACCCTATTGTCTTCAAATTTTTACTAAAAATTAAGGGTCATATGGGTATGACCTGGTAATATTTTGGTAAAAATCCAAAATGGCGAAACAAAATGGCGGCGTACTGAAATGTTAAAAAAAATATTATGAAAAACTGCTTATCCAATTTATTTTAAATTTTTCGTAATCATCAAGTATTATGTTGGAATCAACTGATAAAATTTTGGTACGAAACGAAGATGGCGGAACAAAATTGCGGTATAATAAAATATTTAAAAATTCACTCTGAAAAAACTACTTAATGAATTGATTTCAAATTGTGTGCTAAATAACTAATAAAATTGTGGTATAGGGCTCAATTAGTAAAACTCTGTTACTAATTCAAGATGGCGGGACAAGATAGAGGCCAAATAAAATTTTTGAAATCGTGAAGAAAATACCCCTCTCAGGATTGACATATCTTCATGTTTCAGCGTCCCTAGTGTCAGTTTGAGACATAGCTTAAATATTACTTACCCGTCTGACTTCAAATTTTGACTAAAAATTAAGGATCAAATGGGGATGGATAAGATCCAGTAAAAAAATATAAAAGTATTAGTATTCTATATTCAGCATGAAACCCATATTATCAGTCTTTAAATATTCCGTTGGTCCGCAGATATTTTCCAGATATTAAATTTCTAAATGGGTTTCGTTAACGATCCTCTTGTTCTTATGTTAGAGTGGTGTATTATTTGGAGTTAGCATCCAGTGAAAAAATAAAATACTTTTTTTAAATTGTCGACGTTTCGAAACTTTATTGTTGCATCCTCAGGACACATGGATTTTATATCCTGCATGAAACACATATTTTCAGTCTTTACCTACTACGTTAAACAGCAGATATTTCCCAGATATTAAGTTTTTAAATCCTGTAAAAAATGTATTTTTTAAATTGTCGGCGTTCGCTGCTCTATTGTTGCATTCTCAGGATACATATATTTATATATATATATATATATATATATATATATATATATATATATATATATATTGTCGACGTTTTGCAACTTTATTGTTGCATCCTCAGGGCAAATAAATTTTACATCATGCATGATACCCATATTATAAATAAATAAAAACATTTTTTTTTAAATTGTCGACGTTTCGCAACTATATTATTGCATCCTCAGGAGACGTATACATTTTATATCCTGCAAGATACTCATATTATCAGTCTTTACCTACTCCTTTGGTTCGCAGATAATTAATTTCTAAATGGTTTTCGTTAACGATCTTCTTGTTGTTATGTTAGAGTGGTGTATTAGGTTAGGAAATATCAGCGGACCAATGGAGTAGGTAAAGACTAATATGGGTTTCATGCAGGATATAAAATCTGTGATGCAACAGTAAATTGGCGAAATCTCGGCAATTTAACAAAGGGCCTTTGTTTTTTTTTACTGAATCCTAAGCCCAAATACTTCACCACTCTAACATAACAACAAGAGGATCGTTAATCAAAACCATACAGAAACTTAATATCTGGAATATCTGCGGACTAACAGAGTAGGTCAGGACTGATAATATCGGTTTCAATTTGAGATGTCGAAACAAAATGACGGCCAAGTAAAATTTTTTAAAAATCGACGCAAAAAATCTTGTTCAATTGATTTTAAATTTTGCAGAAAAATTAAATGTGAGTATGAGATACTTTGAATAGTATTTTTTTTTCATACTTTAATTTGTAACAGTTGCCTAAATTTATTGATAAAAAGTAATTTTTGCCAACATGGTTTGCGCGTGCACAGATTCGATTTTTCCGATAGCATATTTTACAAATGCCTCACTTTATAGCCATAACTTTTTTTATTGCCATTAGTAAAAAAATTATTTGAATTTGTAGAATTTTAGTAATATTTTACTATAGAAGTATTAAAATCATGTTATAACGTCCTACTTTAACTCGAAATGATCAACAATATAATCTAGTGACGTTTATTTCAAAGGACTAACAATGTTCCTTACGTTCTATATTGTATGTCAAAACTCCCTTCTTGCATATTATGAGTAATAAAATAAAACCACACGGGGACTTTAATAATTTACGGAATAAACATGTCCCTTATGCAGTAATGCATTTTTTGATAATAATATGACTAACATATTAAATCCGGCCGATTAATCGGTATTCTCGCATTTGTCATAATGTTCATCTGTACTACCACCCGAATAGAGCTTTGTCTGACAAGGATAGAAGATAAGATGGATTTATGGACAAACAAATGTGCTGACGTGTAGAATATAAATAATGTGGCGAATTTATTCAGAAGTTGTTCTTACCAATTTAAACTTGACGTCTCTAATTAGTAATTACTAATTATTCATCATATTTATTCCTACAATTATTGATTGTGTATTTCTTACGAATATTTGGTTTATTTTAGATTATACAAGATATTCTCAAAAAATTGGAATTATATTGATTTTTATTTTGTAGGCATAATAGATATCTGGGACTCAAACTGAAAATGGATCGATATCATAACTTGCTTTTCAGAAGTATCCCACACTATTTTTTTGTAATCGTTATCTTATATTTAACTTTCATTCCACCTAATTCGGGAAAGGATAAGTATGATTGTCACAGTTCTTCAGTTTTTGCGATAGGTGCATGATAAACATCCATGCCATGTTTTTATTTTTAATCTCCCAGTTGCAATCTGACCTAATAACTTTAAAGAACTAGCAGTGTAATGTTGCGAGGATCACCCAGGTCCCAGCTTGAAGTGTATTTCCTTTTTACTATTTCCCAATATAGCAAGTATTCATGTATCTATATCCTGCTTTAGATAATATCTTACCAAATAAAGTGCACCATTTAGCATATTTTGTTAATTATTCAAGCGAATCTAAGTATTTACAATGTGAAGAATTCTATTGAGACTTCAGTAATGCTGATTTCATGATGATAAATGAATATTTAGTGAATATTGATTAAGCAAAATGTTTTATAGATCTGAGTACGAGCTGGGTTGCAGAAAGACTGAGTCAGATAATCTAGGTGGGTATAAACTGGTCGTTCCCTAAAAACACATAAAAAGTTATTCATTTTTCAGACAGTTTAGTCCTACATTGAAACATCTTATCCGTAAGAAAAAGAGAGTGCACAGGAAGTATATGTCATCTCGATTCCACTGGTATTATGAATCATTTGCAAACCTTAGGTCATTATTAGGGAGGACCATGATATGTGTTATGGTGTATATATTTGTGAAACTGAATCCTCATTACAGCTCAGTGTTAGATATGTTTGGAGATTCATCAATAATAGTTTTCCTAATACTGTGTTTTTAGAGAGTAAAACTTCTGCCCCGATAGTGTTCGCATTATTTGTGAATGACCATAAAGATCATAAAACCTTCCACGATGATTATTTTTGAGGGCGATTTAAAAGTGTATAAAAGGATTCAGGATATTGATGACATTTTGTTACTCCAGAATGATTTGGATCCTCTATGGGGCTGGTCGCAAAGAAATAACTTACTCAACATAGGAAAATGCTGCTTTATCTGATTTCGTAGGGGACAAAAAGAAGTTTGCCTCAAATTACAAGCTATACAGTGTCAACCTCAGTTTTTCTGAAACGGTGAAGGACTTTGGAGTGTAATAAATGAGAAATTAAGCTTCTTTCAGCGTATTTCCGATATAAGCTTGGAGGGTCCAAAAATGCTTGGGCTTATCACTCTCAATACTTCTGAACTTCCACTGAATATTCCCAAAACTCTCTATACTTCTCTGGTAAGATTAATTCTGGAATATGCTACAGTGGTCTAGTTTCCTCAATACCGTGTCAACATAGGCATGATCGAGAAGATCCAAATTAAATTTCTATGTTTTGCGGCTTTTAGGTGTGAAAGTTGTTTCAGGAGTATCATAGAGTGGGCATGCTTGTTAGACTTGGATTGAGCACTTTTCAGATAAGACGATTACTTTTTGACCTTTCTGTGTCTATTTGATTGTCCACAGTTACTTTCTAGGATTGGTTTTAATTTCCCTAAATGTAATCTTCATCACTTTGAACTTTTTGCTACCTTTCGATGCTACCAGCTATGGTAGGCAAGCACCTATCGATAAAATATAATAATTGATAACTGTCATGTATGTATATATATATATATATATATATATATATATATATATATATATTTACTATATTTTTTTGTAATCAATATTTTGTATTTAAAGAGAAACATACATTTTATGAGAGAATAAAGCGTTTTCCTAAAGAAATTGGGTTTTATTTTACTGATTGTAATGTTTTAAAAAGTACTCCTCAAAGGAGTGAAATGCCCTGAAAATTAGGTACTACGTTGCCTCCTGTCCAAGGCTTTTGTTGTATAATTTCCAAATGAATTTTAGGAAATACTACTGCAGTTTTTTTTCTTTATGATTTGCTTATTGAAATATCATTATTGTAGTAAATTTAGTTTTGATTTAAATCAGTAATTAAAAAAAATCTTTTTTTTTACAAAAAAACCCTAAAAAATCGGTTAGTGTTAATAAAATACAGTTGGGGAAAGTAATGTTCATATTTAAAAATTACTTTTGCCTAAAAATAAAAAGAATTTATATTTTCAAATAAGTTTTTGTCAGTTAATAGATTTGATAAGATTTGATTCTAGCTACCTCACTATTTTCCCTTATGCTCTTCAAAGTATGATACTTTTCTTTTGAATATTTTACTTATTTTCCTAGGTACGTGAATATACTCTATATTGGAATTGACTAACAAATTATCATTTAGAATACCAACTTTGTTAAAACTTTGTATGTTTGGTTAGCAGACATTATAAAAGCATTGTAGGTATGGTGATTTATCAATAATACTTTTCTTTTACAGGGGAAATAATATACCAGACTAGGAAAAATGTATAAAATATATTTATATTGCTCGCACTTTGCACATATTTTTATTAGAAAAACATAAATAAAAGTCTTAAGCTTGAAAACTCAAGAAACCAGAGTTAGAGGAAATAAATGAACAACCAATTGAAAACTTGTATTTGGCTCATTGCTTTTTAACATTGATTAATTTACTGCTCTGCTACTTTTATACCTATCCATAAAGCAGTGGAAAAAGAAGGAGGGGCAGTCTTCACCTAAAATTTTAGAAAATATAAATAAAACACTTGTTTAATTAATTTATATATATAGACTGACAGTGGTTTAAATATAAAATCTGAGATCTTATACAGAGAGTTCCTTTGCAAGGTGTCGTTTGGTTTTAGTAGACTATAAACTAGTAAAAATTAGTAGTAAAAAATTAGTTAGTAAAAAAAGTAAAACAAGCATACATCATAGTTAAAGAAAGACAGTTAAAAAATCGGTTGGAAAAATTAAAGGTAAGTTTTACAGAAATAACAAACTGTACAAAAAAATTAAAATATAGAACATTTAAAAAACAGGTAAAATAAAATATAGTTAAACCCTCAATTACTTCAATTTAAAAATCGTTAAAAGTCTTAATGACTGTACAAATGTACATTAACGTTTCCTATCTGCTGCCACTCCAAATGAAAAGATATTCTTTTAAACTATAAAACACCTATAAAGATTATATACAACTTTTTTTGAGGAAAGTACAACCTAAAATTAAAATAGGTAGAACTTGAATCTACCATTGCATCAAGAATTTAGTGAACAAATAAATTTCAGGATACTTTCTTTTTTTTATTGTTTTCTATGAGTAAAATTCTTTCCAAATGCCCCACTAGATACAACCAAACAAAATTCTTAATTTAAAATTAGGAATTGTACAACTAGTATACTATTCTCAAGACCAATGGTATAGAGTGTATATCCGAATTATTAAATATATACTTGTTTTTCACCTCTTTTTAACTGGCGAAGGTAAAACGCATACAAAAGTCAATCCATTAAAAAAATGAATTAAAGCTTTGGTTTAGAACTAAGTACAAAGATGATTGATTAGTGTATAATTAAAAGTAAAGGTAGTAAAGGAGTGTTGAGGTTAATTATCTTCAAAAAATGATTGTAAATTATGTATGCAAAAATATTTACCTTATATCAATTTTTGTTCTGGTTTTCTACAAAAATTCATCTTGGTTAAAAAATTCGTTCAATTCTTGAGGATCAATTTTTGCAATATGGAGAAAAAATACATAAATACCTAGAGGGAATCTGAAAAAATGTAAAAATAACAAAATTGATATGTAAAAGCGTTGAAAACGTCTGGGCAATCCTTCTAGAGCCTGTAGAAAATACCTTAATACGCAACAAAACTATCACAATCGGCGTCACTAGTTTGGGATGCATTTTGACGGCGGGCTACATACTCAAATTCTGAACTGTTAAACTCCGTTTTTATTTCATTTTTTGTTATATCGATTTGGGTCTAAGGAACATCATTATGTACTTAAAAAAAAAACTAACCTGCCAAACAATTCTAATAGGTTATGTTATGATGTTGACGTTTGAACGCAACGAACATATGTTTTGTCGGTACTGTGGCTCATATAAAGCTTTCTTCGCGTCAGAGGAGCACACGATAACGCACGATGCACAGTAGGATGGATGAATATTAGGATCGATGACAGTATCTCGATTAATCGGTTTCGACTTCGTCTAACTTCGACTATTATTTCAGTGTTCGGCAAATAATCTGCTTCGAAAAAAGTTTTGCCGGAGATTTTGCCGAAACAGAAGGTACACGCTCCCAAAGAAAAACTAATATTATTATATTTTAATAAATATGACATTTTATTTAAAACAACTTTTGCTTTTGAAAAATGCAAATATATCTAGCCCTTATGTGTATTTAAAACAGGCTTCCCGCCAGTATAACTAGTAAACAATTATTTAGTTTAGCTAGCCATGTTTATACTGAGAGAAAAGCTGATTTCGAGACCAATATACTGGATGAAAATGCAAACAATTTCTTTTTCTGACATAATATAATATAAAATTTAGTTAGTTAGTTTTAGTTATTAGTTACCCACTTTTCTGATCTTGACAAGGGCTTTTTTACTTTTTAGCTACGTGTTTCCTTCGGCTTTGGGCTTCGAAATACATAATTACTCCCATCAGTGAGTAATGACTTATTACCCACTGGCATGTCAAATTTGGTATAAAATTATTTCTAATCTGATCTGTATTGCTGAATAATATGTTTGAATTTTACTGTTACTTGAATAATGGCAGTCGTGAAAATGGTATTCTATCCGTTACGCTGGTGTTGCAAACATCATCCTTTTGATTAATAGCCATCATTATATACTTGTGAAAAAATGTAGTATTAATACAAGTGTAATATTTTTATTATACAATATTTTTAGATTTTACATTAAAATTAGCCTTTTTTAATGCAAATTAGTTTGTAGTTTAGTATTTACAGAGTTTAAGACCCTATTAAACTTTAGATGCTCGAGACATACAAGACAATTTCCAGGGCTTTATAATGTCATTCCAAACATATTCTAACAACGTAGATACGCAAAAGTGTGTTCACAGCCTTAAGCCATCCAGGAATTGGTGCGTATTTCCTCGGACTAAATTTTAATTTACCCTCTAAGGGTATTTCTGTTTAAGCGTGGGTAGTTTCATTCCACGACATACAAGAGAAGTTAGAAACTTTAGAAAGTAGATCTTTAAGTAGCGGATCGTAGGACAAATAAACCAGATCAAAACAGGTAAACAACTTTGTGTCATGTATTAGAGCATTTTATTTACAAGGCAGCATCCGAAAATAAACACCAAATCTTAATAAGCAAAATATTGCACCCAGTGCTAATAACAGCTTCAAATACACATTAAAAAGATCTTTAAAAAATAAATATGTTAATATATGCCTGGCATCATAAATAACGTAAGAGTGGCCGAGTACCGTCAAGTAAGATATAGATTAAAAAGGACATCAGAAACTTATTACGGATTCGTCATATTTAATAAGGATATTATTTAGACCTTTAAAATAAGCAACTTCCACGGTCCCATAGATGAAGAAAAGCCCAGTCTCAAAGCTTTTCAAATACGTAAACAAAGGGTAGAGAAAAATTATTTCAAAATCAACATAATACAGGGTGGTCATAATTAGTGAAAACAGTTTTACCCGTCATATTAATTTATTCGACTGCGATTATCAAAAAATCTGGAGTCGAATAAATCAATTTTGCGGGTAAAAGTTATTGCACATTTTGATATCGACCTCTAAAGCCCGCTACTCACTATTCGTTGATTCGTCCTTTTGTTCAATCGCCTGCATAGTGTCCGTTCGATTCGTTGCACCACAATTCCGTCTTTTGAATTCAGGTAGGCCTTGATCTCGGCGAACCATTCGTCCGATTTCTTCTGTTTTTTTTTCTGTATTTAACATTGAAACACATGAAATCCATGCGAATGTAATAAATAAAAATTGATGAATAGTGTGGATGAAATATTCGTCATTTCATTCATAACAATTGATGAATCGAATCGAATAGTGAGTAGCGGGCTATTCGTTGATTCGTCCATTCGTTCGTTCGTCCACTTAGTGTGGAGGGTTCCGTTCATTCATTCGATAGGTTGTGCGGCGATACTCTCTTTTGGGCGAATAATCATGTAAGCTTTGACCTCGGCAAACCATTCGTCCGAATCTAATCTTTTGTTTTTTTTTGTGTATTTTCAGACATTGAAACGCATGAAATCCATGCCAACGAATTAATTAAAAATTGATATATAGATGAAATATTCGTCAATTCATTGATTCACTAATTTGTTCCTTCATATGAATTGACGAATCGAATGTATGCGGACGAATCTTTTAGGGAAAAGAAAACACAAAAATATGGAGAATTTTAGACATGCAATGTCCTAGATAATACAAAACGGCCTAAGATATAGAGCAATTACGACTTATTTTTAACAAGAAAATGTATGAAACTAATATGAAGTTTTAAAAGTACAGCTTATTAGGAACAAGACATAATTCGGTTTTTGTATACTATTGTGTCGGTCAATATTCTTTATCTAACTAAAAGATGTACGAGTATATTAATTTAATATATTTCTTAAGAAATCAAGTATATTTTCAAATTTATTACAGTTCCAATGCCTATCAAAACAAAAAACAGATTTTATGAGCAAAGAATAAAGTCAAAGGAAGTTTTATGTATGAGCTAACCATTTTTGACGTAACATAGATTAACGATAGGAATAAAAATGTGTCCTTAATGTATATTAACTCGACGACCACTTAACAGGACCAAAATAAAATTAAGCTTTCTAGTTAAACCCCTTGAACTGCATAGTAATGATTATGACCCGAGGGCCTCTAGCGCGAGGGTAATGTTATTTTGTAATGCTCGAGATGCAGAGAATATTTTAGATCATGGTCAAAAAGGATTTATTACAAATATTTGTGCCTATGCGGATATAAAATATATTTCTTTTTTAAGTATACAGGATTATTCGGGGTGAGTGGTTGTTACAAAATCTCAGCAGCTAATCAACATAAAAACCGTTTGATCCCGCTGACTTTATCCGACTCTTTTCTAATTTCTTAAAATATTTTTTAATATACAGAGTGTGTCAAAAAACAAAATGGTACTTTATGTGGTCGTATGATCTTCGTTTTTCTAAATTTCATAGGGAAGGACCATCCTACCTACATCACCTTCGTGTGTTGAAACCTGCAAAAAAAAAACTGAAAAACTACACATGGTTTAATGGTCAAAAAGATACTTTACATAATATTCTGACGAAATCGCAAAATCTATACACATAACCTAAACTTAAAGATTAAAGCCAACTTTTTTACGCTGTCACGCGAAAGACATATTTCGCAGATTTCGTTAACTGGTTTTCTGTTTATAATATAAAATAAAGTTTAGAACTAAACACAAGATATGAATGAAATTTTTAGATCAAATATGATATTTCTCTTTCGAATCATATTGATCTTAAATCTGTTCTACCAAGGACTAAATTAATTCCACATTCATATCTTAGGTTCTTATGAGCTTTCTATAGTCTCATGTTACAATTCAATGTTTGAAAAAGAAAAGAATTTTTATTTGAAAACCAGAATAACTTTGATTTTACAGCCTCTGACAGTCCAAAATTCTGAATTTTCAAATGCAAATATTTCGAAAACACTTATATATCGGACATGCTACATGAAATATGTTTACAATCTTAAGGAAAATGTCAAATTTGGAGAGAACATTAACTCATACCCCACTTTCTTGGGATTTTCTGTACATAGGCAAATATGTCTAGAATTTAGGAAAAACTGAAATAAAATCCACGCAATCGAATAGATTTTTATTATTGTAATTAATGACGAGATTTGATTTATAGACCGTATAATTCTAATTAAGCAATAATACATAGCATAATATGTTTTTTGGATCATCTGTTTTCACTTCCTTCGTAAAAGGGAAGTATTGTAATCGTGAAAAACTCATCCTTCGAGATTTTTTCAGATCTTCACGTTTCAGGGTCCCTAGATGACGAAAAACATGTGTTCTCAATTCCGTCAGTCTGTCTGTCTGTCTGTCTTTCTGTTCGCGGCGGCGTAGCTAAAAAACTACTTATCCGATTGACTTCAAATTTTGGTAAAAAATTAAGGGTCATATGGGGATCACCTGGTAACATTTTGGTAAAAATTTAATGTGACAAAACAAAATGCCAGCCTAGTAAATTGTTAAAAAAATTATTATTAAAAAACTGCTCATCCAATTTATCTCAAATTTTGCAAAAACATCAAGTATTATGTTGAACTGAAGTGGTAAAAATTTGGTACGAATCCAAGATAGCTGAACAAAATTGCGGTATAATAAAATATTTAAAAATTCAGCCTGAAGAAACTGCTTAATGGTTTGATTTCAAATTGTGTGCCATAACTAATTGTGGTATAGGGATCAACTAGTAAAATAGTGGTACTAATTCAAAATGGCCCAACAAAATCTCAGGTTTTACTCGTTTCTTACGTTTAGCGTCGCTAGATGCCAAAAAATATGTTTAATAAATTCCGTCGGTCTGTCTGTCAGTTCGAGGCATAGCTTAAACACTACTTACCCGGTTTCCTTTAAATTTTGGTCAAAAATTAGGGGTCATGATAACCTGGTGACATTTTGGTAAAAATCCAATATAGCGAAACCAAATGAAGGCCTAATGAAATCTTAAAAAATATTATTAAAAACTTACTCATCCAATTTACCTCAAATTTTGCAAAAAATATCAAGTATTATATTGGAATCAACTGATAATATTTTGGTACGATTCCAACATGGCGGAACAAACAAAACAAAATATTCAGCCTGAAAAACTGCTTAATGGTTTGATCACAATTTGAAATTGTGTCATAACTAATTATGGTATCAATCAACTAGTAAAATTCTGGTACTAATTCAAGGTAGCCGAACAAAATGGCGGCCAAATAAAAATTATGTAATCGTGAAAAAATCACCCTCTTAGGTTTTAGACGTCTTTACATTTTAGCGTCCGAAGATGCCAAAAATATATGTTTTATCAATTCCGTCGGTCCGTCTGTCGGTATGTCTGTCTGTGCGTCTGTCAGTGCACGGCATAGCTTAAAGACTACTGACCCGATTGCCTTCAAATTTTTATCAGAAATTAAGGAACATATAGGTATGACTTGGCAATATTTTGGTAAAAATCCACAAAGGCGAAACAAAATGCCGGCCTAGTGAATTGTTAAAAAAGTTATTATTAAAAAACTGCTCATCCAATTTATCTCAAATTTTGTATAAATATCAAATATTATGTTGGAATAGATGCCAAAAAACATGTTTTATCAATTCCGTCCATCCGTCTGTCGATCTGTGTTCAGTTCGCGACATAGCTTAAATACTACTAAAGGTCATATGGGGATGGCCTGATAATATTTTGAAATAAATCCAATATGGCGAAACAATTTTAAAAAATGTTTATCAGAGCGTTGTTTTATTTGGGGTTAAGATCCAGTAAAAAAACAAGTATTTTTTTAATTGTCGACTCAATTGTTG
Organism: Kuschelorhynchus macadamiae; assembly: GCA_030620095.1. NCBI lineage: Eukaryota > Metazoa > Arthropoda > Insecta > Coleoptera > Curculionidae > Kuschelorhynchus > Kuschelorhynchus macadamiae. The sequence goes on along the minus strand of JAUTXW010004542.1, from coordinate 246,022 downwards.
CATCCTCAGAATACAAATATAGATCTTATATCCTGCATAAAACCCATATTTTCAGTACCTTTACTCCGTTGTTCCGCATAATATTACCCAGATATTGTTTCTAAATGGTTTTCGTTAGCAATTATTTTGTTGTTATGTTAGGGCGTGGTATTTGGGTCTAGGATCCAGTAAAAAAAAACAAAATAATAGACGTTTCGCAACTTTATTGTTGCATCTTCAGGACACACGTAGATTCTATTTCTAGCATGAAACCCATTCCAACAGTCCAACATATTCCGTTTGTCCGCAGATATTTCCCAGATATTAAGTTTCTTAATGCTTTTCGTTAACGATCCTCTTGTTTTCATGTTAGAGTAGTGTATTATTTAGAGTTAGATGCCAGTAAAAAACAAAATACTTTTTTAAGTTGTCGACGTTTCGAAACTTTATCGTTACATCCTCAGGACACATATAAATTCTATGTCCCGCATGAAACACATATTTTCAGTCTTTACTTACTACATTGGACCTCAGATATTTCCCAGATATTAAGTTTCTAAATGATTTTCGTTAACGTGCCTCTTGTTTTTATGTTAGAGTGGTGTTTTATTTGGGGTTAGGAAATATCTGCGGACCAATGGAGTAGAAAATTTAAAAAAAGGGCCTTTTTTTACTGGATCCTAACCCCAAATAATACACTCTAACATAAAAACAAGAGAATCGTTAAAAAAACCATTTGCAAACTTTTGCAAAATTGCAAATATGTGGGATACCTGCAGACCAACGGAGTAGGTAAAGACTAACAATATGTGTTTCAATTTAAGATGGCGAAAAAACTTACCGCCAAACAAAATTTTAAGAAATCCTGTTCAATTGATTTTAAATTTTACAGTTAAATTGAATGTGAATATGGGATACTTATTGAATTTATTTTAAATAGTGGTGGTAAATGGTAAGTGGTAAACATATTGGTAGGAATCCAATATGATGGAACAATATGGCGCCCAATAAAAATGAAGAGACCGTATATGCAACACATATATACTGTGACTATGTACTGAACTAACTTGGATCACACTTCACTTTTCCCAATAAAAGTAATAATTCATAACGAGGGAAGTTCCGGGTAAAGGAATTTACCGATTTTTTTAAGTGTATTGAGGTTTTCTTTGTATTAGTGTCGAAAGATGACTTTAGAAAACCAAATAATAACAGATGTTTTGTATTCCATACTAGGGACTAGGTCATGGAACCGACCAGCCTACTTTTCATAAGCTGATTACTTTCTAGTATACGAAAGGCAAAAATAGTCACAGTGTACAGTGAAAGCTAACTTATATTATACTTATATAGCTGTTTTATTGACAGTATCTAATGAAAATTCCATTTACGAATCGTTCATTTTTTCTTACATTACATTACCAATTCCGTCACTACTGGCTACTTTCTGGCCTACTTTTAGCCCACAATTTTTTAAATTTGTTGTGAGTTAGCAATTTACTGGCTTATTTATCTAATGGTTACTTAAACGAAGGCAGAGGGCTTCGCGAAAACATGCCGAGACCTGCTAATTTTTCTGAATAGTATTTTTTAGGTCCGCTGCAAAACCTATTCAGTTGTTTGAATTGTGAAGTCTGTCAAAGACATACTTAGGAAGAATCTTGGCAGCATCGGCTTCTAAGGGAGGCATCTTTACAAATTAACTTATTCTATATAACATAGCGTCGAATTTTCGAAATCCTACGTTACGTTTTGATAGCGAAAATTACTGAAATAAATATCCAATGAGGGCAAATATATAATCTACAATTTGTCTCGCGGTTGTAGTGTCGGTTTAAAGTCATACCAATAAAAAGTACATTTATGAAAACACATAATATTTTAAAAAAGTTTGTCATCAAATACATTTAAGTAGGTATTATGAAAATATAACAAATATACAGCCTATTCGTGCATTTCGATAACATATAGACAACTTTGTTATTTATGATTTTAGGCGAATTAATTTAATTTTTCATAAAAAGTTATGCTTATCTGAAAAATTAGATTGATTTAAAAAAGAATGTCATTTTATATACAAGGAACAAAATAAATACAAAAATAGAATTCACAAAATAAACATTTTTTTGAAACTTCAACTAGTGAAAAAGCTAAATTAAAGTCTGAAAATACACAGCAAAGAGTTTTCTGATAAATGACTTGATTTTTGAGAAAATTAAGGGTAAATTTGTAAAAATGACGCATTTTTTACATATTCATCATTAATTCTCACAAAAATCAAGCATATTATCGAAAAACTGCTAGAAGCTTTCTGACTTAAGCTTTTGTAGGCTCTTTAATTTAGCTGCCTCTAAAGTTGGACTTTCAATTTTTTTTGTTTTCAAACTTTTATTTTTGTATTCCTTTCGTACCCTATATATAAAATAACAATAATTTTTAAATCAATCTTATTTTTAAAATATGCAAAACTTTTTATGAAGAAACTTTTTCGCCTAAAATAATATTAAAACAAATGTTTAAGATAATTTTTTAGTTCCCCACATAGCCATTTTTATAGATTTTTATTTGGCCGCCATTTTTAACCGCCGGCGCCGTCTTGAATTCGTACCACAATTTTACCAATTTATCACACTTAATGCTTGCCCAAAATTTAAAATTAAAAAATCTAAAAATTAAAATGTAAAAATAGTTTTTCAGGCTGATTTTTTAAATAATATATTAGGGCGTCATTTTGTTTTGCTGTCTTGGAATCGTACTAAAATATTATCGGTTAATTCCTATGTAACACTTGATTTTTGTGACAAGTTTGAGGTAAATTGGATAATCTTGTTTTAGTAATATTTTTTTAACACTTCACTAGACCGCCATTTTGTTTCACCATATTGGATTTTTGCCAAAATATTACCAGGTCATATAACTATTAATTTGTGACCAAAATGTGAAGTCAACCGGATAAGTAGTCTTTAGCAACGCCGTGAACTGTCAGACAGACAGACAGGCCGACAGACAAACCAATAGAATTGAGAATTTGTTCCGCCATTTTGAATTCGTACCATATTTTTACCACCTATACCACAATTAATTCTTACAAAAAATTTTAAATCAATCTATTAAGTAGCTTTTTATAATAAATATTTTCATAAATTTTTAGTAATAATTTTTTTAACATTTGACTAGGCCGCCATTTTGTTTTAACATTTTGGGGGCTAATTGGGTAAGTAGTTTTTTAGCTTTGCCGTAAACAGTTAGACCGACAGACAGACCTACGGAATTGAGAAAACATATTTTCCGGCATCTAGGAACCCTGAAACGTGAAGATTTGAAAACATCTCTGAGAGTACATTTTCACGACTCTTTTACGAAGGAAGTAAAAGTTGTTCATATGTTACCCATTTTCAAAGAATCTCAGAAGATTTGATTTCCAATTTTTTTTTGCTTTACCTTCTTGTTTCTGTTGAGCTTCAACCAATCATATTCTCCGTTCTGGGCTAACAGAGTTAAGAAAATCTGTCTGCATGAGTAAGTCCAAGCTTTCCATGGGTTGGTGGTGCTAGTGTTAGCATGACAGTATTGTCATCCCTCTTTATTAGGCCCAATACTTATAGTTGTTCACTTAAAGGCATTCAGTATCTATATCTCAAAAGTCTTTCATGTTAGCGTCTTGACAAAAATATTATTATAAAGGTGGACAAGAGCAAATGACTGAAAATATTTTTAGGTTTTTAAATTAACCACAAGAGGTCGCGCTTAATTTTAAAAATTCTACAAAAACTTCCAGAACTAGATATTACATTTATTACCTCATTGGAAAGCTGAGTTAATTTCCTATCACTTTGGACCTAAACTTATTGTCATCACGCTTAATAAGAGGTAGGGGAGCTGTTGACTTACGAAAGATTTAAATCGCTATATCGTCTGAGCTCAGAATTCAATGAGCTTAGGTTTATTTAAAAGAGAATTTCAAACGGTTTTAGGATTCCGATTGAGTGGCACTCCCTAGTTTTTCAAAAATTGGTTAGATGGCGATGTGGGCAGCGTATACAGTTTTTTTCCAGTTTTCTTAAAATTTTGATGATAAACAGTAATAAAAGACTGAAGTTTTGGCGAGAACCACACATCGATATCTTCATTAGTTCTTAAGCTAGTGATAATAAAAAATGATTAATAGGTATTTTTCAGACAAAATGATTAGTAACGAGGATATCGGAGTGAATTAAAATATACAGGGTCGTTCCTAGACCCTTACTGTCATGAGGGGAGGGGAGACAAAAAAAACCACTGGCAAAAATATTGTATTTGTATTACAGTAAATTCGGTATAAATGCCGTTACTGCTTGTTGGTAATTGTGTCTCGTAATTGTCCATCTCAACCATAATTTATCCAACGGTTTAATATATTAGGGGCCACACACACAGCCCCACTATACCCCCTCTTAGTGACGCCCTTGAAAATCTTTATTCTGCGGTGTGACAGATCGATGTGGGCCTCTAAAAACTTCATTAGTCTAACAATTGAGCAAAAAGGTTAGCTAAATACACGATATGGCGAATGACCTTTAAAATGCATGGAATTTTGAAGATCTTATTTTTCGACGAAGAAAAAAAAACTTAAGTAAAAATATGTGGTTGTTCGTTAAGATTATTGGAGAGTCTACAAACACAAAAGCAAACTTTTTTAGAACAAAAAAAAATATAAAAAACAAACTTTTCGATAATCTTAACGAAAAAAACTTAGTTGGAACATTTTTTTTGTAGAATTTTTTAAATTTATTTTTCGCAACTGCGCCTCCTTTCGGTCAATTTAGAAACTTAGAAATACTTTCATTCAATTGTTCTTGGCCACTTTTCCGAGATATAGATAGTGAGCGCCCTTAAGTGAACAGCCTGTGTATTTGACAAAGAATGTATATAACCTAGCAGTTTTTTCATGCTTCTCTTTGTCTGACTAGTTTTTTAAACTATTTTAGATTTTCCGGTGTACTGACAGATTTCCTTATTTCATTAAAAATACTGTGTGTTTCTTAGTTACATGCCGGTTTTCAGGTTAGGAAATGAATATGTGAATTGTTTCACTAATTCTAAGTGTATAATTGTAACCAAATGCATTTTATTGTTTTTCTAGCTACCTAGTGGAGGCGTTTCTATCTATTATAAAAAAATCTGGACGCAAATTGCAATAATTTAAATAGTCAAATTGAAACAGTTACTGTATGCATAACCGTCCCCCAGAAACTTTACATTTGTAATGTGTATATTGCATCAGATTTTTACTTAATTAGTAACAAATTCGCTACCTTCTTACACAACTACCAACTCCATGAATAATACTTGGAGATTTCAATAACCATAACATCCAATGAGGTTTTAGACAAAGTGAAAATAAGGAAAAACAAATAGCCAAATATCCTAATAACACAAACTTGGTACTTCTAAACGATGGCAGCAAGACAAAAGTCAACAACAGAGATTCCGAGTTTTCTACACTGGAACTAAAATGGAAGGCAAAATATCAAAGCTATATTGCCTCTAAATAATGGGATAGTTAATAAACATTACGACACGGTAAATATATAGAGTTGAGGACTTACCGGAGAAAAAATAAATCAGCTACAAACATTCTTGCTTTGCCACTTCTTCAATATACTTTTAGCGCCATTAGATGGATAGTAGACGAACTTCAAACAATTGCCAATTGGCGGACTTGGAATTCTTAGTGTCTAGATGATGCATGACCGGGCAATTCTAGCTAAAGCACATCGCATCGTCAACAGCCAGAATTCTCCAGTGCAGTGGTAAAAGATTACAGAACAGAGAAGAGAGGTGCATTATTGTTTATGTCTGCGAGAAAAGCCACTGGTATTTACTGCATTCCGCTAACTTTAGAAGATATGTGACAGAAAGATGTAGCGTTCCAAACTACAACAAGTCGGTTGAGGTATGACAAAAAGAAATGTAGACTGAGTGGCTCCTAAATGCACATGTAGAAAGGCCGGTTCATGGTGTCTTTTATCGGTGCATGGAGGAAAAACAGCTATCTCGCTTTCTGACTTTCGTTTTTTGTGCGCCGCTGGCCTTAGAGGTGAAACACAAGGCTTTATTCTAGCAACTCAAGATGGATTACATAGCATGCTTTAATATCAAGCTATTATTTTTAAAGAGCCAAAAACAATAATACATCTGCTGTAAACATGTCCAATGTATGCCTCAAAAATATACCTAAAGAGACTTAACGCGGCATTAAGGATTCTGTATTATCTCTCCGCCACTATTTTGCGATTGAGAAAATATACGTACACCCGTACAGTAATGAAGAAATAGAGAGTGTTGTCTCGAACCATCGCTATAATCTTCCTACCTTGTTGAAGATCCAAATGAAATAAAATGTATGTTATTGAGTTCTCCTCTTCGACTGAAAATAATATTATGAGAAAGGAGGAGGAAAAAAACAAATCTGTTAAAAAAATCTTACCGGAATGGTTCTGTCATCATGATTGAAAATCTGAAAAAGCGTTAAATCTTACCGAGATGAAGCTATAACAATTACTATGCGTATGGACAAAGCGGTCATTTTGCAGGTCACTGCATACAAGCAGATCTTTTGAAAACCCATCCTACCATCAAGCCAAGCATCTCCTCTACTAGTTACTATTCGTTTCTAGGGCGTAGCTAACGTAGTACCGCAGAGGTGGGCATAGCGGACTGCCAAGTGTGCACCTACTGAAAATAATAATAACAAATAACAACAAAGTCTGGCAACAGTCTACATCCAAATTGGCTAAACCTAAAAAGGATACTCAAACCTGGCACCAACCAATACACAATTTACCCATAACTCTTTACTCAAATGAGAAGCTCAAACTTTTTCACAACTGTTCTGTCCATCTAACTGGCAAATATTTTCTATTAGACTGCTCACTACACCAACATTAAGAACAGAGAATTCGTCCAGATCTAACCCTAGACAAAAAATTCAAAAGCGAAAAACTTCATTTATTGCTCAACCTCTCTAAAACTTCATGAATAAAATTTAATATTATACTGATCATGTTCATTTTATGCCATGACCTTTTGGGGTATTAGAAAAAAAAAAAAAAAAAATATATATATATATATATATATATATATATATATATATATATATATATATATATATATATCTGAAAAGGCTTATTTTTCAGAATACAGAGTAAAAAATTTTATTTTATTTACAGTTTGTTTAATTTATAGGATATATTTTAAATGATATTTTCATAAAACACATATTACTTTTTGCCATATTTAATATAACAGGCTAATGATTTTTTTAACATTGGCTCTTTTAGACAATAACCAGGTTTGTTTTAAAATTGTTTACCTTTTGAATTCTTTATTTTAGAAGTTATTTGGTAAAATATGCAATTATAGATGCGCTCTTTCAGTTCACAATAATTTAGTATGCTCAGCTTAATATTTTATTATATCCTGCGTTTAATTTGCTAATAAATAAATGGTAATTGAAATTTACAGCAAAACGTGTATTGGAAACTACGTGACTTAATAAACTCATTTCAAGTTTGACAAAATAGTTAATTTTGTTTTCCAAAAACACAACTTTTTCCGCAGTTGTAATGAATTCAGAGGTTATCGCAAGGCTAACGTGAAGTCTAATCAAAGTTTTGAATACATGATGTTATTCTGCGAAGGTATGGTTAATTTTGAACTTTTTATCACTCTTTTAGAAGTTACATATTTTATATAGATTAATACGTTTTTATATGTTATTTTCACCAACAAGGATCTTAGTCAATTATGTTTAGTATAATCCTAATTTAAATTCTGCTTAGGTTCCAACATATGTTCAGTAGTTTTGATGTACCGGGTGGTTTTAAAAAGAGTAAATTTTTCACAAAATTGCATTTTAGTGGCAATCATGGAAAAAGTTAATACATTTTGATTTTATCTTTTAGAATTATTCGGGAGAGTACTTTACACATACTTTATTGTCCAAGAAGACAAATTCTGCTGTCAAAGCTTGATCTAAAAAATGTAATCGCAAAATAAGTCAATGAGAGAATATCGGTCACTAAACAGCACTAGAAATCAAGGTGTCAGGCCATACAAGAATCAGAGGCAACACAAGCCTATACAACAAGATGCTTAAAAGAAACAGATAAATCAAACAACAAAACAATAAAATAGTAAAACAGTCAACTTAAATTTGAAATAAAAAATTAAAATTAAGAATTGTCTTTGTAACACTCTTCCAGGCTGTAATATGACTTTTACATCAACATGGATTTCAATTTCCGCCGAAATGGTTAACGATCTTTGGGCTTGGGGAACCCCAGAGATTTATATATATATATATATATATATATATATATATATATATATATCTCTGGGGTTCCCCAAGGTTTTGCACTTGGGCTTATATTGTATATATATATATATATATATATATATATATATATATATATATATATATATATATCTCTGGGGTTCCCCAAGGTTTTGCACTTGGGCTTATATTGTTTCTATTATCTACTACTGGTCAATCTGGACATTCATGGCCCCTTTTTGTAAAACATGGAATATTGACCGTGGTATCCTTGTTTATTTTGGAAACAGTGTGTTTGGTTCACAAAAAGCACTCAAACTCAAACTTTGAAGTTGCTTAGGAACACATATAAGCCCAAGTGCAAAACCTTGGGGAACCCCAGAGATTTATATATATATATATATATATATATATATATATATATATATATATCTCTGGGGTTCCCCAAGGTTTTGCACTTGGGCTTATATTGTTTCTATTATCTACTACTGGTCAATCTGGACATTCATGGCCCCTTTTTGTAAAACATGGAATATTGACCGTGGTATCCTTGTTTATTTTGGAAACAGTGTGTTTGGTTCACAAAAAGCACTCAAACTCAAACTTTGAAGTTGCTTAGGAACACGCGACAGAATACCCAACAAACAGTACACCTTCCTATTCCTAGGATGACATTAATTAAACGATCTTTAATATACAAAAGCCCAAAGATCGTTAACCATTTCGGCGGAAATTGAAATCCATGTTGATGTAAAAGTCATATTACAGCCTGGAAGAGTGTTACAAAGACACTTCTTAATTTTAATTTTTTATTTCAAATTTAAGTTGACTGTTTTACTATTTTATTGTTTTGTTGTTTGATTTATCTGTTTCTTTTAAGCATCTTGTTGTATAGGCTTGTGTTGCCTCTGATTCTTGTATGGCCTGACACCTTGATTTCTAGTGCTGTTTAGTGACCGATATTCTCTCATTGATTTATTTTGCGATTACATTTTTTAGATCAAGCTTTGACAGCAGAATTTGTCTTCTTGGACAATAAAGTATGTGTAAAGTACTCTCCCGAATAATTCTAAAAGATAAAATCAAAATGTATTAACTTTTTCCATGATTGCCACTAAAATGCAATTTTGTGAAAAATTTACTCTTTTTAAAACCACCCGGTACATCAAAACTACTGAACATATGTTGGAACCTAAGCAGAATTTAAATTAGGATTATACTAAACATAATTGCTAAGATCCTTGTTGGTGAAAATAACATATAAAAACGTATTAATCTATATAAAATATGTAACTTCTAAACGAGTGATAAAAAGTTCAAAATTAACCATACCTTCGCAGAATAACATCATGTATTCAAAACTTTGATTAGACTTGAAGACTAGAAGTGTGTTTGTAACACTCTTCCAGGCTGTAATATGACTTTTACATCAACATGGATTTCAATTTCCGCCGAAATGGTTAACGATCTTTGGGCTTTTGTATATTAAAGATCGTTTAATTAATGTCATCCTAGGAATAGGAAGGTGTACTGTTTGTTGGGTATTCTGTCGCGTGTTCCTAAGCAACTTCAAAGTTTGAGTTTGAGTGCTTTTTGTGAACCAAACACACTGTTTCCAAAATAAACAAGGATACCACGGTCAATATTCCATGTTTTACAAAAAGGGGCCATGAATGTCCAGATTGACCAGTAGTAGATAATAGAAACAATATAAGCCCAAGTGCAAAACCTTGGGGAACCCCAGAGATTTATATATATATATATGTATATATATATATATATATATATATATATATATATATATATATATATATATATATATATATATATATATATATATATATATATATATATATATATATATATATATATTAGTATCAGAGGGGCTGATTCATGGGTTATGTCCTGTACCACTGAACAAAAAAAGGTATTAAACACATCCGCCTCTAAAGTTATTAAATTACTAGAAGATATATTATTTTTTCCTCTTAAAATTTATTATCGTACAGTTTTATTACCGGCCTTCGCAGTTCTCTTGTTATAATTAGGGTCTTTAGCATGCTTAATTATCAGTCGGTAACTACGTCTATATTTGTTAAAGTATTCCAAAAAGACGGTGTTATTTAAATTAAATTTCCTAATATTTTACAAGGAGCGGAGATTTCTCGAGGAGTTCTTAATATCTCTAGTTATCCCTGATTTTTTGGCTTTGGATCTAAGCTTTCGCTTTGAAAAACTTTTATTAAAAGCAAAAGAAATATATTTTTGAAATTCATTAATTTAAATACAAACAAAAAGGTTTCGATAGGCCTCCTTACTTTTGAGATACGTTTTTTTTTATGAAAATATTGATTTGCCTTTTACTTTGTAGCTATATTATCTTCTATTTTATACGTTATCAAAAATGTATAGAGCCTACAAACGTTTTAAAATTCGGAGAAGAAATGTTTTTAATGAACATTTCTCCAAAGACCCAATTATGATTATTGAGATGGGTACCAGAAAATAAAACCAAGCTGTTTAGAACTTTGACTAACTTTTAATATTCTTACACCTTAAGCACAAGACGGTTTGACATTTTTTTTAACTCGGCTAATTATGCATAACAACAAAATTGAAATTTGTAATGTGCCTTTACAGTGCATTTATAATACCAAACGATATGGCAAGATTTAAATCCAAAGAGTTCTCCACAAAATGTTCCAGTACAATACAGAAGAAGTCATAAAAAAAGTATCAGTTTCAAAATCAAGTAAAAAAAACCATAATTATGCAGGGTAGACCTAAAAGTCGAACAAAAGTTAATTAAAATAAATATTCAGGTTGTAAATTAATTCATGCCTAAAATCCTAATAGGCGATTTATCGCATGAAAATGAGAAAAAGAAATAGGTCGAGAATGTTAAAATTTTAATATTTTTTTAGGATTTTTTTATATCTTTCTAACATTCCTAGATACATTTAAATCAAATTTGATAAGTTATACATAATATGTGTAATTTCAATAATGCGACTAAATAAGTTTTGGAAAAATCTATATAGAGCGTTATTTATTTTTTCCGGGTTCCAACCTGTTTGACCCTTTAGAACTTTTTACTACAACATTACTGGCTATTTTTACAATAAAGTCAAATTCCTCATTCTGGTCTATAACTTTCCGGTTTCTTAGATTTTTTCGATATTTCCCAGCATTTAGAAGTTATTTAGCAAAATGTACTATTTTTTTAATTTCATATTTTGCTAAATAACTTTCAAATGGTGCAAGAAAACAAAAAGTTACAGAACTCAGTAAGAAATTTAATTTATATATCTCTCGGAATATTAATGTTTTAACACATTACATCTCGAAAACAAAGCGTTTGCAGATCCCTGTTTATATAAACTTTTTTGGACATTAATTTATTTACTCCCTGTATATAAGATATTCTAAAATTAATGAAGGGGTCCTATTTTTGGTTGTGGTAAGTCCTACTCCTACAGATTGTATCTAATAATAGAGTTTACGATTACCAGACACCATTTAAATGCTATATATTAAATCTTTTTAGTGAATACGGAGGTTCATGTCCAAAACTTTGAGAAGTGACAACTCATAAAGATAAGGGATATACCTCAAAAAGTCACAGGGTCAGCTAAAACGTTAATTTTTTTTCATTTTTTCTATGCATCACATACATTTCCAAATATATTTAAATTAAAGTTCTGTAACTTCTGTTTTCTTTAAATTTTTTGAGTACTTGCACCATTTGAAAGTTATATATCAAAATGTGATTTTGAAAAAAAATATTCATTTTACTAAATAATTTCGAAACGGTGCAAAATATGAAAAAAACCTAAGAGAACAAAATATTACAGACCAGAATGTGATGGCCAGTGATGTTATAATAAAGACTTTTGATGGATTAAATAGGTCGCAATCCAGCAAAAATAACACCCTCCAGATTTTTCCAAAACTTATTCATTGGCATTAGTCATAGAACAAATTTGATTTAAATTTCTCTAGAAGTCTACGACGACGTATATCAAAAAAACTAAAGAAATATTAACGTTTTAACACACTGCATCTCGAATCTTTTTTACTTCCCTCGTAAAAGGGAAGTATTGTAATCGTGAAAAAATCACTCTCTAAAATTTTTTCCGATCTTCACGTTTCAGGGTCCCTAGATGACGAAAAACATGTTTTCTCAATTCCGTCGGTCTGTCTGTCTGTCTGTTCGCGGCGTAGCTAAAAACTACTTATCCGATTGACTTCAAAATTTGGTCAAAAATTAAGGGTCGTATAGGGATGAAAAATTAAAAATACGGCGAAACAAAATGGCGCCCTAGTAAAGTGTTAAAAGAATTATTATTAAAAAACTACTCATCCAGTTTATCTCAAATTTTGCAAAAACAACACGTATTATGTTGAAATCAAGTGGTAAAATTTTGGTATGAATCCAAGATAGCGGAACAAAAAGGCGGCATAATAAAATATTTAAAAATCCAGCCTGAAAAAACTGCTTAATGATTTGGTTTCAAATTGTATGCCATAACTAATTGTGGTATAGGAATCAACTAGTAAAATAGTACTACTACTTAAAGGCTACTTACCCGATTTACTTCAAATTTTGGTCAAAAATTAAGGGTCATATGTTGATGACCTGGTAACATTTTGGTGAAAATCCAATATGGCGAAACAAAATGACGGCCTAGTGAAGTCATAAAAAAAATTAAAAACTATCCAATTTATCTCAAATTTTGCAAAACACTTCAAATATTATATTAGAATCAACTAGTAATATTTTGGTACGAATCCAAGATGGCGGAACAAAATGGCGACTTAATAAAATATTTAAAAATTCAGCCTAAAAAACTGCTCAATTGTTTGATTTTAAATTGTCTGTCATAACTAATTGTGGTATAGGGATCAACTACTACAATTCTGGTACTAATTCAAGGTGGCCAAACAAAATGGCGGCCAAATAAAAATTATGTAATTGTGAAAAAATTACCCCCTCAGGTTCCCCTAGATGCCAAAATAATATGTTTTATCAATTCTGTGGTATGTTTGTATGTCAGTTCGCGATATAGCTTAAAGACTACTTACCCGATTGACTTCAAATTTTTATCAAAAATTAAGAGTCATATGGGTATGACCTGTTAATATTTTGGTAAAAATCCAAAATGGTGGCATAGTGAAATATTAGAAAAATTATTATGAAAAAACTGCTTATCCAATTTATTTCAAATTTTGAGTAAACATCAAGTATTATGGTTGAAAAGCCAAATAAATTTTTTGTAATTGTGAAGAAAATCACCCTCTCAGGATTTACATATCTTCACTTTTTAGCATCCCTAGATGCCAAAAAAACATGTTTTATCAATTCCGTCGGTCTGCGTGTCGCAACATAGCTTAAATACTACTTACTCAGGATACATATATATATATATATATATATATATATATATATATATATATATATGTATATATATATAGACTGTATATCCTGCATAAAACCCATATTATTGTTAACAAAACAAAACATCCTCTTTATTTTCATGTTAGAGTGGTGTATTTGGAGTTAGGATCCAGTAAAGAAACAAAAGTTTTTTTTAAATTGTCGACCTTTCGTAAGTTTATTGTTGCATCCTGAGGACACATAAATTTTATATCCAGCATGATACCCATATTATCAGTTTTTACCTACACTATTGGTTCGCAGATATTTCCCAGATATTACATTTTTAAATGGTTTTCGTTAACGATCTTCTTATTATGTTAGAGTGATGTATTATTTGGGGTTAGGAAATATGTGAGGACCAATGGAGTAGGTAAAGACTAAAATGGGTTTTGTTCAGGATATAAAATCTATATGTCCTAAGGATGCAACAATAAATTGGCGAAACGTCGGCAATTTAAAAAAGAGCCTTTGTTTTTTTTTTACTGGATCCTAACCGCAAATATTTCACCACTCTAACATAACAAGAGGATCGTTAACGAAAGCCATTGAGATGATATCTAGGGTATCTGCAGACCAACGGACTAGGTAAAGACTGTTAATATAGGTTTCAATTTACGATAGCGAAACAAAATGACGACCAAATAAATGTTTAAAAGATCACCGTAAAAAAAATCTTGTTCAATTGATTTTAAATTTTGCAGAAAAATTAAATGTGAATATGGGATACTTATTGAATTTATTTTAAATTATGCCCAAAAGTCAAGTGTGGCATAGGTAGGAAGGAAATGGTAAACATATTGGTAGGAATCCAATATGATGGAATAAAATGGCGCCCAATAAAAATTAAGACACAGTATATGTAACACATATATACTTTGACTATGTACTGAACTAACTTGGATCACACTTCACTCTTAATACTTCACCAATAAAAGAAATAATTCATAACGAGGAAAGTTCCGGGTAAAGGAATTTACCGATTTTTTTTATTAGATAAATCTTCTTTTAAGTTGTCAACATGAATTAATTAACTTTGGTTCGACTTTCTGTAGAACTAGGACTTTTACACAAAGAAGCTTTTTTGGACTTTTTCTATATTATACTAAAACATTTTATGCTCTTAAGTTTGGATATGTTAAATGCACACACTGTCTTGAACATTACAAATTTTATTACTGTGGTAATACATAACTAATAGAGTTATCAAAAAATTTCTAACTATATCGAACTTAAGTGTAAGAATATTAAAACTTACCTAAAGTTCTAAAAAGCCTACTATCATATTTGTTTTTTGAATTGCAAAATTGTTGCACGTTCGGATACATTTTTGGTAGCGTATACAATTAGCTGCTAAACCTTTGGGCTATTCTACAAAAAATGATTCTAATATGTTGAAAAGCGCGTTAAAATATCGTTTCTGGTTGCCGAGATATATTTATTTTAATTGGATAAAAATTTACCTTTATGCACTTAAGATGGCCAGCAGTTTAGTTATCAAAGAGCGATTACACTTCGAATAGACAGTCCATCAGACACTTTCATAAACTCACCAGATCTACACTCGTGTCACTTTTTTGAGCAGATTTCGGCAGGAGGATTGGAGAATTATTACCGGTAGCTAGGGACTGACCGAAAAGGAAATATTGGGTTGCCAATAGGTTTTTCCATCTGGGGGTGGAGGGAAGTAATACACATTTTAAAACAGATTTTTAACTTCCCTCACAAAAGGATACCTCCCGTAAAAAAAATCACCCTGCAGTATTTTTTTCAGATCTTTAGCTTTCAATGTCCTTTGGTGCCGAAATAGTTATTTACCTAACAAGCGCGGAAAGTGGTACTTCTCCGCATCCGGCGGCAGTTGACCAAACGAAAAGACACTTTCCGCATATGTTAGGTACAACATTTTTCCTACGATCAATAAAGTTCTTAGATAAATGTCAATTAGGTTTGTGTTCAATACTAATATACTGTAATTACAAAAATTATTGAGCTTCTTGCAAAAAAATACTTACTTTGCAAGTATTTCACCTTGATGAGTGTTTTAGATAAGATATTCATTAATTTAACAAATCCCGCGGAAAAGTTACTTTTCAGTGATAGTAGTCCTGAAAAGTTACTTTTAGTGGTACTTTCCACGTCGGAAAAATTTCTTTTCTGCACGATCGTAGGGAAAACAAGTTTTCTTGAATCCGTTGGTCTGTTACTGACTACTTATTCAATTGGCTTCAAATTTTGGACAAAAATTAAGGGTCGTATGTGGATGGTCTAGTAATATTTGGTAAAAATCCAATATAGCGAAACAAAATGTGAAACGTTAAAAACAATTATTACTAAAAAGCTGTTTACCAAATTTACCTCAAATTTAGCACAAAAATCAAGTACTACAAAGGAATCAACTGGTAAAATTTTGGTTATAGAATATTTAATAATTCAGATCGAAAAAACTGCTTAATAAATTGATTTCAAATTTTGTGCAAGAATTAATTGTGGCATCGAAATGGACTGATACAATTTTGCTGTCCGTCGGTCTATTGTCTGTCTATCGCGGCATAGATAAAAAACTACTTACCTGATTGACTTTCGGTCAGAAATTAAGGGTCATATGCAGATGACCTAGTAATACTTTGTTAAAAATCCAATGTAACGGTATATGAGAGTGGCTTAGTAAAACAAGGAAACAAAAAAAGTATTACTAAAAAACTAAGTATTCAATTTACCTCAAATTTTGCACAAGAATCCGGTGTTACACAGGAACGAACTAATAACATTTTGCTACGAATCTAATATAGGAAAATAAAATGGCGGCCTAATAAAATGTTTAAAAAAATCAGCCTATAAACTATTTATTGGATTAATTTCAAATTGTGTGCAAGCATTAGGACTTATATAAAGATAAACTGGTAAAATTGTGATGCGAATACAAGATGGCGAAACAAAATGGCGGCCAAATAAAATAAATCAACTTAACAAAAACAATTTATTTAGTTGACTTCAAATTTGGCAGAAAAATTAAAACTGATAAAGGGATAAACTGGTACGAATTCGACATGACGGAACAAAATGGCGGTCTAAAAAAATCAGGGTAAAAACTACCTATTCAATTTATTTTAAATTATACTCAAAAATCAAATGTGGGATAGGTAAAAACTTTCGAAATGTTGATACAATATGGTGGAACAAAATGGCGCACAATAAAAAATTTACTGATTTTTTAAATGTTTTCAACACAATATTTATTCAGTGACATAAATAGAACTGGCACTCTTGGCTCGCAAAGAAAACTGTTTAAATAAAAAGCTGCATATTATATTGCCGTCATGGGTCCTATGGGCAAAATATTGGAAGGAGAGCATGTACCCATATTCCCCCTATATATCCGTCCTTACCAGTAGCGTAGTTAAAGCACTGGCGTAGCCAGAAAAAATAGCGCAGACATTCGGAGCCTTTTCTAGAAGATCTCGCCATAAGGGAGGACAAGATACAAAGAAACGACGCAGGAGTAATATTGCATTTTTTGAAACTCTAAAATGGCTGGCTCGGGGGTGCAAATACCCCTTTACACCCTCTGCCCACTGCAGTTATTTGAGAAGAACTTTTCCTGTACTAAGAGAGAGTTCTTTTAGGTAGCTGCATCACCTATATAATATATTAAAAATATACTATATTACTATTAAAGTTGGTACGTATGGTATTGATTAAAGTTGTATCATTGATTGAAGGATTTTTTCTTCAATCAACGGTTGGACGCTTGGTCTTGGCCGAATTTGTTAATCGGCGTTTAGGATACAAAACGCCGATTCCTCAGAGTATAATCTATCTCTGCAGTTATTTGAAAAGAACTTTTTCTGCACTGTGAGAGAGGGAGAGAGAGAGAGAGAGAGAGAGAGAGAGAGAGAGAGGGAGAGAGTTCTTTTAGGCAGCTGCATCACCTATTTAATATATTAAAAATATACTATTTGACTGTTAAAGTTGGTATTGATTATCAACGGTTGTAGGTTTGGTCTTGATCGAATTTCTTAATCGGCGTGTTGGATATTTCATACGCATTAACTTGAGATTAACAGTGTCACATTTTAAACCAAAATAATTTTAATCATATCACTTAAGTTAAAGTACCTAAAAAATCAAGGTATCGCTGCTAATGTTTTGTTTATTATAACACTTAAGTTACTGATTACGCTAATTTATTTGTTAAATGTTTATCTTTTCTCTACGGAAAATAAATTAGAAAAAAGTTAAACCCATTATCTATATATAGCACCATGCATAATTATTACGCGTCAGAGCATCGTTTTAATTGGGGCACCAGCATAGTGATATAAATATGTATTAAAATTAAGAGTTAATGACAAGCGACACTTCAGTTATTAACATCTTATTAGATACTATGTGGAAGACATCTGTATCGCAATTGTTAAACTTGGACTGTACAGGGTGTCTAGAATAAGATGCCCGTCACATCCCCTTTTCTGGAGAACTAAAAAAGATATAGAAAAATTATAAAAACAAATATTTATTTGGTTTGTAATATTTGATGAATTAATTGGATTGATTTATCTTACTCTTAGAACCAGATTGATAAGAAAGGAAAGTCGTTGGTAACTAAACACTTGTATTGACTATTGCTACAGTACAGTCTTAGGTCCGCCCTTGTCTTCACTACGTCTATCGCCTATCTCTAGCTAAATCTATCTATTACGGACTAATCTAATATACCACTCCTTGAGCACGATGCCTCGTCAGCGTGCTCATTCAGCTTGTACATATTAAACAATAGCCAGTATGTTATCAATAACAACTTGCAATACAGGGTGATACTACACCTTCCCCCATTTTAAAAGAATGATTCACCTACCTGTTGAATTATTCTTATAAGAACACTTGTGATAGTGGATAGAGTTAAGTAAGTAAATGCTTAATTGAATTATCTGTTTTTGAAATAAGTATATATTTTAAGTGCTCATTGTATAGTTTTATCGACCAATTAATAAAATATAAAATTAAATAACCAAAATAGAATAATATTAAATAATCAAGCCTTGTACTCACCAAGAATTACAGTCACAGCAATTTTTCGGACTTTATATATAATAGTCAGATAAATACAAAGCATATATGTCATAAATATAATCAAGAACGTAAGTTTTTATTTCAATGAAGACAAAATTTATTATGTACTATTAGTTACATATTATTAGATATGGATTGTTATATGTATTATTAGATTGGGATCATCAGATGTTCATTTTTATCGCTCCATAGGTAGCTTTTTCATTTTTATTTTGTTTTATTTTAGCGCATTTTAATTCCTTTCTCCACCGATCTTTAATATCTTAACTACTTACTTTATTCTTTACTTCTCTTGTCTATTTTTCACTTTATATATATTTCGTATTTTGCATGCATTTTATCAATATTTTTCCATTTTATTTTTTTTACAGTCTACCTCAACGGTTTCTATTATACGTTTCAAAAACAGACAAACCGTTATTCGACTGCAGGTACCCTATGTGGTTTGTGCAATAATCACTATTTTCAAAATATTCCTCATTTATTAAAGAAGCATATAGCTTAGATAATGACGTCAATGCTCAAATTACCCTTAATGAATAGGATGGGTGATTCAATTATTGTTTTGTCTTTAACTCTAGCTTAATACTTTCTATGCAGACCGGCTAATATCTATACGGGCCAGGACTTTCATACATTTCCGGGTACAGTTCCTGTACAATTCATAACAATTTAAGTATGATATTCACTGTTGCGCATTTCATTTTATGTACTCGTACATTCTCCAAAATTTCTCATTTTCTTTGCCATTCCTAAACAATAACAGCCGATCATCAACCATCTACTGAAGCTAAGGCAATATAAATGATCGGAATTTTTAGTTTCATCAGCGCTAATATTTCTTTCATTCTTATTAATATCCGGAGATATACGGCTTAATTTCAAACTAACTAGGGGTAGAAGTGTCTTATATGTATATGCTGCTACTGTCTAAAGTTCCGCACAGTTAATAACGTAGGATTTTCATTGTGTGAGAGTTGATAATTTTTCTTTTTGGTTTATTAAATGAAAATAGGTATAATTTAGATTCAACTAAAAATTTGATGCTCTATAAGCAATGTCTTAAGTAATTTATCGCACAAGAGGTATTTTTGTTGCATCTGTAAAATTTATTTTTTCATCGATAGTAGTTGATACTTCAGCATAAAGATTATCTTACGATAAAAATACTGTTTACTTCTAATTATTATCGGTAGTTAATATTAGATGTTATCGTTATCGGGGATATTATGTAAAATGGAGGATTACGTCCATTATTGCTCGAAGCTTAAAATAATAATATTGAATTTAAATAAATATGACCTAAAAGCTTATTCTGCATATTAAATAATAATAACCTATTGAACACTAGTTGTCTTTAATGTTATCAGATAGTAATAAATGATAATAAAGGGATCTATTATTTATTCGATACATTTTTATCAGAATCTTTAGGTTAAATTTAGTGTTCTTGTATTTTTATGAATCAATAATCGTAAATTATAATGAATAAGCATTCCTATATTAATTTTGTTGCAATTAAGATATTCCAATTTGGTCGTAGTATGCGACGAATTTCTGTTATTTCATAGTCAGCATAATTAGATACTAGGTCGCGGTCGGCCATCGCTTGTTTATTGCAACAGTCGATTACCCACTGAATTCAACATTTTATACACGTGATGGAAGAAAATTTTTGAAATTATCCAGTTATCCTGAAAGTTCATTTATGTTTTTACTTTGACAATTCATTTTTGTTTTTACTATAACAATTGAAGGAAACCAGCACAGTAGCAACTAAGCCGAGAAATATACCAAAATAAAACGAGGTCTATACTTGATGTTTTATAAAACTGAAAAGTCTTTATTCTACAAGTGAAGTTTTGAATTCAATTTAATACACATTTAGTCTATGAAAACTGAACGTTGTTAGATTTGAAGGTAATTATATTGATGGAAGCGCGACAATTGTCATTTGACATAGCATAAAATATAATTTTAGGCGGTTTAAGAAAAAAATGTTTCCGTTGTTTCAAAGAATTACTGTGTAAGTAAGGAAGAGTTGAGGGAACAAGTTACTCTTGTGCAATTTATCCATGCTTCAAAGTTCGATCAACCACTCATCAAACATCAAACCATGCATTTTAAGTCATTAGGTTTCATATTATACTTCCAACGAATCGTTAGCTCGCCAATTTATTTTTAATTTTACATATTAGCAGAAATTTTAAGTTTGTTATTACGCTTTTCCTTTTTCAGATATTTGCACTAAGTATATTTTACCAAGTCTGTTGTAATTCCCAGTGTTAATTTGATTTCGTTTCCGTGCGGCAAGGGTTCATGATTTTGGTTCACGGGCAATGACTAGAGTTTCGGGCAGTTCGGCCCAATAATTGCCATAAGCAACTTTTTACTCCTAATTAGACCAAGAGGAAAATTATGGAGGATCTTTTTTTTTCAGTTATTTTTTGCTTAAGTTGCTCAAGACCTTGGCATCTATTTTTATACAGCTTATATTAAGATCCGTATAAAAAATAATCCAACATTTCCATTGAATCCAATAAATTTTGCAAAATTGTTGCCTATTATTTGCTGCTGAAGAAATGAATAATATATATTATTTTTCTCTGGATGGTGCTTCTAGTTATAGTGGTGAGGAGATAAATCAATTTTGATGAATCGATTTGGTCCAGAGTGGTTTTAACAAAAGCGATAAAAAACCTTACATTACACGTGCAAAACTTGCTTTAGGTTTTTATATTTAATATTTTACAGTTGTTTATTCTTTTGTTTACTAATTTAAAGATTTTAATTTATTTAGGTATTTTTTTATACTATAATTACTCTTTGTGGATTTAAGCAACATTAATAAAATATTAATATGAAACTTTTTTGAGATGGTTTCTTATGAGGGCTATGTTAGGTCGAAATATCTGAATCAATGTATGACCACAAAAAGACAAGTTTAAAGTTTTTTGGCATAAAAGAAAACAAAAATTCAAAATGTTTATAATTTTCTCATTCTATTTAATAGAACTATCATAAAATTTTTATCATTGGAATCGTACTGTAAATTTAATGGATTTCAAAAAAAAAATAAAAAATTATGTTATTTGAAACATGGCCACGTTGTTATTTTTTTAAATTTTAAACCATGTAAATAAAATAAACTTTTTTTGACTGTAGTAAAATTTAAAAAGGTTTATTGAACAGATAAAAAACTGCAGAGAGACATCAATAAATCCGAAACGTTGCATTACAGAACCATACAGATATCCTTAAACTCGTCTTTAAGCGCAGTATCATACTCTGTAAAAGTATATAGGATGTCCTGTTAAAAAAAAGATATTTCATAGTAGGCCAGGAAAAACGCAACACCCTTTATAAATAAAAACAAAATACAATAAAGCTTTAAAAGAAACAAAGAAATGTTTGTCTTTAAATTTTTCTTCTATCTTTTATGGTTCTCCAGATAAGGAGATAGGAAAAAATTCCTAGCATTTGGTACTAGGTACTGTTCTAATTTTGAAGGATTTTTTTGAATATTGATGTTTTTTTTATTTACGCACTGTTTACTGGAAATTTAAATACAATCCAATAATTTCTTACAGGTTTTTGATTTTCGTAGGATGTTTATGATAAATTACGAGCCAGAAGTTGAGTAACTACAAAAATAAGTTTTAGTTTTAAATCAAAATCCTTCAATCGAAGGCTTCAAAGCTTCAATGTTGGTGAGGTACCATCAAATCCGTAATAGTGAGGGGGGAGATTTTAGAAACCACACTAGAGTAAGAAAAGTTGTGTTTATATTTTATTACAAATCACTAAAGGAAACACCAACAATGAATTTTATGTGGGAATGAAACTAATAACCGCAAATTTGCTAGGGAGCTCCTATGATATCCCAGCAAGAAGACGGCAATGACGTACTTGGGAATATCGAGAGAAAACCTGCGATTTGAAATATAAATTCTGGCTGCACACTGCTGGTTAGGAGAACATTTTCACAATATAAAGCAATGTGACACTTCCCTTTGTAACGGATAAATCAAGATGATGATACAGTATGACATTTAATTGCTACTTCTCGATTATATAGAATTTTAATGGTTCCGAGTTTGGTAGCAATCTGTTCCGTATAATTAAGTTGTCTGTAAACAGAAGTCTTGATAGCGTTGATTCCATAGTAAACTATATAGTTTAATGTATGGCATTTAAACAACTTAAGACCTCTTCAAGTTGTTTGTTGTCTTTTACTATATGATGAAAGTGTCTCTCTCCCTAGATTTTAACTTTAATCTGGCGATAGTAGCCAAGAAGATGATCTAACTGACGACGCAGCAGGACACCTACGGAATAAATCTGATATCAAAAGCTACGAAAAAATCAATTGAAAGGCCCAAAAACGAATGAATTTTGATGGAAAGTTGAATAGTTGCTACGGAGATATAAGGACTACATAACGGACAGAACTCATCAATCATCAACTAGAGATCTTTCGAAATGTCTCTTACAGATAGTACGTCCAACCTCTGTTCCACTGGCTGAGTAAATATCACTTGTTAAAAATTTTGTATCGGAATATGACGACCGATATGATGCTGAAATCCTGTTCGCAAATGTTCCGTTCGAAAAGTTGTTGGCAACCATTAAAAAAAAGCTGAGATGAGATAAAACTATGAGAGAAAAGAGCGTTCTACCCGAGAATTGATGGAGTGGACGACAGTTTCACGATGAATTCGTTTGTCTCTCCGGTAGACGACAATATATTTACGTAATGGTCGGAAACCTACGCAATCAAAAAAGCAAAGTTAAAATCTAGGGAGAGAGACACTTTCATCATATAGTAAAAGACAACAAACAACTTGAAGAGGTCTTAAGTTGTTTAAATGCCATACATTCAACTATATAGTTTACTATGGAATCAACGCTATCAAGACTTCTGTTTACAGACAACTTAATCATACGGAACAGATTGCTACCAAACTCGGAACCATTAAAATTCTATATAATCGAGAATTATATATATATATATATATATATATATATATATATATATATATATATATATATATATATATATATATATATATATATATATATATATATATATATATATATATATATATATATATATATATATATATATATATATATATATATATATATATATATATATATATATATATATATATATATATATATATATATATATATATATATATATATATATATATATATATATATATATATGTGTGTTTTCATTCCGGGTGTACGTCCGTTCACTACTGTCGTTCTGAAAAGAACAGTTTTGCTGACGTTTCGCTAAAATCACATTTGCCATTTTCGAAACTTTCTTTCTCGCGTCCGAATACAGACTGAGGTGTTGGTGATTGCGACGCTTCCTTTTATACCCCCACTCGGGGCCGAAGGTTATATCTGCACAGGCGTTGGTCGTTATTTATGTTTTCCGGTTGGTGCTGTTGTGTTGCGCTAATTGCGCTTGAGTTTTTGCGATTTTAGATTTGTCGATTATTGTCTTCTACACTGTTGGTAGTTTTAATGATTAGTCCCTTTTATTCAAATCACCTTGTTTTTCAATTTCTATGGCTTCTCGGATTATCGAATTTTATTTTATGGCCAGTTTCCTGATGATGTAGGAATAAAGCTGAGGTTGTTTGTTTATTTCTGATGCTGAGTTTATGCTCTTCCACTCTTGCTGATATTCGCCTGTTAGTTTGCCCCACGTACAACTTTTCACAGTCCTGGCACGGAATACTGTATACTCCGTGGTTTTCCAGTTTGATTTTATCTTTTGGGTTTCCAAGTAGTTTACCTATAGTTGTTTGTGGCTTGTGTATTGTTTGTATATTGTATTTCCTAAGAATTCTTTCGATTCTGTCTGTTGTGCCTTTTACATATGGTAAGACTACTTGTTGCTTTCCCGGTTCATAATTTTTGTTGTTCGTTGTTCGGGAATCCTGTGCGTTAATAGCTTTTTCTATGGTGTGATTTGTGTAGCCATTTTTCTTTAAAGCACTGGATATTACCTTAAGTTCATTTTGTCTCGTCTTTGCTTCAGTTAATCGCATGGATCTGGATATAAGGGTATTTGCCGCAGCTTAAATTTGTGCTGGGTGATGATGTGATTTTGCATTTAAATATCTGTCCGTATGTGTTGGTTTTCTATACACGATGTATTCGAAATGTCCGTTATGCAGTTTTGTGACCAAAACATCTAAAAATGGTAGTTTGTTGTTTTCCTCTAACTCTAGAGTAAATTGTATTCTGGGGTGGATGGAATTTACGTGAGTCAGAAATTTTTCGAGCTCTGCATGACCATGTTGCCATATAATAAATATGTCATCCACATAACGAATCCATAATTTGGGCTTTAAACTTGCTTTCTCAAGAGCTTCTTTCTCGAAGTATATCATAAATAAATTCGCGACTACTGGTGATAGCGAGGACCCCATTGGATTTGTTTATACATTTGCCCGTTGAATGAAAAATAAGTATTTTTAAGGCAATACTCCGAGAGTTGTATTATATGTGCCTGGAAATCCTCGTTCATAGCAATCTTGTCCAATGAACTATCAATGTATCAAACTTTTCAACAAGGACAAAGGACAATGGACGAAAGATTTGATACCTGAAATAGGTCTGTGGCTTGCATGTAAATATCGGACAATGGACTATTTCATTACTCAAGTTCTGTCAGGCCATGGTTCCATCAGGAAATATACCAGAAAAATGGCCAGACTAACGATATCTGCAATTATTGCGGTGAGACAGATGACGCGGAACATACCCTAATAAAATGCCCCGGATGGGAGAGAGAACGTTTAAAGGCTACAATAGGTTTAAGTGTACATATTGTAAATAGTCGTAATTTATTACAAGATATGATGACCTCGCAACGAAGCTGGGATATAGGCAGGAATTCAAGAAATAATGAAAAAGAAAGGAAATGAAGAAAGACAACATGCACAATAAATGAAAAAGAAATTGGACAAGGCTAAAAGACGATGTATGTACGCTAGGATTTTTCCGTCTGCTAGCTGCAAACAGGAGAAGGGAGTTTGGCAGGTAGTCTGACCTTCAGAACAGACAGGAGACCTGCACTTTTTGGGCAACACAAGATCGGCACGAGAAGCTCAAATACCAGGCGATAAAACGCTTTGGCGAAATGCTATATAGTAAAGTTTTCAGTTTAAAAATTACTTATGTATTGTATGTTTTAAGAATAATGTTACTTTTACACTTTGAGCGCTTTCAGAATGTTGAAGGTAGTTTTTGGGAACAAGAAATTTACTTGACTTTGAAGCTGAATGGTCTTTTTCAAAATTTGCCTACACGGAAAATAAATCTAGGTGAACGATGACCGATTAAACGATTCGCCAAAGCGCCTCGATAATTTTAATTCTTTTTGTGTACAAATTTTATGTTCAAAAACGTTGTAATACAATTTCTTCTTTAAGCTTATTCGACGATGTTTTTCGTTGTAGTCTAGTAACTTTCAGTGCAAAAGTTAAGCATTGTTAAAATCATGACGGGGCTCAAAAATTTAATTCAGTAGCAATAGTCACGATACGCCACTGCCCTTGCATACGGATTTGTGTTAGCTATTTTTAATGATTCCTTTAGGTTATTTTTATATATAATACAGATTAGGTGTCTAATATAAACTTTATACAGCATTTTTTATACACATACGAAAAGAAGTTCACGATACTTGATGACAACAATTTATATGATTTTACAATCATTCCAGATAAGGCGCCTACAATTTTTGAACTGTATTGATTTTTGAAGTTTATATTCGCCAAAGTGTCGTGAACGTATTCAGTATGTGTTTTGCGCTTGTTTAATCATTATTTATTTAAACTTAGTATTGAATTTGACAATAAGAAGTTAAAAACAACCGAAGTCCAAATTTTTGTTTGTAACACTGGGTTAAACGAAATCTTAAGTAACGGGAATTATATTATTATACCTAAACGACACAATATGGTCTTGACATAGTGGTGAGTATTTTAATACCTAATTCGTATCCTTTTATTGCCTAGAAATAATTAAATCTATGATAACAAAATGTCTTATTTTTCCGTCTGTTTTAAAAGGAAAAGAATTTTAGAAAATTTCAATCTATTTACTGAAACCTATATGTCTTTCAACATATAGCATTTGTTAGACTTTACTTACATCTCGGACAAAATAACATTTTACAGTTTACATTCCAGAATAAAGTGGGCGAAATCAAAATTTAATTTTTGAAAACGTGTTTATTCCTTTTGCACTGGTCTCCTAGTGTATAAACAAGAACTATTGTGCTTTACAGACAAATAATTTCATACTTTGTCATGAAAAAGAAACCTGACGGATCGAGCTAGGCTAGCTAGTATTAACTAAAAATATTCTGTAATGAAAATCAAATTCCCCAATATCTAAAAACAAAAATTTCAGTGTGTTTTACTTACGTTAACGTACGCCACAGAAACATGGACCCCTAACAGAAAATATTATGGGGAAAGTGAATGCTAGGAATACGATTGAGAAATAGAAAAACAAACAAATAGATAAGGGAAAAACGAAAGTTTTAGACACTGCAGAACATATAACACGACAAAAATAACGATGGTCCTGCCATCTACGGCAGTACTAAGTACGGTAAATAACTTCAAAGAAATTTACCCAAATATTTATATTGACATTTGAATTTTGTTAACAGTCCCCCTCTCATTATTTAAGAGCTACAATGAGTCAGCAAAAGACTTTCATCTTTGGCAATTTTATTTATTGAAGCAGATATAGCATCTAAGCTGGGTTACAATACAGCTAGTAAGTACTTCAGTAAGGCTAAAAGCGGGAAATGTATGTTTCTTTAATTCTTCTCTACTAGTTATTACTCAATAATTTTAATTAAAGAAAAGATTTGCATTTTTATGAGTAAAAATTTGACAGTTTCAACATATTTTTGCCCTCTTGCGCCGCTAGTAATACTCACCATGAAATTGTGCCGAGCTACGCGGAAATCTCTCTATGGGTCCTTACTATACAGAATACAATGCAAAGTTGGGATCCATTTAGGGAGTGTTTTTTAACATTGGGTGGATCGTCTATACGAAGTATTATCTGTTGTTGATAAAATAAACTGTTAATTACGTGGAAATTGCCCAGTAAATTTATTTTTTTTTGTAGTATAATTTTATCAGGTAACGATGTATCATTGTAAGTGAAAAAAAAACCGTTTCCTATAATTTAAATAAAAACGTTTACGCACATCTGGCACAGTGGCATTTATTTACATATACTATAATAAATGTTTTACTGAACTGTGTCAGCAATGATACGCAACTGACATATATAACTAGACCCTTGTTTCAGCTTGCTTCCATAAATAGATACAAATTCAGTATGATCTAGGTATGAATTGTTAAGGTTTTGGTATGAATGTAATAGGGTGGAACAAATAAACGGACTAATAAAAAGTTTTAAAATGCATTAAAAAAAAACTACTGTCAGTCACGAGATCGGAACCCTGAATGAGCTCGGTTTTTTTTTAACGATGGGGATTGCTTTTGCGCACACACAAAACACAAACTGTTAGAGTCAACAATACCCACTAAACCCCAACGGGCCCACATCAGATGGACTCTCATTGGACTAGCCAAGGAGCCTTCGATAGGGTTGATGCCGCCCTTTCGGGAGAAACTCCTATAAATGACATGGTCCTCCCTTGGCAGGATGTTTTTGCCACCTCTCGATATTTGTTGTCATCTGAAAATAAAAATATTATTAGTACTTTAGTGTCATCTTACCAGGTTGGTGATAATTCTCTGCTATCCTCCTGTCGTCTGTCCGGTTTGCCGCTGCCTACTGTCCAGTGGTCCAGTCTGCCGTTGTCAGTGTCCCTCTATCCAGTACGCCTGGTGATCTTCGTTTGTGAGTCCTCTTCTTGGCCTTCAGCGACACTGCTGTTCCGTGATCCTGCAGTGTTGAGGCTGAGGCGGGGTGTTCTTTTTCCTCAAGTTCAACTGCAGCTCACGCCGGAGCCAGTTGAGATATCTGGGTTCCTCTTCTTTTACCTCAGGTTTAACTGCAACTCACGCCGCGCCGGAGCCAGCTAAGGTACCTGAGAATCCTATTTTTGGAGTTGTTGTTGGTTACTTAGTGATATTCTAAGGGTTTCTGTGAGCAACATCTAGTTTCTGAGGAGCACGGAGACTCAGAAATTTCGATTTCCCTACATCCATCCTTGAGTATGTTAGTGCAGGAGCCCATGTCTTGGCCTCCTGTCCCTCGTCCAATTGTTACGGATTGGAGCTAGTAGATCATAGTCTACCAGGTCACGTAGATTTTCGTTGGGGTGATTTTCGGCTGCCCTGAAAAGTTGGGTAGCCTTTTGCAGCATGAAGTCTTCAATTGGTGTCCATTGAAGGTCACGCTGCAGATCCTCATTCCTGGGGCATCAGCTGCCATTCTAATTAGTTTATTTTCAGTCCTCTTCAGCTTCATATGATGGGATTTAGAAGCATATCCGAATGCTGTGGAACCATAGGAAAGTTGGCTCGTTACTACTCTTTAGATCAGTAACAGTTTAGCCCTCAGTCCCATTTTGCTTTTCCGACAAAGCAATGGATAAAGTTTATTCATTGCTTGTCTGGTTTTTGTCCTCACTGCATTGTGTGCTTGTGCCATGTTTGGCTTTTATCCATGGTTATCCCTAGGTACTTGGCCTCGTTGGACCAAGGGATTTCTACATCTCCAACTCGGATTCTAGCTCTTGGAGTCAGTCTCCTACATTGGAATAGGATCGTTTGGGACTTCTGGGGGTTGAACCTAATCTTCCATTTGACACACCAGTCATGGAGGTTCTCAATATCTTCTTGCAGACGTCTACCCAGGATCCGAGTGTTTCTGCTTTAGAGCAGGATGGCTGTGCCATCTGCGAAGAGTGCTGTTATACCCTCTTCTCGAATTGGAACATCATGAGCGAAGATGGAGTATAGAATGAGTCCCAGCACTAACCCTTGTGGTACTCCAGCTGTTAATGCTCTTGGAGCAGAATGCGAGTCATTCACTTTGACTGTGAATGATCTGTCCTTCAGATAACTCCGAAAAAGCTTTGTTTCTTCTCTCGTATCCCGCCACAGACATTTTGTGGACCAGGCCATGGTGCCACATTCTGTCAAAGGCTCTCTCGATGTCCAGAAAAATTGCTCCTGTGGCCTCTCTGTTATTGAACCCTTTAGTGATGTACTCTGTGGCTCAGATAAGTGCCCTGCTTTGAAGCCTAATTGCTCATCTGGGATAGCATCTAACTCTTGGGACTCATATTTCAGTCTTCTGGCTATGACTCTTTCAGCTACTTTGTTTAAAGCAAGAAATAGGCTGATGGGCCTGTAGTTTTGTGGTTGTGTCCTGTCTTTTCCTGGTTTCTCGATGACGATGGCCTCTGCCTTTTTCTATGTGCTGGGGAAATAGCATGTTCTTATGATGGAGTTGATGATGTTGGCCACCGCACTGAATCCTTTCTTGGGGAAGTATTTCAGCATCTTGCTGGTGATACCGTCGGCTCCAGGGGCTTCTTGATCTTCAGTCTCCTAATGATGTCTCGAACTTCCCCGGGTGATACAGGATGTGGTTTTGTTGTGGTAAAATCCAAGCATCTAAGTCTCTGACTGAATCGTTGACCTCGTCAGTATGCTCTTCGTCCTCGTCTGGATGCAGGTTTGTTTACTTGGACAATGGCGTCTGCTAAGACTTCAGCTTTGTCCTCATCGGTGTAGATTGGGCCATTTACACCTTGGAGAGGAGGAAATGGACGTTTGTCCATTCTAAGAGCACGCTGCATCTGCCACGCTATTTGATGATGCGGGTCTACGGATCTCAGTTTTTCCTGCCATTTATTGTTTCTGTGCTCTTATAACCGATCTCTCAAGAACTGGGAGTGTCGGTTTATAGCTATACTGTCATCTTCCTCGTGGGATCTGGCGAAGACCCTGCGGAGGCGTCTGTTGGTTCTGATCTCATTTTTGAGATTTTCAGGAAGCTCCTCGGTGTGTCAATGCCTGCTTATGTCTTCCACTACTGTATTTTCATGAAAGGCATTCAGGATGGCGGTCTCTAGACGTCTTACGGTCAGCTTTCAGACGCCTTTGATAGGCCTTCCAGTCGGTCGTCTTCTTTGTATTGTGATTCTCTCTGTTGAGGTTTACTCCTAGTTAAAGGAGTATCGGGTTGTGGTCGAATGTTCCCTCATTCATAGTGTTTTCAGAAGTGCAATGTCCAACCCAGTGGGTCTCCCGTTTCCACGGGGGAGGTGTGTTAGTTGCGACGATCTGCGTTGGTATGGGAGCAATGCACATCTTCTGATTCACTAAAACCGCAGGAAAGAATGTGGTACGCCTTTTCTGACCAGGATAGTGACTCCTCCCATAGCTTGGCGACCTAGAGGATCGTATCTGTAGATATGGTAACCTGGAAAGGTCATTCTGATTTCGGTAGTAAGTTTTGACTCCTGGATAGCTAAAACATCAAGACAATGTTCTTCCAGGAGTTCTAGGACGCCTGTTTTCCTGGCCCTTAGACCGCAGGTATTCCAGGAAATGAGTTTAAGTGTTTTTTCTTGTTGTACTGGCATTATTTTATTTGAGTCTACGGAGCTGTTCCTCTAGACACCTTTTGTTATTGTGGGAATGATATTTTCCACAATCGAGGGCATTATTCCAGTGACTGCCTGTAGGATTGCAGCCTGGAGGTCAAGAGGAGGGTTACTCTCCTTCCTTTCTTTAGGGATAGTTGGCAGGCTGGGTGGATTTTTCACTATTTCCACCTTGGCAGGTTTTTCTTTAGCTTTGCGGTTGCAGATTTCACTGTACTTTTGAAATTTGGCGATGGGCGCTTTTTTGGTGGAAGGGTATTTCGGTCAGCCTTTATAACTGGCGGGATGTCCTTTTTGGTTGCAGTTTGCACAGATAGCATTTTTGCTGCCTTCTTTTTCCTTCGCAGGGAGTTCGCATGCGTCAAATCTGTGCAGTCCTGCACATTTGACGCATTTGTCCGGGTAAGTGCACAGAGTTAAATTCATTAACTTTGCTGAAACAAAAATTTTATGTCAAGATCGAAATTATCATAAATTAGCTTTCAAGGAAATGTATCAAATAAAGAAAGAACCTAATGTAGTAAATGATAAGAAGGACATTCAGAATCTGAGTCAAATTTATCATAACTTAATTAAATAAATATATAAAATTAACTGATATACACTAAATAATATAAAAAAAAAAAACAAAATTTTTAATAACAACTTTCCAACATTATAATTTACAATTTGAACAACACTTGTAAACATCGGAGTTCTAAATGTTTTCAACCATCCACTATATAAGATAAAATATATACGTTTTTAATATTTGAAAGAATAAAAACATGGCAAGAAAATAAGTTTTTATAAATTGGAATTTATGAGTTTATTGTCCATCGGTTAGAAACATTAAAAATGCTCACCTGAACTGGTGCTATTTCCAAGGTATAGTACATATATTTATTTTAACTTAAAGAACTTTTACCTATAAATGTCTTATTTTATTATGAGTTTTGAATGTATAAATTATTATGTGACAAGGTTTATGGATGTTGTTTGTTGTGTACATTGTAAACATTTTAACGCACTGTAATTTAAAAAATGTTCTAGTTTTATCTGTTCATAAAAATTTTTAGATGAAATAAAATAAAAAGCTCTTGAAAAAGCTTCCAAACAAGAAGCGAAACGTCGAGCTAGTGGAGGTAAAAAAAAAGGAAAAAAAAAAAAAAAAAATTACCATTAATTTCACCAAACCTATACCCAAGAAAGAAAATAAATTCATTAAATATGGAATATGGTTTAAGAAGAAAGTTGAAAATTAATATATATATATATATATATATATATATATATATTCCACAAAGATATTCCTGTCACGGAAGAATATAATTACATGTTCACTAGGGTTGCATCCGAGAACTTCTTGTAGGGTATATTTTATCGAATTAGATATCAGGAGAGCACAATCATTGTATTTTTGCCTCTAGTCATGTTGGTAAAACAAAAAACCCGAACTCTTCTTGTTATGAGAAAAGTCCATACTACATGCCAGAAGGTATTGGAAATATAAATATAATGAAATCTTTTCAGAAGGCTAAGATAAAATATACAAGAAACTGTTTTTGCTCCTTATAAATAAAATTGTATGTATGCTATAACTATATCTGTAAGCTTACTATATGATTTGATTGTTTTTTTTACTATTTTTATTTTATTTATTTGTTTGTATATTAACTTTAGTTTTTGTCTCTGTGTCTCTGCTAGTAATAAAGGATGTTTATTATTATCATGAGCAAGAAAAATCCAACGCAACAACTCTAGGACTCTGATCCACCCAAATCCCTATCACAAGTTGTTCTATGAGCCTCGAAATGCTGGGATTTTCCTAATCTCTGTAAGGAACGTGTCTTTAATCCCTCCCAAATCGCCAAAAATGAAGACGATTAGTTGGACTCTATACTCACGATAGAGTCTTCTCAGTTGGGCCAGCAATTAGATCTTTGGCTCGCTTCTCCCTTTTTTTAACAAGTATGATGGTGTTCGCTGTGCCTGGCTTATTGGCTTGCAACTTAACAGTTGTGGGGAAGGCGTAATTCAAAAAAATGCGAAAGCTGTCATTTTTCACTACAGCCTTGATCTCCTCTGAGACATAAAGTAGCATAGGAGTTCCATGGATATCATAATGATGTCTCAGATTGTAAGAGTGGCATTTTGCCAGTAAACATGACAGACCCAACACATTCGATATTTCGGTGAAAACGCCATGTTGAGGCTTCTTTTTGTGATCATAAAAAAAGCAACAGTTATTCTGATGCTTCGACTCGAGTTGATTTCTCTCGGCTGCAGGCCTCGGCCGTTGAAGTCTGTTGGAAAAGTATGGCCAAGTTCTTTTGCTGCTGTAGCGGCCACCTTTAAAAGAAAAGCCCCAATATCAGCGATTTCAATACAAGGCAAAGCAGGATCCGCGCTACTGGTGATCTTATAAAGGAGACCGATAACTCAAAAGGCCTTGTCCACTTTGATGACGAGATAGTTGAATGTGGGTCTACACTCTTAAACTCATCTCGCCTCCACTTGACAACCCCAAATGAATATAGTAAAACAGGGATGGCAAGCACATTCATAGCAGCGATTTAATTCTTCCCGGATAGTTCTAATTTCGGTATTTTCCTGAGCTTACTGAAATACGCGCCTTTTGAAAGTAATAGGTGCTGTAATAAGTTTATTGGATCCCGATAATATCGAGAATCTTGATTTCCGAAGCGATATAAGCTGCTCTAGATAACCCAGTACTGAATCTGACACTGCAAGACAACGTGCAACGTGCGATAACAGAGCATCTCGAAAACTTTTTTGTCGTCTATCTAAGCCATCGACAAATTCATCTCATATTGGATCAAATCTAGAGAAATGCCTTTAATCACGTGTAAGCTTTCCCTGCCTTTTTCCAGACTTGGTGGTAAGTCATGTGACCGGTCGATAATTTTTTTGGGTTAATGTAGCTTTTGATATTAATGGCAACATTTCTTTGTCTCGATCATCGTTGACAAACTTAGGAATGATCTAACTTTTGCCATGCTGTTCCACTGCAGTTGCTCCGACTTATTCTGTTTCCTGTTGCGTTCCATTCTGTTGTTGTTCTTGGTGGGGCAACGTATTCCTAGGCCATATAATCCCTAAGCTAATGTTTTGTAATGTGAGTTAAGTGTTGGTGGCCTTCACACCCGATTTGGTGCATCTGGAGCATGTAGCCTCTTCTGTTAGGCACACTACTTTCATATACATCCAGCCGATCATCAGTCCACTGAAAACATTCGTGTCCATTGCCAGGTTTATCGTCGTTGGGCATTCAATTAGGTGCGCCTCCATCTTGCCCTGCGCCCCCTCCGAATGAGGCGGACTGTCAGGAGCTTTCTGCAAATTGCATCTAGGAACAATACGAGTTACTCAGAACAGTGGATTGTTAGCCTATAGTATTTCGACGATACACGGTATTACGTTGGTTACCGCCCGATTCATACCCCTTGTAGGTTATTTAGGTCATCCGGACCCCTTCAACCTCACTGACTGTACCATTTTGCTAGGAATAAATTGTATTCGGTAACAAAGTTCCGTAACAGGTCCAGCATCTTAGGCACTATGGTCAGACGGTTTCGGCCTGTCTGCCTACAAAAAGGTTTAAAAATTGGTATAAAAATTGCAAACCCGTATTTAAAAAATTCAACCTCAAAATACCAAGAAATTAAAAGGCCGATTTAAGCAAGATATATATAGATATCCCGTCCCTTTTGGGCAGCATGGAAACAATAGCCGCTAGAGTCTGAATTAAGAAAATGACTTAAAAATAAGACTTCAGACTCATATTATATTGCCATTTTTGACAGTTTGACAGCTGTCAATTCTAAATATAAAATCATTTATATTTAAAATATTATGTAGGACGAAAGTTCCTAAACAAATACATTTTAAATATCCTTAAATGTTGGACTCAAAATTAGTTTGACAACGGTCAAATATTTTTATTGAAAACATCAAATATTCTATCTATCAAAAAAATTCCAACTTATATGTTTTAAATCATTTCGCAATTACAATACCCTAAATAACCTAAACATTATATAAATAATACAATATATGAGATTATATGAAAAAGTAAAAATATAATAAGTTAATGGTCTTAATGGAGAATAAGTATTTTTAATCGACTAAAATTTACACTAAGAAAACTTTTTGCACCTCTCAATTTAGAATGCCTTAAACAACTAAAAGCCTATCTACATCTACATTCAAGATATTTATTTTGTAATACCTCTAGTAGTATAAATAAAATCCATATTAAATGCTATCCTACCCGATATCTAAAACATCTGAAACGCTTAATGGTCATTAATGATTAGCAGTAAATATAATAGCTCGCAACAGTTTTAGAAATTACAAAAAGAGGCGACTTTGTATACCCAGTACTTAATGTCAAAGATTAATTAAAGCTGCTGTTGAATCCCCTAGTGACTGGAAAATGTCACTACTCCGAACCGGATTGCTTTAGCACCCCGTATATAAATATATAACATGAAAACATATAACATACTAAAGTCATCGATACTTTAAATAACCAACACCGCATGGGTTTGAAGCAAAAAATAGGAATATAATTAACTCTAAGTTCTGCGTATATCGAAGAAAGCAGTTATTCAAAACTACTTTACTAGCCGTTACTATAAACATACTGGAAGAAACAAACATTGCCTCTTATTACCTAAAACCTAAAACCTTCTTATCACCTAAAACCTAACCTAACCTAACCTAAAAGAGAGAAATCCCTTAATTATCAATAAATTAAAACATAAATATGCATACCTTTAAGTCTCCACACCATCCATTTACTTATTATTTTGTATAAAATACTTGCTATAACTTTATTTGAACATAGTGCCTGATATTTCTATACTTTATGGATGTATATCCATTTTCATCACTTCTCAAAGCATTTAAGATAGATAGATCAACAGATATTTGAAAATTTTGAAGATGTTTCGGGTTAAAAACATCGCGACCCTGTCAAACAGCCTGTTGTGGCATGTCAGTCAAACCTGCACAGCTGGCAAAGCCAGGCTAACTTCAAAAAGTGGTAGATTCAGTGGAAATTGAAAAATAATGCATTTTTAGTCAAAAGTGGGTTTTACCCATTGTTTTGACTGACAAAAAATGTAGATTTTAGTCTTGTAGGAAGAAGATGGAATTTTTAATATATTTAATAGTTTTTATCCCAAGAGATACCGATACGACTTACGAAGACCCAGAGAATGACAAATAGAGTTCGTGCACGCTACAATTCAAAACTTTCTCAAAATTCACCCTTAACACTGATCGAGCTGATTTTTACACCAGTCTCTAGAGAAAACATAGACATTTCGTTGTGTATTTACTTCATTCACCTAGGATCAACCGGTCATATGCTACATATCCAAACGTAAAACCATAGCGATATACATGGACAGAAAATTGCAGTTGTATCCCTCGGGGGAAAAATATCATAAATATATTCCGCCTCTCGTTACCTTTCTCGAAAAAAAAAGTGAAATATGGTAAAATTGAAAAAGCGGAAACAGTTTTTTTTAAATTTTTTTCAGTAACATCCCGTACTCCTATATTGCCTTGTCCGAGATGTTTAGACGAGAATCCCGAAAAATGCCTCACTTTGGACGCCATTGTCGGCTTATTATAGCCCCAATACAATCGCATTTTTACCGAAGCGCCCATACGATCGATCTTAAAGAAGCGTATTTCCTCGACGAACCGTTACCGAGCTAGAGCAAAGGTCAGGAAACACAAATTTCAAAATTTTCCGTTTAAAAAGAGAAACGCGCGGACCGAAACAATAGCCGCGTGCGGCTATTGAAAATATAGAGTATCCCAATATTCTCATGAGAAAGTGCTTGTAGAAGGTGCATTTAATTTTTCAAAATCTCTACAAAATAACAAAATAACAAATTTCCAAGTTTTCGAATATGTCCTGAAATGACTGATGACAATAAAGATCCATATCTCATAGAGTCTTCTTAAAGATGAGGCTCGATTTTGGAACAACTTGTACAGTCGAAGAGAAGTTTTTCATGATACCTATGAATATCAGTTACGACTATTTTGGTGCAGTACTGCAGTTTGTGAGTATGCTTTGACTACATTAACATCTCTAAGTCGCTACTCAACGAAACTCAATGAAGAATTTAAAATTTTGCAGATTTAATATTTTGACGAGACCACAAACATAGATTTAGACAAGCGTTTGCAACTATTTTAATGTGACTCAACCATTTTAAACCGACTTTAAACGTTATTTTGTTAGTTTATTATATTCAAATTCATTTGTTGCGGCTGAAACATTTTAGGTTTTAGCGTACCTACATTATTTTGTTACATTTGTATTGTTGATGAGTATTAGTTGCGTTAACTTTCGAAATAAATCACGTAATTACCGTTATTTGAAACCCAACTGCTAACAATATTACCCTGCATAAATAATATTTTGCCCACCATAACCTAAAGTTTTGGCTAAGGCCCTGTCTACCTGGCACGGATCCACCTTATGTAACGAATATTCAGAAACAACCATAAAACTGATATTGCATAAAATCAATACTTTACTAGTACGTCTTAGGAAATATGCGAACATCGTGACAACGGCAGGAATTTCTAATATCGAAATAGAATATTTTCTATATATAATACTAATATATTTAAACTTTAGCGATGCCCACATGGAATGTAAAAACTAAAACATAACTATAAAAGAAAATGGTAGTTTAGCAATGTAAGTAAAAAATATGTCACAAACTATCATTAATAAACTTAACAACTCCGAACTCCGTCTTTAATCAATGTTAATGCCCCGATAGTAAAAACAATTAAACGAGGTTCAAAATTATCTAATAAGACGTGCCAAGAGTCTATATATTTTTGACATAAACTAAACATGCTTTAATTTAAATAATTCATTAACTAACACATTTTGTGTATTGCATTTCTAAATACTAAAAGGACTCAAGGAGAAATAAGCCGATACCAAAATTGGAAAAATTTCCAGCCAGCAATGAAAACAAAGTGACATTTTCTCAATTTATTTAAATTTCGCCTGGTGCCATTTTCATTCCGTTTTACCTTGAAGTTGTAATTGTTCCTTTTAAAAACCCCTGACCCTTTGTAATATCAGTTCCATGTAATAAAGTTACTTGAAAGCTATAAAGGCTTTACGAATCGAATTTTCGGCCAATATATCCGTTTTAATAGGAAAATCGGATATGTCCAAACTTCTCTGAAGTTAAAACCCATATTGTCAGAACTTTTACTCCGTTGTTCTGCATATATTTCCCAGATATTAAGTTTCTAAATGGTTTTCGTTAACAATCCTCTTGTTTTTATGTTAGAGTGGTGTATTATTTGGAGTTAGGATCTAGTAAAAAAAAACAAAAGTCTATTTTTAAATAGTTGACGTTTCGCAACTGTATTGTTGCATCTTCAGGATACATATGTAGATTTTATGTCCAGTATGAAACCCATATTATCTGTCTTTACGTATTCCGTTTGTTCACAGATATTTCCCAGATATTAAGTTTCTAAATGGTTTTGGGTAACGATTCTCTTGTTGTTATTTTAGAGTGGTGTATTATTTGGAGTTAGGATCCAGTAAAAAAAAGACTTTTAAATTGTCGGCGTTTCGAAAGTTTATTGTTGTATCCTCAGGACACTTATAGATTCTATATCCTGCATGAAACCCATATTTTCAGTCTTTACCTACTACGTTGGACCGCAGATATTTCCTATATTAAGTTTCTAAATGGTCTTCGTTAACGATCCTCTTGTTTTTATGTTAGAGTGGTGTATTATTTGGGGTTAGAACCCAGTAAATAAGCAAATGTCTTTTTTTAAATTGTCGACGTTTCTCAACTTTATTGTTGCATCCTCAGGACACATAAATTTTATATCCTGCATGATACCCCTATTATCAGTCTATACCTACTCCGTTGGTTCGCAGATATTTCCCAGATATTAAATTTCTAAATGGTTTTCGTTAACGATGTTCTTGTGTTTATGTTAGAGTGGTGTATTTTTTTGGGTTAAAAAATATCTGCGGACCAATGGAGTAGGTAAAGACTAATATGGCTTTCACGCAGGATAGAAAATCTATATGTCCTGAGGATGCAACAATAAATTGGCGAAACGTTGTTTTTTTTTTACTGGATCCTAACGCCAAATAATACACCACTCTAACATAACAAGGGGATCGTTAATGAAAACCATTCTGAAACTTAATATCTGGGATATCTGCGGACTAACGGAGTCGGTAAAGATGATAATATGGGTTTCAATTTAAGATGGCGAAACAAAAAAACCGTCAAATAAAATTTTTAAAATGCAGAAAAATTAAATGTGAAAATAGGATACTTATTGAATTTATTTTAAATTATGCCCAAAAGTCAAATGTGGCATAGATAGAAAGGAAATGGTAAACATATTGGTAGGAATCTAATAGGAACAAAATGGCGCCCAATAAAAATGAGGAGACAGTATATGTAACACATATATACTGTGACTCTGTACTGAACTAACTTGGATCACACTTCACTTTTCTGAATAAAAGTAATAATTCATAACGAGGGAAGTTCCGGGTAAAGGAATTTACCGATTTTTTTACATACTACAACATGAAAGTTATATTTAGTCATTTAATTATAAAATTTAACGCGCGCTCTACATGCAGATTTTTATATATTAATATATATATTTGTTAATGCCATTTTGCTGCTATTACTTACAATTATGCGAAACGTCCAAATTTCTGCTTGAGACATTTTCTCTGTAAATATAGGAAAAAATCCTTGTGCTACTTTATTAATACAAAATAAAGCAGATTGTTTTAGGTCTACGTTTAAATCGAAATTTTAATTTACAAATTATTGTTACTTACCTTTTTGTAAGACAAAATTTATTTTTTTCATTATTCTGAACTAATAAAGTTACAGGATGTCCCAATATTTCTGACTACCTTCATCAGTGCTAATCTATGATGAGGAACGAAACATCGGGTCAAAAATCTAATCACGTCATATTGTCGACGAAAATAAATGGCAATGAGAATGGATTTTTAATTCCGGAGTAGATCAAAAAAGTGAAATATTTTTGAATTAGGTACTTCTTTTCTGATTCTAATAAAAGAGGTAGAGACAAATAAATTTTACATTTCCATTACCACATTTTTGCCCATTTCAAGATGACGTAGGTAATTGAATTTTTTACCCTACGCGGGCTTTCTGTTCCTCGGCATTCATTATTAACTAGCATTGATGATGGTTTTTTTAGTCCGAAATATCGGAAAAATGTTAGGTGTGATATGCTGTTGGATTTAGAATTAAAATTACTCTTTATTAAGAAGAACACAACATTTTTGACTATTTCAAAAGCAAAGTTTATGATGATCGTTCGGAGATTTATCGTCGAATCGTAAACTTAATAACGTATTTTGGTAGAGGGAAAAAGGTGGCTGTGATGATGTGACATTTATTTGAAAATATCTTTTTAAAAAACTCGGTAGAAAATTAAAAATCAATTCTCAATTTCAAATTTGGGCAACTTTTTTACAGTTTACACTTTTCCATATCTCGTATCTCCCTACTAAATAAGTACCTACTATACATAAATATTGAAGACATACAGTGTACGCAACTGGTGTTCTTTTTACTTCCCTCGTAAAAGGGAAGTATTGTAATTGTGAAAAAATTACTCTCCGAGATTTTTTCGGATCTTCACGTTTTAGGGTCCCTAGATGACGAAAAACATTTTTTCTCAATTCCATCGGTCTGTGTTTTTTTAAATACTAACATAAAAGTTATATTTAGTTATTTAATTTTAGATTTTAGGGCGCGCTATACATGTAGATTTTTAAATATCAGTATATATTTTTGTTAATGTCATTTTGCTGGTATTACTTAAATAATTATGAGAAATATCCAAATTTCTGCTTAAGGCATTTTTTCCTTAAATTATCTTTGTGAATTAAACACATGCTAACTAGGTCCCGTTCGCGTATGACGCTAACGAAAGGGATATAAATAGGTAGGTACTTAGATCGCCTTATTTTTTTTTTATTTTAGAAACCACGTTGTTGCATTTTCGTTCAAGTTTTGTCAACAGGGGCTTGAGAAATTTTTGTTTATAAATTATTTCCGATTTTTTGGACCACCCTGTATACATTTTTAAAAAATATGTAAAAAATAAAATGAAATATACCTGATCAAGCGTTGTTTTGAAAAATTAACCGTTTTTAAATAAAAAATATTGTATTATTTAAGGGGCGGTTTCATCCCCTTAAAATTTGATTTTTGAGCAGAATCTTCATTAATCAGTGACCCAATTTTTTGAAACACTCTGTATAATTTTTTAAGAAATCTTGAAATATGGTAAATAACCAAATAAAATACACGAGCTTAAGCGTTTTACCGAAAAACCAATCGTTTCTTTAAATAAAATATATTGTAATATTTAAGGGGCAGTTTCACCGCCGAGTTTTGAAAAATTCAAGCAGTTTGAGCAGAATCGTGATCGATCCGTGACCCGATTTTTTTGAAACACCCTATATACAACACAAGAAATAGATGTGAAAGGTCTCGGTTGCCAGACAATCATTTTAAAAAAATGATATAAATCGGTGCAGTACAACTCTCTCACGAACTTGCTGAAAACTTTAGCTCAGTGTTTTAAATATATAGATTTTACAACAATTATTAAAGAGCATTAACACGTTCTTTTTAAATAGCAAACCATTGTTTTGTTGTTTTGAATTATTTCACTGAATTAAAATAGTAAATATTAAACTTACAAAATTCTTATTTTCCTATGTGGTTTATTTTCCAAAACTGTACGAGTTTATCCTTATATCACAATCAGTAAAATAAGATTTTTTTGCGTTCATTTAAAAAGAGATACTTGTTCCGCCATCTTGAATTTGTAGCACAGCTTTACCAATTTATCTCTATATCGCATTTAATGCATGCATACATTTTGAAATTAATCTAATGAGTAGTTCTTTCAGGTTAATTTTTTAAATATTTTGTTAGGCCGGTATTTTGTTTTACTATCTTATATTCATACCAATATATTACCAGTTTATTCCTATGTAACACTTTTTTGTGCAACATTTGAGGAAAATGGATAACTAGTTTTTTAAATAGTACTTTTTTAAAGTTTCTTAAGGCCGCCATCTTGTTCCGGCATATTCGATTTTTACCAAAATATTTCTAGGTCATCCCCATATGACTCTTAAATCAGACAGACGAACCGATGGCAATAAAAACATTTTTTGGCATCTAGGGACGCTAAAATCTGAAAATATTTAAAACCTGAGAGGGTGATTTTTTCACGATTATAAATATTTTATTTGGCCGCTATTTTGTTCCCCTATCTTGAATTATACCCCAATTAGTTATGGCACACAGTTTGAAATCAGTCCATTAAGTAGTTTCTTTCAGGCTGAATTTATAAATATTCCATTAAGCCGCCATTTTGTATTCTCACTACAGTTTTACTAGTTGATTTCTAGATAATTCTTGATTTTGTACAAAATTTAAAATAAATTGGTTAAATAGTTTTTAGTAATAACTTCACTAGGCCGCCATTTTGTTTTGACATTGGATTTTTACCAAAATATATACCAGGTCATTCCCATATGACCCTTAATCACAGAATTAAACTGTGCCTTAATTTTTGACCATAATTTTTAGTCAATCGGGTATTTAGTTTTTAGCTATGCCGGGAAGATACGGATCGACAGACTGACCGACAGAATTAAGAAAACATGTTTTTCGGCATCTTGGGACCCTGAAACGTAAAGGATTTGAATACATCTCGTAAGATATTTTTTTTTCACGATGACAATACTTTCCTTTTACGAGGGAAGTAAAGATTATTATTATTATCTTGAATTCGTAACACATCTTTACCAGTTTATCTCTATGTCACACTTAATGCTTGCATAAAATTTGAAATTAATGTCATTTTGTTTTTCTATCTTATATTCATACCAAAATGTTACCGGGTTCATTCCCATGATTTTTGGGCAAAATTTGAAGAAATTGGATAATTAGTTTTTTAGTAGTAATTTTTTTAACGTTTCACTAGGTCGCCATCTGGTTCCGGCATATCGGACTTTTATCAAAAAAGTGACCCACATGTGACCAAAATTTGAAGTCAATCTAATGAGTAGTTTTTAAGCTATGCCGCGAACTGAGAGACAGACAGGCAAACCGCCAGACGGACGGAGGAAATTGATAAAATATTTTTTGGAATCTAGGGATGCTGAAACCTGAAAATATGTAAAATCTGAAACGGTGATTTTTCGTGAATATAAATATTTTATTTGGCCTCCATGGTGTTTCGCTATTTTGAATTAGTACCACAGCTTTACTAGTTCTACTCTATACCACAATTAGTTATGAAACACAATTTGAAATCCGTCCATTAAGTAGTTTTTCAGGCTGAATTTTAGAATGTTTTATTAAACCGCCATTTTGTTCCGCCATCTTGGATTCGTACCAAAATTTTACTAGTTGATTCCTACATATTACTTGATTTCTGTAGGTACACAATTTTAGATAAATTGGATAAGTAATTTTTTAGTAAAATTTTTTATAACTTTTCAGTAGGCCACCATTTTGTTTTGCCATATTGGATTTTTACCAGAATATCACCTTGTCATCCCCAGATAACCTTTAGTTTTTGATCAAAATATAAAGTCAATAGGGTAAGTACTTTTTTAGCTATGCCGCGAAAAGCTAAAACATGTTTTTCGGCATCTAGGGACCTTGAAACCTGAAGATCTGAAAAAACCCCGGAGAGCGATTTTTTCACGATTTCAATATCTCCCTGTTACGAGAGAAGTAAAAATAAAATAGGAATGTGCCAACCGTTTTGCTCTAGGCTTTCGCTAAGTCAAACCGTTTGGATTTTACAGGTTGTCAAAACTATAAAATGAATATTTTCCTCAATATTTTAAAATCAATTAAATTTAGGCCCATGGTGTATACAGTGTGTCTGAAAATAGTGATGGATGTATATCGCGATATAATATATATATTTATATATATATATATATATATATATATATATATATATATATATATATAGAAGTATAAAGAAATAACGGGGAATCGGCCAAAAAGTCTATAGTACATTTATTTCTAATTGCCAAGCTTTCCAAATAATTCATTTCTTCTTCAGGGCTCTATAGTAACATAATTATCAGAAAATTAAGGACTTTTTTACAATTAAAAAGTACTTACACTAATTAAAATGAAAAGACAATTTTGACGGAATTTTCAGAAAATATAAAATTATATATTTAACATATTTAACGTATTTCTGTTATTATTATTTAATAGAAAACAATTGGTTTTAAGTTGTTTATTTCTTGTCAAATGATGTCAAAATTTTAGTAGTTAAAATCTA
The DNA here is from genome assembly GCA_030620095.1 of Kuschelorhynchus macadamiae. Taxonomy (NCBI): domain Eukaryota; kingdom Metazoa; phylum Arthropoda; class Insecta; order Coleoptera; family Curculionidae; genus Kuschelorhynchus; species Kuschelorhynchus macadamiae. The sequence goes on along the minus strand of JAUTXW010004542.1, from coordinate 201,151 downwards.
TCCAATTTTATATTTTATATAATATAGGCGCCATAAGTTCATGGCCCATCTAATTTATTTTAAAAGCAGTACTAATCAAGAGAAGAAAGTTCCAATATTCAGAGATTCAAAAAACATCAAATTCCTGTGATGTAATATTTGTAAGAATATTATTCTTTATTTCAATTTAATCTTAGCAAGGACATTCCAAAAATAAGATTCAGAATAAAAAACACTTACCTTTCCAAAATAAAGGAACGGCAGTTTTCTTCAGTAATTGTCTTTCGCCACTTGAATACATATCGTGTTTAGAAAAATAATTTTTACATACACGTTTATTTATTCAACATTGCCACAGTTTCGTACCCATTGATAAAGAATGTCGGGCCTCGTCACGGGGAATTTAAAAAAGCTCAACAAATTATTTTTATTTTTTCTTTTATTGTTGCATCTAACATACGCACAGTCTATTTTTCTGGCAAACATACTTGCTTTAATTAACAGTTTCACAAGAATGAAACGAACTCCAGTTTCGTAGAGTTAAAAATTCACGAGTTTGACTCAAAAACGAGCAAAAAAACAATAACCACTATGATGTAAACAAACTTTTTTATTCGTACATCTCCGCCGGTTATCCGATCTATCCGCTGTTTCGCTGTAAACGACTGGCAGCCCGCGACACCAAGCAAATCTCCTGGCGGCGACGATGTCGCCAGCTACGTCTCGGACATCTTTTGTGCCACGAATTCGCCCATAAGGTTGCGCATCTTCTTTTTTCCTTCAATCAACGCTAATATTAAGGGTCGGATCCCTTGTTATATAACCTAGAGCAGCCACTTCCCTCGTTTCGTCTCTTTCATGCACCCTCTTTTTATAGCCAGTAGCGACAAATTTGGCAACCAGTTGCAAAACATAAACAGGGGATACATTTTTTTCAGGATGGCGTTCGTTAAGTAAAGCCGCTGTTACTCGCGTAGAGTCGTGGTGCGTCAACAAACATTCTTTCGACAAAAAATTAACAAATAAATAAATACTTCTCAAATTAGTAGTATAGTAGTCTGATAAGGATAATCCGTCGGGGTAAATTTCACATTGCTTCTTTCACTATTTTAGCTTTCATTTCGTTATCGATAAAAATTTTGACGCGAAATTTTAGGGTCAGATAGTATACGATGAGATCTTCACAGTGAGGTATCACAACACCCTTCACCCCTATCAGAATTAGGGTGTTGTGCTTCCCTCCATTAGGGGGTTGAAGAGTCAGAATCAGAAATCGACGAGTCCGAGAGTTCTTTGATTTTTATTTCACAAAAACGTAAAAATCGAAGTCTAAATTGTATCCAGACCTTCAAATCTCTAACAATTTTAACAGGCTGTCATTTTGTTGTGGTTGAAAATAATAAGAAGAAATTAGGTCATAAAGAACCTGATGAACCTTTAAATAGAGGTATAGACGACCCCTCTCCCCTATTCAATTTTCGGTGGCTAAAGCTCCCCGTAGTGAAAAATGCTGAAAAATCGACGGGTCCGAGTGTTTTTTCCAGCTTTTCATTTTAAAGCCGGAAAATTGGGGTGTACAATTTTTGTTGGCCCACCCTGTATATCACATAACGAGCACTTTCACGATCTAATTTATTTTACATTTAACCACTTACTGAAAAACTTAAAATTGTAGTGTTATTAGAAATATGAACATCAAAGTAGGAATAAATTAATTACATGGGAAACTATAACTAAAAAAATACAGTTAATTGATTAGTTTTTACTAATAAATCAGTTCTGATATCTGAATAAGAGACATTTCCCATCTTTAAATAAAAAAAGAATGTGGTCTGTAAAAACGCTACATTAAAATATTTTTTTCGATTAAAAAAATAATGCGTGACCATGCCTTGAGGTATTGTAATTTATATATTATTGCAGAATTAACTTATATCATGTCTTCTATTTAGTTAGAGTCACTATATATTTATTTCAACACCAAAACCTGTGGAGGAGTTCGGACATTTCTAAAAATCCTCGCTGTTCAGAGCTTTATACCAACAAAAGAAAATTAAGTACACTTGAAGTTACCTTTCACATGTAATTTCCTTTTGTAAAGTATAAAAGACTTCGAAAAACGGGAGTTTGTCTGGAAATATGTGGATTCACAAACAATGTAACCCGATAGGGGGTCGGAAAATAAGAAAACAATTTAACTGTTATTTGATACCTAGAAAATTACCCTTATTGAAAATTATTTTTGGATAATTGACATGAATAGGTTTGTTACATGGTTAGTTAAAGACTTAATGGAAAATTTATTTATTAAAACTGTATAAATACTTAAATACGAAAACCCCTTTCGTTAGTATTTTGTGAATAGTGGTAAAGTTTAAAGCTCTTGTTTTTAAATTCCCAGAATACATAAAAATTTTTAAATTAAGTGCCGATATTATATGCTGGGTGGGTGAATAATTTTAGATTGCATAAGACGCCAAATTTGCTTTTTACAAATAATGTGTTGAAATTAAAACCTAACGAATTTTTTTCTTCAAAATTGTTTTTGTATTTTCCAACATATTTTTTTAAATTATCTTCAGGCTTACACAGAAATTGTCCATTTAAATTTTAGTTTTTTGAGCACACTTAGTTTATAGGAATTATAGCAAGTAACCAGACCCCATTATGTATTACATTTTCATTTATATTGCGACAGTTACTTGGAGCTTAACTCTAGAAAATATATTTCACATAGTGGAAGTTGTAGATACATGTACCTACAATAGGGTGCAGTGATAATATTTTGTGTGTTTTTTTTTCTAAAATATCAGAATTTTAAAAAAATCCAATAGAAAGGTAAATAAAAGATAAGAAAAGTAAAATAAAGCTATCTATTTCCATAATTATTTTTAAGTTTTAGTTACTGTTTATATAACACCTTAGGAAAACTAACCTTATTTTATCTTTGAATGTCCTTCACCATGGCGCGATGTTGTAACTCAGTCAACGTTGATCCAGGCCAAAGCAAATTCACATTTCACCATAACAATTAGACTGGGCAATAGGATTCTTAATTCCTTGATTCTCATTGTATCTTACCCATTTTTCCAGGTTGTCCCCTTCCAATTGCACTTGAAGTAGCTTTGCTCTATAGGGAGGCTATTATGCATGACCTGTATGTCGTTTACCAGTATTATATAATTAAGCATTTAAATGATATTGCACAAATCAAACGTATTTTGGGTTTCGTGACACTTTTTGTTAATATTTTAGTATGTGTTTTTCGACATTTTAAAGAAACATTGATATTGTACCCTACTTCGCAAACTAGAGAGTGAGTCATCAAGGGCCAAATTTGTATATTTTCAATTTTATAATTTTTGGATAAACATATTTCAAGCATTGTAAATTACTTTTAATACTAATATATTATAATAATTTTCATCAATTTAATATTTTCGGATATTTTTAATATTTATACAGGGTGAATCATTAATTAGCACACACTATATTTTAGCTTAATAAAAACATTATGCAGGAAATTAAAGCTCAATCTGCTATTACGCTAATTGGGAATGTTGGCAATTTTGTATTTCGTGCAATTTTGTATTTAATATTTATTTAATTTAGTAGCAGAGCACTTTCGGCTTTCGCCATAATCAGTGCCACTTAGTCACCTGACTTTATTTTCCTGACTAGTACGGGAAGTTCATGTTTCCGGCAAGTTCAGTAAAGCACACATACGTAGAAAAAATACTTCCCGCATCTGAAGCAACATTTTTCTTTCGACCGTACTGAATTGAAAAAAAATGCACACATCAAATCACACTAGCCCGCCCTCAAAATATTGAAAAATATGTTTCTAAAACATTTTGATTTATTTTAATTTTTATTAACAATATTTACATGAATAAGTACAAGTTTCTACTAATCGCGGTTTAACGGGGTTTCACGAAAATGTGGCGGCTGAACTTATGGTTGAGTGATGAGAGGTGGCGTTTTCGCACTATATTGTTATTCGAAGTAACACGATATCTAGGATAGTGCATAATATGTTTCCCCTCCCTGTATTGTAAACAACCTATTTTGACACTGCTTTGACAGACGTAAGTGAAAGTAACTTAACAAGATATTGGTTGCCAACTACAGGATGTAAGCCAACTTACATCCCTAGGGAAATAATAATCTAAAATTATTATAAGTAGCTTTAATTTTTGATTTCATCAACATATTACAAAAATCCGGACAAAAATCCGGTGATATTAATTGAAATGAATATTAATGGTACAATTATTACAATTATTCACATTATTAACAAAATTTGGAAACACTTTTTCTCGTTTTCTGTCGATGTGTATTACATTTTCTGACTCTACAGATCCTTCATTTCCAACCAATGTTTCTGTCACTGTTGAAGCACTGCAAGAGACTTCTGGCTGGGTCTTATTGTATAAAATTTTATTCGCTACTTCCTTTTTATTATTGAGGCTCTCAGCTACGTAACTTTCCGCAATAGTAGCGGATTTCCATCAACCATGTCGCTTGATAGCTAATACATCAACTCCAGTATTTGCTAATAAAGTTGCCGACGTTCTTCTAAAAGAGTGTCCAGTATACATTTTGAAATTTTCAAACTTTAGAAATTTCACAATTTTACTTGGAATTGACGAAAACCTTTTTTTTCCGACAGGCTGGTTTAAGCACTTTCCATTTTGATATCGCATAAAGAAGCGCGGATTAATAGTCGTCATGTAGGATCTTGTATCAACGTACTTTTGAATTATTTTGAAATGACAAACCTGAGTGTCGTCATTTTTTATCACTGTAAATGTACGTGACATTCCATTTCTGTAGTCAGGAATGGTCACAATTATGACTTCTTGACTTATTTTAACATTGTCCATTTTCATTTCACAGAGTTCATTAGAACGGCACGCTCCAGCAACTCCCATTATCATTACGACCTTCACCAATAAGTGTATATCATCGTGGGCTTCAAGCATGAACTTATTCACATCTTCCCTGTTAACCATTCGATTTTTTGGGTTCATAACCATCATATTTCCTTTTCAAAAATGCTCGAAGTTTTGGATACTTAGGAACATCTATATTTTCCTCTATAAAAAGGGTGGACTTCAACATCGAATACTCACACCATAAGCTTGATGGGGACTTCAATATAGCACTTTTTTCGTGGAAATATGCCAAAAACAAGGTTTCTGAGACTGCTATAGCCGTCTTGCTTTGGCATCAATTCTTAAAGGATTTATATGCTGCTTCATACCTTTTTTTCGACTATTCTGGTAGTAAAGATAAACAAGCAATATTCACTGATTCTTCTATGTCTGAAACATCCATTTTGTCCACACAGAATCAAACAATTCGACTTCTTCAAACTTTTCGGTATGCATTGTCAACTTGACGTTGTTGATAAAATAAAAACTGCTTATGTTGCTCTGGCAACGGATCACGCCTGCCTTCATAATTTAATGAGAATGCTATCGAATGAAAATCCAAAAATATATCCAGCATTTTCTTGTAAACATACAATACAGGGAGGGGGAAAAATGTTATATACTATATGGGATGTAAGTACATTAACCAGTCTCAAACTTTTTTGCCATCAGCCCTCGCTATCGCTCGGGCGCAAACTCGTCCTCGACTGGTAAATGTTACTTACATCCCTTAAAGTATAAATAACTATTTCTTTTTATTTCACTTCTTACCTCCCTCGTAAAAAGGAAGTACTGTAATCTCGAAAAAAATCACCCTCCGAGATTTTTTCAGATCTTTTTGCATTTCAGGACCCGTAGATGCCGAAAAACATGTTTTCTCAATTCCGTTAGTCAGTCTGTCTGTCTGGCTGTCTGTCTGTCTGTCGGTCTGTCTGTCTGTCGGTCTGTCTATTCGCGGCATAGCTTACCCGATTGACTTCAAATTTTGGTCTAAAATAAAAGAATAAATTGTAGTATAGAAATGAATTGGTAAAAATGTGGTATTAATTCAAGATGGCGGAACAATATGGCGGCTAAATGAAATGTTTGTAATTCGTGAAAAAAATCCAGATTTTATGTATTTTTTACGTTTTAGCGTCCCTAGATGCCAAAAATATGTCAATTCCATTGGTCGGTCGATCTGTCAGCTAAAAACTACTTACTTGATTGACTTCAAACTTTAATCAAAAATTAAGGATTATGTGGGAATGACTTGGTAATATTTTGGTAAAAATCCAATATGACGGAACAAAATGGCGGCCTAGTGAAATGTGCAACTACTGATTAGATTAATTTCAACTGTGATTCAGGGATTAACTGGTACGAATTTAAAATGACGATACAAAATGACGGTCTTAAGAAATCAGTGTAAAAACTACTTATTCAATTTATTTTCAATCATGCCCAGTAAATAAGTGTGCATAGGTAGAAACTTGTAAAATATTGGTACGATTCCGCTATGGTGGAACAAAATGGTGCCCAATAAAAATGTTTGGAAAGACAGTATCCTAAATAACTATGTATGGATCTGTGACTATTCTAAATGAAAGGAAAGATTCATAACGAGAGAAGTTCCGGGTAAAGAAAATTTACCGATTTTTTTACTTTTCCGTACTAATGCGGAAAGTAGGCGTAGGAAAAAAATATTTGCAGACACTTTAATGATCTTTTATGTAAGGCTGTTCTTATATTTGTAATACTATTTTAAATAATACATATAAAGGAGTTATGATGCATCATTCCATATTAACTGAATAATAAGGTAATTAAAGGCACACACATTTAAACTAAACAATTTTATATATTTTCTTAATTTCCCATTTTATTTATTTATTCCTATTTTGATGTTTAGTTCACTGAGATGTCTGTTATAAAGAGTTCTGTGTGCTTAATGATATTAAAACAAAAATTGTAGACTGTTACATAACATGTGATCATGAGAATGCTCCTAAAAATGACAATATTGGCTCACCACACTGGTCTTAACAAGAGAAGCAATTAATGCGAAACCCAACCCTGCTTGATACAAATCTGTGCAAAACGCCTTCACAATATCTAATTTTTCTGAGGGGAGGAATATGTTATACATAATATAAAAATATATGCAAGCATCTAAAGAGGGCCTCTTTCAGCAACTTCTACTGCATACAACACATCAGGGTTTGCACTTACCATTACTTCCATTGTGATGGTAAAATAATGTCCCTATCTTCCCATCTTACGAAGAAAGTTTTTGAAACTTAAAAATAGCCGCATATTCGGATGTATTGCTTCTGCTTAAGTTGAGACGATTAAGTCTACGTATCTGTGTCATTTTTGTAACCATCATGTAAAACATTACCAACACTTTTACAATAACATGTGTAACAATTAATCATTTTTAGAAAATTCAGCAATATAATTTTTAATATTAATAAACAAACCGAGCTCTTTATAAAGGGTGTTCCAAGTATAGGTTGCTTTTTGAATATTTGTGTCGTGTTGATATTTGTGTAGTGAAAATATTGCAGCGTTTAGCTACAGAGAGATATATCATTGAACAACTCGTGTGTGCAGGAACGGTTAGAAAAAGCCATACGGAAGTGCAATAAATAATGTTCCATAGAAAACAGCTGCTGGAAAATAGATTAAAAATTTAAGGAAATTGGTAAAGTACAGACTGCACATAGGCGCGTTTACAATCGTAATGATCTCTCATTACAACATGCTGCTGCTGTAAGGCAAGTATTGCTGAAGCTCTGGAAATGTCAATTCACCACTGAGATCAGCAATTTTGCGTCAAAAATACGACTCTTCAAACATTTTAACCAAAGATTTTTTAAAGGCCTGCAAAATACAACTAACACAAGAATTAAAGCCAATTGATCGGCGTACGTTTTTCAATTAGGCCTGACAAAGACAGGAAAAAAATTGTGATTTTTTTGTAGCAAAAAATTATCTTCAGTAAATTATTAATAGCTATGCTAATATAAAACATTATATAGTACATGTTACATCAAACTCAAATACTATAGTTTTCTAACACACATTTTTTTAACAATCTCTTAATATAACAAAATCAGCAGATTTTGTTTCTGTCGGAAGATTGTTAAAGTCTATCAATCCTTTATAAAACAAGCTATTTTGTGCAAAGGAATAATTACCCATTGGCACATAAAAATCATATCTAGCTCTAGTATTGTAACCATGAATATATCTAACAAAATGTAATTTTTCCAAGATATGTTCAGGATACATTCTGTGATTTTTCGTCTCAGAGATATGTTAATTCTGTGATTTTTCGTCTCAGGGATATGTTAACAAACACAAGTGCAGACAATGGGGTGAAGATAATTCACGTATGATACTAAAGAAACCATGGACCACAGAGAGTTATTGTTTGGTGTAGTTTTTAGAGAACAGATGTAATTGGCCAATATTTCCTCGAAAATGCAACCGAGCAGTGTAACAAGACATGAGTATAAATCGATGATAGAAATCTCTTTTGGAATAAATTAGATGGAATAGATATCCAGAGTATCTGGTTTCGACAAAAAGGTAAGCTCGGAATATAGCCAATAATACAGTTGACCATTTGAGAAAACTATTTCAAGACCGAATAATTCCACATAGAGGAAAGGCTAACTGGCCGCCAAGGTTCTACGATTTAACGTCATTAGACTTTTTTCTGTGGGGCTTCTTAAAGAAAAAAGTCTATGCTGATAATATAATTACTACTATTGGTGAAATATAACCGCAGTTATGCGAAAAAGTTGTAGAGAATTTTGCCAAAAGAATGATATCCTGCCAAAGGTCAAGAGAGGGTCACTTACCCGATATGGTGTTCAATTAACTACCATATTTATATTTTAATTTAAAATATAAATTTTATAGGGTTTAAGTAGTTTGAGCGTTTTATTATGAATTCAAAAAGCAACCTCAAATTTGAACATCCTTTATAATAGCGTTCACAGTAGACTAATCATCAATATACAATTAAACGATTTACATAGCATACTAAAGAAGTCCTTATGATTGGATAATTCAGATTAATAAGTCAGTATCTGATATCTAAAGAAAATACATTTCCCAGCTTTAAATAAAAAAAACAATGTTAGGCCATACCTTTAAATAGTATGATTATGTATGGGACGATATTTGGTTAAAATGGAAGTTTAAAGTCTTACATATATATTAAGATTTTTTTTTATCATTAAAAGTATAAACATTAGTGAACTAATAAGAGTGTCACATTAAAAAATTTCAAATAAGTTGACATTTTTTTGATTTCCCTGTATAAACTGTTATTTAATAACTTATTTGACAATAGGATTTTCGTTTTCTATTTTCTGATTAGCTTAACAACAGATTTTTTAATTTACTGCACATTATTTTTATTCTCTTTTCAAATTAACATATATTTAAATAACATACACTACTATCTGCTGAGCGAATTCAAGATTGCATAAAATAAATAATAATCACCCGATATCGGAATAAGTTTTATGTATGTATTATTTCAATGGCAAAAAAGTTTCCTTATAGCGTCGATAACATATTAAAATATTAAAGGACGTTTCACGCAACCCATAATTCGTTTAATTTGCCCGTGTTATTTAAAAACAATTAAGAGACTTCCCCTCAACTAAAATATCATTATTAAAAATATTACTGCGTGCCTAATAGCACTATTACCTAATAGTACTATTACAACGCTTGGTCTCAAATTTGGCTTGGCATCCTCTATTTTAAAATTTTATGCATCCCAGTATGTGGTCACTCTTCCATCTAATGATATTTTCCGAACATTTTTGTTATCGTTTTTACCAGCTTTTTTGAGTTTCCCGGCTATTAGTGGACTCTATTTTCTATGGTTTTCTATAATACATGTAATGAGAAAGCTGAAGTTCTTCATATAATATATGATATAGACGCCTGCATTTTTAGTGGTCCATTTAACTTCCTGAAGATTTAATAATTGTGCATATTACCGAACCTTGAAAGCACTTTGCCGAGGTTTTCATAATATATTATTATTATGAATTACATAACTTCAGTTTTCTTTTCTATCTAACAACATACACTGCCAATTAACCATTTTTATGTATTTTATTTTAGGCAAATTTCTGGAATGCGAGTCAAGAATTTTAAAGTAATGATCTATGTTCTATTAATAATTGCATTACCGAAATTTTATAGTGAAGCAGCAAAACGTGGAAGAGCCTTTAGAGAACCAAAAAAATACTGTGGCCCTAAACTTGTTCAACAGTTGCACGATTTTTGTGAATTATTTTATGGACCTTCGGACAGTACGTTACTTTTTTAATATTATTTAAAATATACCTATCAGAGTCAAGCACTGCGTAAGACTGGAGTGACATCTCCAGAATCATCATAATCCCAATTGACTAAAATCCAGCCTGCGGTTATTCACACTAAACATAACCGCGTAAGAGGAAATTGATGAATACAGCCAAATTTTAGAAGTGATAAATTAAAATACTAATATAGTTTCTATAGCTTTTAGCTCTCATTAGCCCTTAAAATAAAAAGGAGTAGATATAATATTTAGGGCTATTGAAAATATGTTTTAGGTTGTTATTAAACCAGTGCTGGAAACTTAAAATCGCACCAATTAAACTTCATTTAGTCTGAAGTAAAAAAGAAACGTAGTATACGGTGAACAAAGTTAACAACCTCTTTATATCTGCGTTTGAAGGCTTTTATAAAACTTAGAACGATTTCTTGAAGTGAAAAATCATAATATTTTGGCCCCGCTGTCTTTCCCAGCTCCAAGATCCCTTCTCGTGAAGGTTTTTGTAAAACAAATAATTTCATATTTCGCATATTTAGGCTTGGTGAAATTTAATATTGTTACGTCGACATTAATATAACGTTTATAATGTTTGAATTTGGGAAGCGGCATAAATTTCGAAAACAAAAATTTTAAAATTTATTCTTTCCGAAAACATATATTTCGAATAAAAAAAAGTTCAAAAACACTATGATCGAATGCTAATAATTTCGAATCTCACACAGTTCGAAAAAAAATTTTGAAATTGTTCGATTGATATAAGATTCAGTTAAATATAAATTTGGAATAATAACGTTTGAAAGTTCAAAGATAAATGTTTGAAAATCTGTCTGTCAATGCCAGTGATAATCGAAAAAGTTTAATCAAAAATAATTCGCAATTTAAAAATATTCCCTGTCATGAAAACTAACCAATAACTATATGGAGATTTTGGTTAGTTATTGTTTCTTTATACTAATTTTGATCCTTCACTTATTTAGGTTTATCTCTAGGAAAAACTATTATTTTTGAAAATATTTTTAAATGTATCTTCGAATGTAGATTTTTCTATGTATTTAATGTTTATTATAAAAATTAATACCTGTTTATTTTCTCGGGTCTTGACTTGTTCATAGCCACAAACCAAGATAAAGTTCCAAGTATTATTTTTTTGTCAAAAATGTATTTTACTACTAACTAAGCTAAGTCCCACTTTATCAACTATTTAATGCCAATGGAACTGTTGGCTTTTCGAATGTTTTGTAATCGAAATTACTTTCGTTATCCTTTTTTTCGAATTTCTTAGCTTCCGAATTTATTCTGGTTCAAACTTATTTGTATTCGTAATTTTAGTTTTCGAACTTTTTATAATTCAAACAATTTATAATTCAAACTTTTTGACAGTGGAACTGAGTATTTTTGGAAATTTATGTTTCGGAATTATTTCTTTCAAAGTAATTACCTAAGCCCACTGGATTTTGTATCACTCTAACTGGTTTATTATGACAGATACTTTCTATTTTCATATGGCTTTTTATGGTGGGTATTTGTGCATTAACTTCACAAGTCACAAATATATAAAATCCGACTATTTGGAAGATTTATTCTTCAAATTAAGCTAAGAATCATTGGTGTCAAAATTATTAACATAACGTTTATAATGCTTGAATTTAGGAAGCGGTATAAATTTCGAAATCAGTTATTTCAGAACCTGATTTGCGAAAAACATTTATTTCTAATGAAAAAAAGTTCGTATTATATATAATTCAAACGACAAGAATTTCAAAACGCTTGGATCGAATCTCACACAGTTCGAAAAAAATTTCGAAATCGTTCGAATGAGATTCAATGAATTATTCATTTAGAATAATAACGTTTGAGTGACATCAAGTTCGAAGACAAATGTTTGAAAACCTATCTGTCAATGCCAGTGATAATCGAAAACCATTAATCAAAAATAATTCGTAATTTGAAAACATTCGCTGTCACGAAAACTAGCCGATAACCATATGGAGATTTTGGTTAGTAATTGTGTCTTTATGCTAATTTTGATTCTTCACTAGTTTTGGTTTATCTCTAGGAAAAACTATTGTTTTTGTAGTTCATTTTTGAAAATATTTTTAGGTGTATTCTCGAATGTAAGATTATACGTCTGATTTTTTGACTTATTTAATATTCATTATAAAAATTAATACCTGTTTATCTTCTCGGGTCTTGACTCTTTCATAGCCACAAACTAAGATAAATATATAAGTATTAATTTTTTGTCAAAAATCTATTTTACTACTCAATTTGGAATTAAAAAAGTATTCAACGAAGGATACTGTTACTTAGATAAGTACACTTTGTCAACTATTTAATGCCAATCGAAAGGTTTACTTTTCGAATGTTTTGGAATCGATCTTATTTTCATTCAATCTTTTTTTTTAACTTCTTGGCTTCGAATTTATTGGGGTTCGAACTTTTGCATTCATACTTTTAGTTTTCGAACTTTTCGGAATTCTAAATTTTAATACGAACTTTTTGTCATTGGAACTAATTTTATGTTTTGAAATTATTTATATCGAACTTTTTGTTTTCGAACTAATTACCTAGACCTATTGGATGTTATATCACTGTAGCAGGTTTGTTATGACTTATATTTATTTTCATATGGGCAAACTTTGTTTTTTATGGTGTCTGCTTATTTTGCGTATTACCTTCACAAGTCACAAATAAATAGAATCCGACTATTTGGAAGATTCAGCTGATTCGGGAGATTTAGAATATTCTACTGCTTTTTTGAAGTGTAATTTTAATTTATGCGAAACAATATAATATGTATAATTTGAGGTGACACAATGATGACGTCACCAAGTCGGAAGTTGAAATATCATGACAAGAGTTATGCGCGATATGCTTATTTGTAGATTATGTTCCTTGTATTAAAAAAAAATCATTATTTTTGCATTTTTAATTTCTTTTTTTTATGGTAGGGGCGCGAAATTTAGATTTCGCCCAGGGCGCCATTTGGACTAGATCCGACACTGATAAAGGTTAATTACCATGTTTTGTATGTGTCATCATACACCAAATAGTACCAAATAATTCTTTGATAGGTCATATTGTGATTCTTCTTAAAGTGAATTCACACTGTGGAAGAAATATGTAACTTATGCAAAAAGCGTCTTTATAGCACATTGCATATTTGCCACCTCGATTACGACTCGGTGGTAAATCTTCATTTCTAGTGCAATAAACATGCACTGGTTGGATAAAAACGATTAAATAATGAATAGCCGAAATCGTTAGATTTTTAAATGCGAGAATAATGGACTTAATGATGATGATAAGTAATGTGATATTTTTAACGACATGAGTCTATGTCTCATAATACCTATTAGGTCCAGTTGATTTCTTTATGCCAGTCGCGTCCATATAAAAAAATTTCCCGAAATGTGTAATAAAAAATTTGACCCGGCACTGTTATAAACTTTTATAACTATTTCTGCCTCTCAGGTCAAAATTACATTAAAAACTTTCTGTTGTTTTCTTGAGAAAGTTGGCTGGAAATTTTCGAGTTAAATTAGCAAAACTCTTTTACCATTAGTGGCCTTGAATGAATGAAGGAATGAATGTAAAATCATATTTTTAATTGATTTCAGCCAACAAACTAATACGAACTTTTTGTTCTAAAATCAGACAAGAAATAATGTTTTATTGTTTAGTATTTTTTATTTTTCAGTTTTAAAAAATTAAGGTCCATTGTCTTGTAGTAAAACTTATCCCTGAAACAGCTAAATTTAGCAAAACAATACAAAAAAAACTTATTTTCATCTGTGTAGAAAATGTGACGAGTTTCAAAAAATACATAGAAGAGTTTTAAAAATATGCTCGAAAAAAGCCAAGAAGATACCTTACTTCTGGGAAACCCGGTGTAATTTTGTAGAGTTTTGAAATCATGAAAGTAACAAGTTCATAGGCTCTTTCGGTAATATTGTAAATGCAATTTCATGAAGAGTTGAACTCTTTTAGCAACTGGTTAAGAGATGTTAAGAATCAGATCGTAGAACGCCACCTACAAACAAGAAAGCTGTGAAAGAAAGATTAGTGTATTCTAAGACAAGGTTAAGTAACAATTATAAAAGTTACGTGCACAATTGTATGCTAGAGTGATTGAGTTGAGTATTAATTACGTATTGCAAAGTGGTTTTTATTACTATTTCCTTATTGATTCTTCTACAAATTATTTCCTTTTTCTGTTTGTCGCATTTTCGACTGACAATTAAATATACACGATGCTCTAGGAATTTTTACATTTAATTAGGCCAAATATACCCTTGAATGTATTTTAAAAAAAATTACTGATTGCACAACCGTTTAACTATTACATAACATCTTGTTTCATTTAGTTGAGGAAAATGACCAGACGAATCAGCGTTTGATAGCCGAAGAATGCTGTAATGCTCCTTGCAGTATCCTGTACATAATTATCTCTTACTGCAAGAAACCTAGAGAGTAAGTAATATATACTTTAATTATTCTATATGACAAAAAAAAGTTTTCTAGATCGGGGAAAAAGTAAAAGGTTGCTAGACGCAAAAAACAGGAACCATGGCTTTCCCAGTACACTATGCTGACCCTTTTGGAGATAAATGGAATTTATATTTTTTTGTAGTCAGTATGTAGATACTCAAGTTTCAATAAGTTAAAATAATTAAAACCACATAAAAAAGGTGGAAAGTTGTTTTCTCCTCCTCTTGGTTTAACGTTTAGTACAGACGCAGGAAAGAACTATAGGCTAATGCTAACAATTTTTTGTTATATTTTAAGAATGTTTATTTCCTTCTTCAGAATTTCCCAATGTGAATTAAAAATAAAACAGTTCGTTGCAGTCCAGTTTCTGAAAATATTGAGTAATTAATTTAACTAAATTATTAAAATTTTATTTGCTAAGTTAGATCGACACAACTCTCAGTGAAGATACGTCGCTACTACCAGCTTTTTTCTTCGGTTCTAATTTTTTCTTTTAATAGTCAGTCACCACTAATCCTGTCATTACCAAAAGCAGACAAACAAGAGGTGCCTGTCAAATCTATTTTTAGTGCTTTTAGTTCGCCGTTACAGAAACTGGAAAAATAGCTTCAGGAGAATATGCAGCCGACAGTCGAAAAACTTTCATACGTAAAAAGACTCAGAGAATTTTACAAGACATAGTTGAAAAATATATTATTTTATATTATAGCAAGCCTAGATGTCAAATCGCATCCTAGTATTCCCTTCGACGAAGCATTGGATAAAATTGTAATGAACGAGGATTTCCAGGCCCATTTAACACAACTCTCAACTGTCTTAAAAATACTTATTTTTCGTTTAATGGGAAAATCTATGCAGAAATGGGCGCTACTTTAATGGTGCTCCATATCACCAGTAGGGGCTAATTTATATACAATATATTTGGATAATGACGCTCCTGATAAAGAAAACTTAAAACCCAAAATATGGATTCGTTGTGTGAATGACATATTTATTCTGATCATACGGTACTCGCCAATTTTATAATTCACGTAAATTAAATTCACCCCAGGATACATTTCATTCTAAAATTAGAAGAAAACCGCAAACTATCATTTTTAGAAACTCTGGTCAAAAAACTGCATAACGGAGGTATCAAATATACCTTGTATGGAAAACCAACAGCCGACAGATATTTAAACATAAGTTCACATCATCTCAATCAAATTCAAGTCGTAACTAATACCCTTATATCCAGATCCCTATTATTAAATGAAGCGCAAACGAGATATAAAAGCACTAAATTTAATATCTGGTATTTTAAACAAAAACGCATATACAAATTGAGTCATAGAGAAACCATTGATAACAGGGATTCCCCAATATCGAACACCAAAAATTGTGAATCGGAATGGCAATAAGTAGTCTTACCATAAGTATCAGAGATAGAAATAGAATTCATAGAAAATACAAACACTACATAAACCACAAGCAAGCATAAGCAAACTATTTGGAAACCAAACGACAAAATTTAATTGAAAAACTAATTCTGCTTGATTTTTTGTAGCTTTAGATTTATCCATGGTTGTCTTTCATACTGTTGCTACTTTCAATGATTCGTCATATTTACATAAATCATCTTCTTTGTCAGTTTCTGTGGCTTCTCGAATTATTCTGATCTTATAGTGCTCTATATTAGCCATTTTCTCACTTATTGATGTAGGCATAAGTTGGTTCTTTGTTTACTTCTGATGCTCATTTAATTTTCTACTCTTGGTGATATTTGCCTGTTTTGCTTAAATATTCGTCATGAATGTTATGAATGTCAGTGGTTTTGAATGTTCTTCTTTGGGTTTTCTAGTAGTTTGCCTATGTTTGTTTACCCAATATACCTCTAAATAAATAGCTTGTATATTGAGTTTTCTAAGAATTCTTCCATTTCCATCTGTGGTGCATTTTACATATGGTAAGACTACTTGTTGCCTTTACGATTGGTGTTCGTTGTTCGGGAACCCCGTTTATTAATGGTTTTATCTATGATACGATTTTTGTATCTCGTTTGTGTATGAGTTATTTGGATCTGGATATAAGGTTATTATCCACTGCTTGATTTTGTGTTGGATAATGGTCGGACCAAAAAATTTAATGATGGTAGTTCGCAGTTTCCTATATAATAGTAAATTATATCCTGGAGATAATTTAATATACGTGGGTTAGAAAATTGTCGAATTATGTATGTTCGGCATAAATACGTCATTCACAAAACGAATTCATATTTTGAGCTTTAAGTTTGCCTTCACAAGAGCTTGTCTCTCAAAGTATATCATAAATAAATTGGCCACTATTTGTGATATGGCAGGACCCTATGAAGCACCGTCTATTCGTTTAAAAATTTCCCAATAAATTGAAAATAACTATTTTTTTAGGCAATTTTCCGAGAGTTGTGTTATGTGGACAGGGAAATCCTCGTTCATTACAATATTGTCCAATGCTTAGGAGATTTGAGTATCCACAGAGTTAAAAAAAATATAGGTCCATCTCTGTCTCCAATAGAGCCAGCATATTGAACTTGGAAAGTCATAATATATATATATATATATATATATATATATATATAGGAGAAACAGAAATTTCAATTTCTGTGCGGTTTTTGGTCGTAAAAAGTTATACAAAACGAAACCAGTAACGGTAAGGATTACTCCTTCACCATTTTGTCGGGAATCGACAAAAGGGTGAAGGAGTAATCCTTACCGTTACTGGTTTCGTTTATATATATATATATATATATATATATATATATATATATATATATATATATATATTGAATAGGTGATGATAGTAATTAGTTTTTCAAGTTGCAATTTAAGATGGTTATTTAATAAATAAAATATTTACCTCTATTTTTAAATATTAATCGTACATTAAGTATATTATCTTCGGAATATATTCACTGAACAAATAACTGGAGAGATAAAATTGCCTCTAAACTGTAACATTTTATATATTTTATGGAAGAACCAGCTCTATTTAATAACACTAACACCTGATTTTGGTTTAGAGAAGTAATTAAAAATACTTTCGGAAGTAAGGAAATGGATTTTTATGAAAGTATCAAACGAAACGTAACCAATTCCGCATTAGACTTAATCAGGACGAGTTTTCCAACGTTATCTGAAACTACCAGTAAGAATATACGTAGAAGAAAACATATTCGAAGACGCCACAAGAAAATAAAAATGTGCACATGCAAGAACGATCCCAAAGTAAGTTTTTAAGTCAAAAAGCCTAGAGTAAAAACTGAATTTGTGTTTTTCGAAAATAAATAATTATTTTAATGAACTGTTAAATGCCTTTAATCAACAGCCAAACCAGAATTTTTAATTTCTTTGTTAAATTAATATTTTTGTGCAGAAGTATGAATTATATTATTGCTAGATAACTAACATAATTTAGTAGTTTTAGTCTTTTTAAAACAAAATGAACCTAGAGAAACTGTTTTAAGTTTTTAAAATGCTGAATTATTAATCAGAAGAACGACAAGACTCTAGTTAGATAATGTACCGATTCAGTTAATATTATCAGATGTATGGAATGAAGATTAGGAAGCGAAGAATCCCTTTTATATTTATTAACCATTTTAATGTTTCCTTTCACAACTTGCGCACACCATTATATATGTTCTCATAAATTTATTATGTTGGTCCAGTTTAAAGTATCTACTGTTTGTTTTTTTCTGATCAAGTTTCAGGAGAGGATGAACTTTGTCATTGATTCCTTTATGAGATATGTAAGTGCTACATAACCTAACCTAAGTAAAGACTTGATTATACTATAATTATCAGTTAAGATGGCTTGTTTTAAATATCAGTTTGTAGGCGATCTTTAATTATTTGTACAAACTTACAAATATGATCTGTATATATATATATATATATATATATATATATATATATATATATATATATATATCTATAAATATATATATCTTTAGGATGGGACAAATGTGTAACAAAAGAAGATTTCAACATTTTGATTTGTTACAAATGCTGTAAATATGGACACGCATCTAAAAATTGCTCTCAAAACCAAATATGTTCATATTGTTCCGGTTCTCACGTAGTTTGGCAGTGTAATAAAGAAAATCCTTCGTGTAAAAAATTTTAATTTAAAATTTAACAGAAACATAAATATCAGCATTCCGCACATAGTAACGAATGTCAAATTCACAAAGATAAGATAAAAGAAGCTCAACAAAAAATAATCTACAATAATTAAAAAAAAAAGTCAATGGATTTTCTCAAAATTTTATATTTAAATTCAAGATCATTAAAAAACAAATTAGATGATATCGAAATTCTAGCTGATGAAGAAAATGTTCAAGCATTAATATTAACAGTTTAACCGAAACTTCGGTTAAAAAAGACGAAGAAAAGTATTATAATTTTAAAAACTTTAAATCAATATATGCCACAAGAAACAAAAGAGGCGGAGGATTGGGAATTTTTGTCAAAAACAATATAAACATTGAAGTTCTAGAAAAAATTGAATGTGATATCTCATATTTTGCAATAGAATTTAAATTACCTAAATTACTCTTGTGCGGAATATACAAACCACCTTCAACAAAAAATGAGATTTTTTTAAAACTATTAGATGAAAAAATGGAAAAGTTAAATAAATTAAAAACAGAGTGTATTTTTATCGGCGACATGAACGTTAAACCTTATTAGACATATATTCCTCCAATGGTTATCGAATATGCAACACAAACATCCCTAGCCGAGAAACTACTAACAGCTCAACACTAATAGATCACGTTTTGATTAATTCTGATAAAATAATAGACCTACAACTAAAAACAAGTGCTCTTAGTGACCATCAAATACAGATTATTTCCATTCCAATAAAATTTAAAGCAAATGATCAAAAATCCAGGAACAAAAAAATTTTAATTAGAAAATTTTGTACGGATAACATAAAAAAGGAACTTACAGTATTAAATGAAAACAAATATTTTTTCAAAGACCCAAATGAATTATATAACGCTATTTTACAAATTTTTCAAAAAAGTTCTTACAGTACATCAGCAAAACTTAAAGAAAATTCCAAACCATGGTTCAGTCTTGAATTAGCAAAGTTAATTAAATATAGAGATAGGCTTTATGCAAATAAGAAAACTAACCCAAATAACAAATATTTTGAAGAAATTTATAAGGCTATAATAAATTTGTCAAAAAAGAAATAAGAAAAGCCAAACAAAATTATTTTAAAGAACAATTTTCAAGTAAAAACCAAAAAATTATTTGGGATAATTTAAATTTTATTTTAACAAATCAAACAAGAAAAACAGAAACAATTATTGATTATCTATTGGTTAATGATAGGAAAATTGAAGATACCCAAATTATATGTGAAGAAATGAACAATCACTTTGTAAATATAGGAGAACAACAAAATTCAACCAATGAGTGTCTATATTGAATCCACAGAAGAGAAGACTTTTTTTATTGATCCAGAAGAAATCTCAAATGATGAAATGGAAGAAATTATTGTTGGTTTAGATGCTAAAAAAGCTGCTGGTTTTGACAATATTCCTATTAAAATTATTAAATGTGTAAAAAAAGAATTAATTCCTATATTAATTTTTTTAACAAAAATGTCTGTTCATAAAGGTATTTTTCCAGAAAAAATGAAAATTGCTAAGATAGTTCCCATATTTAAAAGTGAAAAACGATATGAATGTAATAATTATCGACCAATATCTATATTACCAGTGTTTTCTAAAATAATGAAAAAATTATTACTAATAGATTAAATCAATATTTGAAAAATGAAAATTTACTCTTTAATAAACAATATGGCTTTCGCAGATTCAGGGATACGGAAACATCTGTTATGGATGTCATAACAGATATTCAAATTAAAGTTGATGATAATAAAAAATGCTGTTTACTATCCTTGGATCTGTGTAAGGCCTTTGATACAGTAAATCATCATATTCTTTTACGAAAATTATATAATGTTGGAATAAGGGGCAATATGTATAATTTACTTAAACATTATCTAAGTAAGCGCAGACAGTTTGTACAAATAAATAATGCAATAAGTCATCAAAAAGAAATAGTTTGTGGAGTACCACAGGGATCAATATTGGGCCAATTTTATTTTTAATTTATATAAATTCGGTTTCTAAATTAAATTTAAAAGACAATATTCAATTGTTTGCAGATGATACAACAATTATTTATTTTGATGATAATTGAAATGAATTATTTTTTGATATAAAACATGATCTAGAACTAATTTGTTTCTGGCTTAAATCTCACAAACTATCATTAAATTTTAGTAAATCTTCTTTTATGTTAATAAGTAAAACAAAGATAAATTCTGATATATCCCCAATAGTAATAAGCAATAACAAAATTAAATATTCAAATACAACAAGATGTTTAGCATTAATTATAGATGAAAACTTAATTTGGAAAAATCATATTCAGAGTATAAGAACCGCTATAACTCCATTAATAGGAGTATTATACAAAGCAAGATATTTCGTACCATTAAAATTCTTAAAAAACATATATTATTCTTTAATATATTCTAAATTCCAATATCTAATTTCAATTTGGGGAACTGCGTGTTCGTCACATATTAAACCTTTAAAACAATTGCAAAATAAAACTCTAAAATGTATTTATAAACTACCATATTTGGAACCTTCTATTAACCTATATAAACCTAACGGATTTTTAAACTTACAGAATATTTATAATTTCAAAATTTGCGTTTTAATACACTCTACTATTAATAATGGAAAAAAATCAATTACAGACCATTACAATAAAAAGTAACTTTGGGAAAAAAATCAATTCTCCACGATGTTTTAAAAATATATAATAACTTACCAGAGACTATAAGACATACAACAAAATTACCAATATTTAAAAAACAATTAAAAATACATTTTTTACAAAAATAAAAATGAATAGATTTTTTTTTAAATATTTATTTCAACTTAGTTTTTATATTATATTGAATTATAACATAGGAGTTTTTTCATTTATTACAACTTTATTATTATTATTTTCTATTGTTATATGTCACATTCCATGTAATAAACTTGTAAAGTTGGTTTGGAATAAAGCAGTTTAAAGTAATTTGATCTCTTAGCTGATTTAATATATTCACACGTTTCAGTTCCACGATTCGTAAGATGTGATTACCGATGCTGAAAATCTAGGCATATTTTATAGTCGTTTCTGTTGCTTACATATCATTATATTTTAGATAATAATTGTATACATTGTAAGAAAATTATAAATAGGTTTTACCCATTCATAACAATTCATAAAAAGGGCAACTAAATTTTATGAACTCTCCTAAAGCCGATTTAGATGCAAAATTCAGTATATTTTCCAAAACACTTGTGTTTGCTTTCCATACCCCTTTTATACTTCGCCAGAATTTATCCAAGAATAAAAACTATAGATAGGTTTGATTGTTGGTTAGGGAATCCAAGTTTTAAAAAGAGTTAAGTGAGATAAAGTCAACTGATAAATATTTTATATTTAATTTTGATGTAATACATATTTTTGCTTCTGACTAACTAGTGTTTATATCTAATTTAATTATTGGACATTTCCACATGTTAAATGCATAATTAAATAAATATAAGTGAATTTAGTATCACTTATTAAATGTCGACGGACCAACATGTCGAAAGCGCTTTCTTATCAGCTTATTATTGAGTTGTCCAATATTAACACTTTCACATTCGTTTAAAACTCTTTGATAAGATCAAAATGGGTCTATTTTACAAATTTAGATTCATAGAATATATATCTTAAAGCAGAAAATAATGTGGAATAATGTTTCACATTTCGAAAGATTGGTGGAGACCTGTATATGTTGTAAAATGTCGTAACTTATTCTCTACAAAAGCATTTCGCACGATATTTATTCTCTATTTGCGTTGCAATAAGTCAGGTAATATTAATATCTTACGTATAAAATTAATTTTTCAGCTTATTGAAAAAGAAAAAGTGTTAATGTCAAGAACTGTGCCTGAATACATTGTTGGCTTCGCGGACTACCATGAAAATGAACCTATTATAATAGCTAAGTAAGTCTTTGTAATTAATAATGAATTCAATTAATTAATTGTAAATAGGTTTAGATTTTCATAATAAAAATTGGGTGAAACAGTTAGTGGCTTTTTAATTTATCAAATAATGTCTAAGTAGAAATAACTGTAATAAAATAATACCGATCTATTAATTATTTATGAGAATCGGTTAAGGTTTTCATAATAATAAATTAGTAGATTATGTACGAATTTATTAGCAATCGATATAGTCTCCCTGTTATTCAAGACATTAAAACTGACATCACAGTTACAATAATTTCTAGCGGTTACTAATTCTGTTCATGTAATGTAACTTTTGCTATTTCCATACTTTTATTTTGTTTGTGTTTTAAAATAGAATACCAATCGAAATATTTTCTAGTTTGGTATTTTAAACATTTCTTTCGTTCTTAAGAACTTACCTTGGTCACTTCCATCTAATCGAGTCATGAAACGTCGACACTAGGACACTATGATCCCTGCCTGGAACAATGCAATGCCGCAGGTGCAGTGATCCGTTTCATCATTATCAGACGCCATAGACTAGCCAGCTCTGTGTGGAGCAAATGCAAAAGATGGAATCAGCAGAAAGAAGAACTACTCCTCTGGCTAATAGCACAACCGTCATTGGACTATGTTTGTTTTACATTTTATCCTGTGACATTGCAGGACATATTCCAGAAAGATGATCATCGTGTCTTTTTTTGGCGTTGGTGAAACGTGAAATAAAAACATTCCCATACACTTTTTTTCCAACGAAAATCAGAGACCAGAGTGTAGTCTAGTGCTTATTATATGTATCTTATTTAAGGAACACTGACTCAAAAAAAGCTCATAAAAGCATTATTTAAATCATGACATTAAAAAAAATGCTCTGCGAAGTACTTATACTGTCCACATTAAATATTTGTATTTATATTTACGGAACCGTTTATAGTCTTTGGATATAAAGTGAATCCAAAAACTCCGAAATTCTTGTTTACGATTAATATTTGGGATCCGCCGTAAAGAGAGAATTTTACATAAATTGAAGGACATTTACACCCGTATTCACTAAACAGATTTAAATTTAGACCAGGTCTAACTTGACAATTATAGGTTTAATATGACATTTTTGACAATTGAACAAATACATTTTCTAAATGTCACAATTACAAAATGACAGTGACATAAGCGAAACATACCTGGCGAACTAAAAGTTTTAGATACCATGACAACTAGACCTGGTCTAACACTTAAACCTTTTTAGTGAATGCGGGGTAAGTGATTAAACATGTATAATAGAATAATTTTGCATACAAATTGTTTTTTTAATAAGATTAGTAAATACAAAAAGCCTCCTTATTTATCTAATGGAATCCTCAATATAATTTTAATACCCTTAAAAAAAACTTTAACTATCCCTTCACACAGTAAAGAATATTGTCGACCTTTTTCCTACAGTACAGTGTCGTATATAAATAATAGTATTGATCTTGATTTAATATTTCCTGTTGCTGCTTTCAAAAGTCATATAAAACCAAGATCGATTATTTGAACAGTAGTAATTTGTTCTATGGAAATAAATGTAATTTTTCACGTAAAATGCAGTCCTGATTATACAAAAAAACTACATAAGAATGTGGTCCCTTTTTAGAATAAAATGTTTGATGATTCTTTATATTTGTGCCTTCCTGGTGAAGAAATATCTTCTCTTCCTGGTAAAGTCATTCGGAGAATTGATGACCTTGAGTGGTGTGAGTGATTTGACTTGCACTCGGTCATCATTATGCGAGTGGTTTGTTATAATCCGTCTAGATTCGTGTTACTCTATTTCGAGATTCCGAAACTGTAGGTCAGAAAGGGCACAGCATAGGTATTAATTGCTCTAATGCGGGGTTCAGTTCTGCCGTCAGAAGAGCTCGCACTCTTTGAACTGATTTTTCAGCTTGGTCTTTCCTTGCCTATCCTGGAGCAGTCTAGCTTGTTGGAACTCTAGGTATTTGTAGGACTCTACTTGGTTCATCGCTAGAACTATTTCTCCATTGGGTAGGGCTACATCACCATTAATGACTTTGCCTTTTACGATGTTTAAGGCTTTACGATTTTCCATTCCAAATTCCATATGGATGTCTTACGAGAAAGTGTATGTCACGTCAATAAGGTTTTTTAGTTGGTTATGAACCATAGAGATTAATATCATCCATATACAGAAGGTAGGATATGGTGCGGAAGTTGTCTCTAGTGGCTTTGATGTTGAAGCCATGTCCTGTATTGTTGAGCAAAGTGGAGAGGGGGTTCAGCGCTAAGCAGAACCAAAGTGGACTTAACGAGTCTCCTTGGTAAATTCCCCTATTGATGTGTATCTCATTGGTGGTAAAAGATTGATCGCCATTATAGATCCTCAGGTTCGTTCTCCACTGGTTTTTGATAGTTGCCAGGAAATTGATGATTATATGTGGCGTTGTTTTTTCTGTGCCTGCTTTAGTACCACAGAGTCGATGATAAGTTGTTCTTTGCATCCTTGCTGGTCTGGAATGCATCCCTTCTGTTCCTCAGCTAATAGGTTATAACTGTCAATATAATGCTAGATACGATTTGCAATGCATCCTGTTAGGATCTTGTACATGGTGGGCAAACAGGTGATTGACCTGTACTGGACGGGTCTTCTGTTCTATTGTTTTTGGGTAGCGTAGTTGTAGTGCCTAGCATAAGAAGTGCGGGGGTTGTCTCCGGATGATGCATTATTTTAGTAAAATGACGGGCCATAACTTCATGGAGGACCTCAAATTTCTTATACCAGAGATTGTAAATATGGTCAAATCCTGGCGACTTCCAGTTGATCGTTCCCTTAATAAAGCTGCCAACTTCCTCCTTGGTGATAGAGTCAAATTCCATTTGTGGTGTTTGAATCTGAGAACGTTGAGATTGTATCCATGTAGCATTTCGGTTTTTTTTTGTTTTTCCCAGATGTTCAACCAATACTCGGTCAAATATTCTTTGCTCGGCAGCATCTTCTCAGACATGTCAATGTCCTAGTAGAGCTTGTAGTTTTCGTTTTCAAGTATGGATGTTGGTGTATAATGATAGTAAGGGTCTGTGTTCTCCGTTAGTTTGTATGTTGGGGTAATGCTTGATGAACGACCTTCGCTGCTGAGTTGTGTCTCGCGGTGTATTCAGTTCCGACCATTATTCTACATCCACTCGTTATGTGATCGATCGTTTCTCTCTGCTGGTGACATCTCCTACACCTCTCGTCTTCAAGGGTTGTGTCCTTGATGATGTGCTTTCAGTAGTTTCTGGTTGCTATGACTTTGTCCTGGATGGCAAGCAGGAAGCCTTCTGTTTCGGGGAACAGTTGCCCTTCTTGTAACCACGTATATGAAAGCTTTTTATGTATATGGTCTTGCTTTATGTGGTATCTGTGTCTTCCGTGAAGTGTTTTTTCAGACCAGGTGTTTATCTTTTCTAGTCGTGATTGGATGTGACTGTATGCGTCTGTTGCGTGGCTCGTTTGAGGCAGGTCGAGGGGTGTATAATTCTTGTCTGCCTTCACTACTGCCTTGTGGAGGTTAGTTTGTTTGTTGTGGAAGAATTTTCTGGTTGTTATGACGTTGTCCTTGATGGCGAGCAGGAAGTTGGTAAATTTGTTTTTTATTTAGCGATTGTATATCTATAATTCCCCTCCCTCTTTCTTTTCTCTCGATGGTGAGTCTTTCCTTGCATGCATTGGGATGTAACTTCTTGTGTTTAGTGAATTCAGAGCGTGTGAGAATGTGAATGTTTTCTATGTCTGTGTGTGACCATTTAATGATAGCAAACGAATGCGTAAAAATAGGTATGGCGAAGGTGTTAATAGCTTTCGTTAGATTTCTGGAATTCAGTTTTGTTTTTAGTAGCTTTGTGAGCCTGGTTTTAAATTCCTTGAGCTCTGATTTGATATGGGTGTGGTTAATTTTGGTGCTTTGATGGAAGCCTAGGTATCTGTATGTTTCTTCTTTAAGCAAGTTATCTATAGTTTCATTGTTGATTGTTTCCCTGGTAGGGTGGTCTTTCCCCTGTCCCTTGTTGATATGAAGTAGCTTGCATTTACTTATGCCAAATTCCATGTTGACATCCAGGGTAAACGTTTCAGTAATTTTAAGGAGTTTCTTTAGCTGTGCCTTTGTGCTTGCATATAATTTTATGTCATCGATGTACAAGAGATGGTTTATTTTCTGTACGTTATTTTTTTGCTGTTTAATTTGGAATCCGAAGTGAATCTCTCCGGAATATACCTCGTCTGATGTAGATCTCTTCTGTCTCGATGTGCTCTTTTTGTGTTCTCAGGTTGATTTTAGTTTTCCACGTACTCATGATTTGTGTAAGAAATTACCTGATGTTTTTATTGACTTTATATAATTCTAGCACTCTAGTTAGCCAACTGTGAGGTATCGAATCAAAAGCTTTTTTATAATCTATGTAACTAGTATGAAGGTTTCTATAACTTTTTTTGGTTTGTTCCATGATGACGCTGTCTATAATTAGCTGCTCCTTGCATCCTCGGCTGTTTTTCCTGCACCCTTCCTGTTCCGTTAGAATATTTTTGTATCTTAGGTGTTGTTCTATTCTCCTGGTAATTACTGCTGTGATGATCTTATATAGAGTTGGAAGGCACGTAATAGGTCGGTAATTTGACGGGTCCGTATTGTATGAATTTTTGGATTTAAGGTATGTTATTCCTTGGGTGAGAAAACTGGGGAGTGTGCTAGGTTTTAAAATAATTTCATTAATTTGGCGAGTGAGAGCTTCATGTGTGGAGGTAAACTGTTTGTACCAGAAGTTATGAATGTTATCTATTCCAGGACATCTCCAGTTATGCGTGTATTTGATTGTTTCTGCAACATCTTGTATTGTCATTGCAAAGTCCTTTTGTTCCTCCAAGCACTTGTGTCTGTCTTCTTCCGCTTAAATCCGTGAAGCATTATTATTGTGTACTTTCGGTTCTGACCAAATACTTTTCTAGTATTCTACGATTTCTTGTTTGGTCGGTGGTTCTATTACTCGTGCCTCCTCATTGCTCATGATTTTTTGGTAGAACTGTTTTTCGCTTCCTCGAAACAGGTTGTCAGCATCCGTTCTTTCATTTGATTCTTTGTATCTTCGGAGTCTTGCGGTATACACGGATAATTTTTGCTTCAGAGTGTCAAGGATTTCTGTAAGGGTGTGATCAAGATTTGATTTTCTCTACACTTTGTGTGATACGTTTTAACTTGTTGCCGTTCATGGATTGGGTAAGATGTCCAATTCTTTTCTAATTTTGTTTTCGATCCTTATCTGCCATTTGACTTTTGGTTTTCTGTGTCGTGGCGGGAGTTTCTGATTGTTCTGTGTTATCGTAGTTATAGCTGCTGCGTAGATCACTGTATGAATGTCCTCAATTGTGCTCGTATTCGTTATGTACTCGGAAATTATATGTTCCTTGATGGTCTTTAGGATTTTATGTGTGTCCCGTTTGAAGATTACACGAGGAATGTATGGATCTTTTGTTGTAGGATCGGAGCCTGACTATTTATTTAGATGTGACTTCATTTCTACTTTGATTGCTTGTGTGAGAGACGGTCCGAGTTGTAGCTGTGTGTATGGTGCTTTGAGCGAATGATTCACTTGTCCTGTGCGTTGTATAGTGCTTGTCATCTGTCGTGAGTTGTTGCTGGGTGCTTCGCCCTTACTGAGCAGCATTGAGTGAGGTTGAAGATCCTCTTGCACAAAGTTGGGCTGGTTTGTACGTGGGATCGGTTCGGCATCTGCCCCACAGTCAGCAGCTAACATAGCTTTGATGTTTTGCAATGCGAGTGGGATGAGCTTACTGGTCTTAATGATGACTCTTTTTTGATCTGTTACTCTCTGTTCTGTGATAAGTGATTTGTATTCTGGATATTGTGCTATGAAAAGTGTATACAGTTTATGTCCATACCCTGATGAAATTGTCTCAAGTTTGGTAGCGGTGTAGTAGGAATGCATCACCGTTCGATTAATTTCATCTGTCCATTTTAACCTCTTTCTTAATTTACCTGCCTTCGAGTTGCAGGTAGTCGTTGCGATATATCCGCTGTTGTAATGGGCTCAAGTTGTTGTGTTTGGTTAGCATCTGTGTCAGATTTATTTGTGTATCATTTTGGGCAGCGCATGATCGGTTCGCTCTATAATGCAGCTCATGCGTTCCCTGCCTTTCCCGCCTTGGTGGGTGCCAGCTTAGCCGGCAAAACACTTTCGGTGGGTCTATTTTCCTTTGCCTGGTCGTGATCGTTTCGGTCGAGCTGTCCTTTGCCGCAGCGTCCTCGACCGTTACGCTAGTCGCCCGATGTTTTGTTGTTTGGATTGATGTTTTGTGGTGTTAGAAGCTCAAAGTGTCCCGACATCGGATCGCCTGTTAGTAGAAGGTAGATCATTTTATTGTGTGTTTGTTTGCCTATTATTGTTAGTCTCTCTTTAATGCACATCTGTTTTGTTCTTGTTGTTCTTGGTTTTGAGAAAATATGGAAGATGTGCTTCTGGGTTTCCAAGAGAGCAAATATTTCTAGTTATGTCAATTAAATAAGTAATATTTTCGATTTGAATTGAAAGGTGATTTTGGGACTGCTTGCGGGGATTGTTTTATATGTGTGGATGTTAATGTCCCAGTAGAGCTTGTAGTCTTCATTTTCATGTATGGATGTTGGTATATAATGGTAATAAGGGTGTGTGTTCGACGTTAGTTTATATGTTGTGGCTAATACTTAATGAACGACCCTCGCTGCTGAGTTGTGTCTCCGTTCTGGCTATTATTCTGCATGTGATCGATCGTTTCTCTCCGCTGGTGACATCTCCTGCACCTGTTGTCTTCAATGGTTGTGTCCTTGAGGATGTGCTTTTGGTAGTTTCTGGTTGTTATGACGTTGTCCTTGATGGCGAGCAGGAAGTTCGTAAATTTGTTTTTTATTTAGCGATTGTATATCTATAATTCCCCTCCCTTCTTCTTTTTTCTCGATGGTGAGTCTTTCCTTGCATGCGTTGGGATGTAACATTCTGTCTTTAGTGAACTCAGAACTTATGAGAATGTGAATGTTTTCTATGCCTGTGTGTGACCATTTAATGATACCAAACGAATACGTAAGAATAGGTATGGCGAAGGTATTAATAGCTTTCGTTAGATTTCTGGAGTTCAATTTTGTGTTTAGTAGTTTTGTGATTCTGGTTTTAAATTCCGTCTTGAGCTCTGATTTGATATGAGTGTGGTTAATTTCTTTGATGGAAGCCTAGGTATCTGTATGTTATCTATGGTTTCATTGTTGATTGTCTCCGTCGTAGGGTGGTCTCTCCACTGCCCCTTATTGATATGAAGTAGCTTGCATTTACTTATACCAAATTCCATGTTGGTGTCCATAGTAAACGTTTCTGTGATTTTAAGGAGTTTCTTTAGCTGTGCCTTTGCTCTTACGTATAATTTTATGTATTCATGTACAAGAGATGGTTTATTTTGTGTACGTTATTTTTTTGGTGTTTAATGTGGAATCCGAAGTTTGTGTTATTCAGTGTATTTGAGAGTGGATTGAGACAGAGGCAGAACCACAAAGCGCTGAGTGAATCTGCCTGGAATATACCTCGTCTGATGTAGATCTCTTCTATTTCGATGTGTTCTTTTTGTGTTCTCAGGTTGATTTTAGTTTTCCACGTACTCATGATTTGCGTAAGAAATTGCCTGACGTTTTTATTGTATAATTCTATAGAGCTTAACGTATAATTCTAGCACTCTGGTTAGCCAAGTGTGAGGTATCGAATCAAAGGGTTTTTTTTTAATCTATGTAACCAGTATGAAGATCTCTAAAATTTTTCCTGGTTTGTTCCATGATGACGCTGTCTATAATTAGCTGCTCCTTGCATCCTCGGCTGTTCTTCCTGCACCCTTTTTGCTTTTCCGTTAGAATGTTTTTGTGTACTAGATGTTGTTCTATTTTCCTGGTAATTGTGGCTGTGATGATCTTATATAGGGTTGGAAGGCAGGTAATAGGTCGGTAATTATTATTATTATTATTATTATTATTATTATTATTATCGAAATTGACAATCAATTTCTCAACAAATGTGAAACATGCATCAAACAGAGTAGGATGGTTTCTATTAATTTTATATGTTGTCCTGTAAGAGTTTTCTCAATATGTTGCAAGTACTGAGCATTACTGCCTTCTGGATGTCGAAGAATGTGTTAGTACGCAGTCCTATAATTTTCAGGTTCTCTTCTAGCGTTTTGGAACTAGTCCAGTTGATGATAAGATGATCGGTATCACATGAACTTTATACGTGAGTTGGCTTTGATTAATTTGGAGTAACGTGGTTGATCGTAGCCTGCGAGTAATAAGTCATTACTCACTGGTAGGAGAAATACGTACTTTTGCTTGACCACAAACATATTGATAATGTGGACAATATTAATTAGTCGTAGAAATATAAACTATAATAATTAGTTTAAATTATATGTAGAAGCTCGAAACTAGTCGACAGTCTTATGCAATTAAATTTTTTTTTCAGTAAACAAATACTCGATTTAATAACAACATTTATGATTATTATTAATTTCACTCCTAACAAAACTTTACTTGGTTTAAATTGTAAATATGAAGTTATTAAGAACGACGCTTGCTAAAATAATAGCTGTGTTGGATACACGTAAATGTATTTTTAGATAATGCAAACATAGTTTCGACATATCTAACAACACACACCTACATTTCGGCCATTTTAAATTTTTCTGAAATAAAATAGTAATTTAAGACGAATCCATATGCGCGATTTAGTTATGTATAGAACTTTTGTTATATAGCAGTCGCTTAATGATTAAAAATGTAATCATAATTTCAATAAACCAATTTAAGTCAGAGGAGTTACAAAAGGCTACAGGTCAATATATGAAAGGAGTAATGCAAATAACTTTCTTTCCAACAACTCGATTTAATTGAAAATGTTAGGTATACAAGATTATGCAGGGCCGCTTCCAGCCAAACTTCCAGAGCATGCTGGGCACGACGGGGATTAGGGTCTAGGGCGAAGGTTTGCAACGTGGAAAATATCGCTCACCAGTGGGCGAATAAAATTTGCATTGGGAGCGCTAAAGAGTTAAGATTACTTTGGGCGGCGATTTTATGATTTTGGGCAAAATGCATACATTTTAAACTTATATCTTAGAAAGCCTTATCTATAGTTGGTTTTAGGGAAAATACCGACAGTACAGTGCCAAGTTACCTTTTGATAAATAATATTAAAAATAGTATATTTAAGCAAAAATAAAAATATTTGTCATTTACATGTTATTAATGTTGTTAATATAAAAAGCAAAAAGGATTCGCAAGGTTGGCTACCGGTCTTTTAACAATTAAAACGAACCATATATTAATAGAAGCAAGAAGTAAAAAAACCGAAAAGTGGCCGTGAAAAGAAAGTTATAGTAACATGGGCTGTCTTTGGAAAGCAGAGAGAGATATCAATCGATCTCAAAAGAAATGTGTTTTACATGTGCATACTACCAGTAGAACGTACAGACTAAAAATAATTTCAACAATAGAACGAACTGGATAATTTTTGAAAGTAATGCAATGATCCATGTAAAAAATTATACTTTTAATCACACCAGTAGTAGCGACATCTTAACTCGCGGTGCATGTGTAAAACATGTGAGCTTTTTGTAGCCTTTTAATATTTATTTTACGGATTGTAATCGTAAAAACGTTTAAAAATTCAGATTTCAGGGTCCCTAGATGCCGAAAAACATGTTTTCTCATTTCCGTTGATCTGTCGGTCTATCTGTCTGTCGAATGTTAATATTTTAGTAAAAATCCAATATGGCTGCACAAAATGATTGGCTAATGAAATGTAAAAAAAAATATTACTCAAAACCTATTCGTCCAATTTATTTCAAATTTTGCATCGAAATCAAGTACTACGGAGAAATGAACTGGTAATTACAAATTAGCCTGAAAAACTTCTTATTCGATTGTATTCACATTTTGTGCAAGAATTAAATGCGATATAGAGTTGAACTAGTAAAACTGTGGCACGAATTCAAGATTGCGGAACAAAATGGCAGCCAAATAAAATTGAAACAATAAGATTGTTTGCTCCTCTGCTTTTTTCTCACCGTCTTTATATGGTCTCCAAAATTAAGATGGCTCCCGAGGATAATATATAGATATCTTATTGATTTGCTGCTTAATGATAACTGCTTCAGTTTTTTTCTAGTGCCAGACTTAACTAACTTAAATTTTGTTAGCTATCTATCTACTCGTTTTAATGTGATGTTTACTTTCATTATTGAATGTTCTTCACTTTCATCCTCCATCAATACGGCCAGATCATCTGCAAAACATATTGTCAGGATATTTTCTCCGATTTCTTCTTAGTAGCGGCAGTAGTAGTAGTAGCAGTAGTAGTAGTTGTAGTAGACTATAAATCCAATGTAAAATAAATTACCCCCAAACGGATGTGCTTTATTTAGTATAATCGAGATTCATTGAGAAATTCCCACGTAGTTCAACAGTTGCCAGTTCGCGACCCACGTCTTCCCATGTGGTGAACGAATTCAACATGACGCAACAGTTATAGTAGTAGTTGTTGTTGTAGACGATCCATCCAATGTAAAATAAATTACCCCCACACAGATGTGTCTTATTTAGTATAGTTGAGATTCATCGAGAAATGTCCATCCATCTCAACGCCCACAGTTGCCAGTTCGCAACGCACGTTACCACATCTGCTAAAATAGTACGAATTCAACATGACAAATATGAACAAAATGGCGATCTTAAAAAATCGGTGTAAACACTACTTATTTAATTTGTTTTAAATTATGCCTAAAAATCAAGTAAGGGTGAAATATTAGAATCTAACGAAATAGCGCGAAATAACAAAATAGCGCTTAATAAAATGTTTGAAAAGACAGTATATATGTTTACTAAA
Organism: Kuschelorhynchus macadamiae; assembly: GCA_030620095.1. Classification (NCBI taxonomy): domain Eukaryota; kingdom Metazoa; phylum Arthropoda; class Insecta; order Coleoptera; family Curculionidae; genus Kuschelorhynchus; species Kuschelorhynchus macadamiae. The sequence continues at coordinate 167,358 of JAUTXW010004542.1, read as the reverse complement.
TTACTGCGTGCGGAATTAAATTGGTCCACACTTCACTATTTCTAATAAAAGGAGAAATTCATAACGAGGGAAGTTCCCGCTAAAGGAAATTTACGAATTTCTTTTTCTTGGCGTCGGCGTCGTGACGACTGTACTGATGCCGTCCTTAATTTTATTTTAGCTCTATAGAATTACGTTTTCCTTAATTGAATTGAGCTCTTCAACAAATTTTGATAACACCGTTAACTTTGGCAGTAATCAAGTTGGTGTAAAGAATAAAAACAACTTAGAAATAGACGTATTATCTAAATGTTTGATTTTTAAAGTTTATACAATTGAGCGGTGTTTATCAAGTCATGTACTGCGTTTCTTACACAATTCTCCTGTGTGTACTCTGGTAGGTATTTATTTTTGGTTTTAATACTTGAATATAATCTTTGTTTAATGGTTTCCAAAAAAATAATTCTTTAATACTTATAGAGAATTTACATGGTTTGTTATATTCATTATCAAAACATAAACCATCTACTAACTGCGATACTAATTGTAATAATTTCTTCATTCTAAAAGAGACATGAGGACGGCGACACCATGATGAATATCAAATATTGGAAACTGACTAATACTGTCTCAGCATGTGTGTCAGCTGGTGATATTGACGTGTTTACACAGGTATATGGGACCTACAGTTTATCGTCGGTCCGAACGACACTGAGATGTGATTTTAGCGTATTACTGATGGAGGGCGCACCACCTACCCATCAGATGGCAAGCAGGTTAAATTTATTTTAAGCAAAATTTGCCTTGTCTGAGGATCCAACCGGCGACCTTGAGCAATAGAGGCAGAAGCAGAACCGCTGAGACACGCTCGCCATTCAAATTAGGTATGCATGAATTTATTTCATCGCGTTATTTACATTAGTCCTAGTATACCGTGTACCAAATTTTATTTTCAAATATCAAATAAAATAGCTATTTACCTAACTATTGAGAAAGTGACACTTTTCCGCATGCCACTGACGTTGACAGAACGACGCGAAGCGGAGTTCGAACAGCAGTTGAGTGCGAAAAATACACTTTCCGCACGTGTTAGGTTCAACGCTTTTCTAGAAGCGTGAGGAAAATTAAGTACCTTTGGTAGTTATTTTAAATAATTTATTTGAAAATAGAAGTCAAAATACAATTTAAAATTCAAACCCATATTATTTGCATTTGTTATTAACAATGTTAATGGTTAAATAACAGTTGCTTGCTTTCGTTAAAGTTAGAGCTGAAGTTATTGGATTTTAACTTGTATGGAAAGATTTCTTGCCATTTTAGAATTATTTATACCTTGTTTAGGTTTAACATGAGGTTGTTGAAGATCAATTGTTGCTGGTTGCTGTGATTTGGAAGAGGTAGCTTGGTTTTGAAGGTCAGTTGCTGCTAGTTGCGGCGATTTGCTAGTGGTAGTCTTGTTTTGGAAAACCAGATATGCATATTGTTTTTTGTTCTGTAAAAACTCGTTTACATAACCTTCAGCAACTTTTGTAGACTTCCATCCACAATACCCCATTTAGTTTTTTAAATTTTAATTAACATGTATTATGGAATGTGATACATGTTTTAAATGTTTTTGTTGCTTGTTTCGTCGTTGTATGATACTGTACTGATTTGACCTGTGCGAAACCTTTTAAAAAATGCTTTCTTTTCTTTAGTTTAAAAAACTTAAATTCTTAATTTTATTAAAAATCTCCTTATCAAAAATCAGCTTCTGCAACAGTATGTCCAAAAAATAAAATTAAAAAAAATATTTTTTAATTTCCTTATTTATCCTACGCAAAAATTTAACAACCAACTCTATATACATAATAAAATTAACACATACATTTCTTTATGAGCATTAAAATTTAAAAAAACTAGAAAATTAATTTACATTCCAATCTCTGAACTGAAAATTTTTCAAAAACAGGTGGCACTGAAGATGACGAAAGCCGAAAGCGCTTTGCTTAATTTAATAAATAATTTGCATCAAATAAAAAGTCTTTACATTTTCCAATTTATAATGAAATAACTTGCACTTCCCTATCTCATCCTTTTAAAATTTGTTAGATGACAGTCATTTTTCCGGAAATATCAAAATTCTACAATGGAGTACATTTCCACTTTGAAAGATAATTTCGAATTTTGATATCCAGTAGATCTTACGAAATTAAGATAGGAAACAGACTACCATTTTAATTTAAGTTAAACAGTTTGGACGATAGAGGGCTCTTTGGCATGCAAAATCATCCTCCGAGATCAAATATTCACGTTTCATAGTCCCTAGATGGTGAAAAACATGTTTTTTTGATTCCGTCGGTCTGTCTGTCTGAGTGTCTGCATGTCTGCTCGCGGCATAGCTAAAAAAGTACTTACACGATTGATTTCAAATTTTGATCAAAAATTATAGCACAAATGGGGATGACCTGGTACCATGACTGACTGATGTCTTAGTACGTGCGTCTGCTGGTGATATTCCGCTAAAAAAAGAAAATGTGCGTTTTTCATAAGTCGTAATGTATAGTATATAAACGTCAAAGATGCCTAATATACTACTTTTTTTATCTTATTTAAAATAATTCAGTTTTTAAATACAAATACCAAAACAAAAAGCAACATATTTGTCAAAATGTACTTATATGAAACATTAAACCACTTTTATTTGAAAAAATCAGCGTTTTATAGTTAAATGATTTGACATATCGTAAAGTTATATTACTCTTACAAAATTTATATTTTTACTTCCCTCGTAAAAGGGAAGTATTGTAGGCGTAAAAAAATGATCCTCTGAGGTCAAATCTTATCAAAGAACTTAGATGCTGAAAAACATGTTTTTTCGATTCTGTCGGTTATTAAGGCACAAATGGGGATGACCTGGTATCAGTTTGGTAAAAATCTAATATGGTGAAAATGTTTAAAGAATTGTTACTAAAAAACTATTTACCCAATTTATCTGAAATTTTGCACAAAAATCAAATGTTACGTAGGACTCAACTAGTAGAACTTTGGTACTATTCCAGTATGGCGAAATAAAATGGCGGTTTAATAAGATATTTAAAAATTCAGTCTTAAAAAGCTACTTAAGAGATTGATTTCAAATTTTGTGCAAGAATTAATTGTGGTATTGAAATGAACTGGTAAAATTGTGGTAGGCGGAACTAAACATCGCCCAAATAAAATGTTTGTATCGCGAAAAAAATCACTCCCAGGTTTTACATATTTCTCTAGATGTCAAAAATACGTTTTCTCAATTCCGCCTGTCAGCTCGCGACGTAGCTAAAAACTACTTATCCGATTGACTTCAAATTTTGGTCAAAATAAGGGTCATATGGAGATGACCTGCTAATATTTTGACATAAATCCAAGGGTGGAACAAAATGGCGGCCTAGTGAAAGGTTAAAAAAATATTACTAAAAAACTGATTATCCAATTTACCTCAAATTCTGCATAAAAATCGAGTCCTACATAGGAATGGACTGGTAACATTTTATTACGAATCGAAGGTAACAAAACAAAATGGCGGCCTAATAAAATGTATATAAAAATGTATATAAAAATCAGCCTGAAAAACTACTTATTATATTAACTTTAAATTTTGTGCAAGCATCAAATGTAACATAGAGATAAAATAGTAAAATTCTGGTATGAATTCAAGGTGGCGAAACAAAATTGCGGCCAAAAAAGATAGTTGGAAAATCAACGTAAAAACATATGTTATGAAAACTACTATGAAAGTGATATGGGGATACACTGGTATGAATTGAACATGGCGGAACAAAATAGCGGTCTAAAAAATCAATCTAAAGACTATTCATTCAATTTATTTTAAATTATGCCCAAAAATTAAATGTGGCATAGGTAAAAACTGGTAAAATATGGGTACAAATCCAATATAGTGGAACAAATTGGCGCATAATAAAAATATTTGAAAAGACACTATACATGTGTTACTAAATGCGTGTATATAATACACGTGTGTACGAAAATAAATTGGATCACACTACACTATTCCTTATAAAAGAAAAAATTCATTACGAGAGAAGTTCCGGGTAAAGGAAATCTACCGAGTTTCTATTATTTGTCTTTATATTTAGGGTACACATATAAAAAAATAAACTATACCAGTTTAATGTGAACTTGGCTACAGGTTAATAGATAGGTACCCTAAATAAAATGTATCTAAAAATAATGCTCATTTTACTTGGTCCAGTAAAGAGGAAAAATTCATTATTTACATTATTTAAAACAAGGTACTTAATGTTATATATTTTTAGAAACGAAATTAACTATGTCGTCTTCAATAATAAGCCAGGACTGGATGCCAAAAACCCGACAATCCAGTTAATAGATCAGGTATTGGGAATACAATCATGAACTTTTAAAATATTGGTTTAAATATTTTGGTCAGAGAAGCACAAGAGTTTTTGGATGTTGTTTTTTTATCTCTAAATACGAGGTAATCTGGTCTCTTGTATATCGTGAACTTACTTTAAAATATATCGACAAAACTTTATAAAATTCTTTTTATTACGTTTCCGTTTAACAGGAAATTATACACTATTTTACTAGTACTTACTACTTCACTCGGTACATATGGAAACGTATGCTAATACATACAATATTATATTCATTCATTCACATCTTAATGAAGTTTAACTAAATAAAATTTAATAACAGGTATTTTGAAAAAAGACTCAGACTTAGAAAAAAGACCGAGACTTGGAGTCTTTTTTCTATGTCTGTTACTTCCTATTACAAATCGGTAACCATTCTGATATATTAAATTCCGTTAGTTTCTATATTTGATCCAAAGTTTGCTTTTTTTTTCGGTGTTTGACCTTAAATATCTTTATTTGCTACTACCAAAGACTTGACCATGAAAAGACTAGCAGGATGTGTTTTTACTTCCCTCGTAAAAGGGAACAAAATGGCGGCTTAATAAAATATTTAAAAATTCAGCCTAAAAAAGCTATTGGACTGAATTTAAACTGTGTGCCTTAACTAATTGTAGTATAGAGGTGAACTAGTAAAATTATCGTACTAATTCAAGATGAAGGAACAAAATGGCGGCTAAATAAAATGTTTGTAATCGTGAAAACAAAACACCCCCTCAGGTTTTACATATCTGTGTCCCTAGATGCCAAAAACTATGTTTTATTAATTTTGTCAGTCCGTCTGTTATTTCGCGGCATAGCTTTAAAAAATTTTTATCAGATTGACTGACAAATTTTAGTCAAAAATTAAGGATCATATGGAGTTGACCTGATAATTTAAATGAAAAGTTAAAAAAAATATTAATAAAAAAACTGATTATCCAATTTACACCTCAAATTTTGCACAAAAATCAAGTGTTACATAGGAATGAATTGATAACATTTTGGTACAAATATAGGATAGCAAAACAAAGTGGCGGACTAATAAAATATTTAAAAAATCGGCCTGGAAAAAACTACTTATTACATTAATTTCAAATGTTATGCAAGCATTAGCAGGGATATAGAGAGTTGGTAAAGTTGTGGTACGAATTCAATATAGAGGAACAAAACAAATAGCGGCCAAATATATTTTTTTAAATCAACGTTTAGAAATTGTATTCAATTTGGCTTTAAATTATGCGTAAAAATGAGGTAAGAAAATGGCGGTGTGTGTCAATGTAAAAACTACTTATTGAATTTATTACTTCCCTCGTAAAAGGAAAGTATTGTAATCGTGAAAAAATCGCCTTCCGAGATTTTTTCAGATCTTCACGTTTCAGGGTCCCTACATGCCGAAAAACATGTGTTCTCAATTCCGTCGGTCTGTATGTCTGTCTGCCTATTCGTAGTATATCTAAAAAACTATTTACCCTATTGACTTTGAAATTTTGGTCAAAAATTAAGAGTCATAGGGGGATGACCTGGTGACATTTTGGTATGGATATAGGATAGCAAAACAAAATGGCGATCTAATGCAATATTTAAAAAATCGACTTGAAAAAAACTACAAAATTTGAAATTAATCTAATGTTTAATTTCAAATTTTGTGCAAGCATTAAGTGTGATATAGAGATAAACTGGTAAAGTTATGGTACGAATTCAAGATGATGGAACAAAATGGCGGCCAATAAATTTTAATTCAACGTAAAAAAAATCTTATTCAATTGACTTTAAATTTTGCAAAAAAATTAAATGTGTAGGGCTAAACTGGTACGAATTCAACATGACGTAACTTATTTTTAATTATGTCCAAAAATGTAGTGTGGCATAGGTAGAAACTAGTAAAATATTGGTAGGAATCCAATATGATGAAACAAAATGGCGCCCAATAAAAAAATTTGAAAAGATTCTATATATGTGTTACTAAATGACTATGTACTGCATTAAATTAAATTAATTTTATTAGGAATAGTGAATTTATTAGAATTAAATTCACTATTCCTAATAAAAGGAAGATTCATAACGTTGGAAACTCCGAGTAAAGGAAATTTGCCGATTTTTTACATTTAGAATGGTATTGACTATCCACAAAAAAAACAGCTTTAAATATATTGAGAAAGGTAAGGAAAAAAACCCTAAAGTTGATGATACGCTGCAACTTTGATCGCGTCGGGGCAAGACCCCACCCAATGGGTGGCAGTAACCACGGTATAAGCTATTTGTAAAAAAATCTACTTTAAACATTTAAATTAATATCTTTTTAGCATACAAAGTATGTCCAAAAAAGTATGGGAAACTTTTTAATATTAATTTCTCAAAACATTTTACTCTTAATAAAAGTTGATACTTAAAAAAAAATAATTATTATTATTATTAGTATTAAACTTTAGGTTAGATAAACAGGGTGTTAAAAAATTTCAAAAAAGTTAAAATAAAAAGAACATCAATATAATATCGAGATTTTCAGCATACATATAGAAAAGTAAAAAAAGTATATAAATAACTTATTATTGTTTAATACATATTTGCTTTCTTTCTAAGTATAAAGTTGGATTTCGACAACTAACGAGGTGCGCCGTTCTATCGTTATCGCCTGCGAGCCGACTTTATTTTTCATTGAGAAATCTGCTTAAAGTTGGATGTATTTTTTTTATATAGTATTGGTAGTGTTAGTGCTTAAAGTGCACTCCTGCACTTTAAGCACACTCCTGCTTCGCAATCACGTGTCAAAAGCGTCCAAAAAAAGTATGCAACTTTTTTATTATTCAATTCTCAGAAAATTGTATTATTGATAAAAGTTGGTGCTTGAAGAAAAATAGTTTTGACAGTATTAAACTTTAGGTTACATATATAAGGTGGTCAAAAGATACATACAAGTTTATTTATTTTTTAAAAAAATACATTTTTTACGACAGTTTTAAAAGCCACAAAAAATGTGTTCATATTTAATATATATTTAAGGAAATATTTATGGTCAAACACTGAAAAAAAAACTAGTTTTTCTGATTTTTCAATCTAAATATCTCCTTAAGTATTCTAGATATGAAAACATTTTGAAATAAACTTGTTTCTATTTTTGAACATCCTGTAACTAAATTTTCTTAGAAATGAATAATACATTTTTTTCCATATGTTGCATATATTTTAGGACACTTTTGACACGTGGTTGCTAAACATTGTCCTCTCCGGCGCACTGGCAGGAGTGCATTATAAGCATTAACAGGACCAATACTACATAGAAAATAAATTCAATTTTAAGCAGATTTATCAATGAAAAATGAGGCCAGGTCCCGAGCTATAAAGATAGAACTGCGCACCTCGTTAGTTGTCGAAATCCAACTGTATACTTAGAAATAAAGCAAATTTTTTAATATTTAGTTTTGGAGATACCTAGTGATATTTCATCCCTAACTATTAAAAACCTTCAACGACTCAACAATTACATGAAAAATTTCCACTGACTGTTTTCAACTTTCTATACGTATGGTCAAAATCTCGCTATTATATTGATGTCGTTTATATTACACTAGCCAAAGTATTCTTTGATTTTGACAGTCATTAATCCGCAAGCGTAAAAGAAAAACAGTGGTTCCTTAAATTAAATGTAGAATAGATATTTCAGACAGGTCAAATCTTTAGCCAAAAATGTACAGCATATCATTTCTCGCATAAGTAACGTAACCTCCCGCCATCCAAAAAATCTGCGGTTTCCAAAATAACTCTGGACCGTGGGAGTATTCTCAATCTCGCTGCGTGCGCTGCTTTAGCTTTAGTTAGTTTTCCCGTTGGTTTTTCAGGAATTTTACGGGTAGTCACTGCGGGCTCCTTGAGTTAGGTGGTGCTCCTGGATACGCCACTTTTTTTCCTTGTTCTTTGTAAGTTTTTGTGTATTTTGTCCGTTTATCCTGCTGCCCTCAAGATCCTGCTAACCGTCTGTGTGTGAATCAGTGTTTTGTGCAACGTTTAATGGCCACAAGAAAATGTTTTAAAGAAAATTTTATTTTGGGCGGCAAAATAGGGTTAATTTTAATTTTAAAAAAATTATACATCTGATATCAGTAAAATAAGGTTTTCAGCTAAAAACTAAAAACCAATTTGAACTAATACGCATAACAATAAGAATATACGGGGGCTCAGACACTACCACAAGTAACTATTTTTAGAACATGGGACATAGACCTTCATTTAACCTAAATGTATATTTTTTTAAGAATTTTATATTTCATATATATCTGACTTTGAATTAAATATTAAACGTAGATTGATGATGATTATAGATGTATTCGAAACTTTATTTTTTAAAGCATTTTAGTGTTTAATATACTTAGGTTCTGGTAATAAAACTGCAGATAATTACTTTTTGCAATAAATATTTCTGCTTTTTGAAAGTTTGGTATATTCATTAGCTAGAACAGTTATATCAAAATAGCAAGAAAAACATTTTTTATGTAGATTACTCAAAAAAATAAAAAATTTCCTCTATACATGAGTTTTAACAAGTTGCTAGCAGAGTCTGAAATTTAAAAAACAAATCTTTTATTTGATTATATTGATTGTTCATATTGGTAAACAATTTATTGATCTACTTCTTCCCGATGAAATATTGGTAGGGTTTCACTATTAATACCGAGCAGTTTTAAATAACAGTGACAATTTAATAGCAATTGTTATATTGCGAAACTATAACTTTAAAATGTCAGAAATTAAATAAGGAGGGGAATGAAGAGAGAGAGAGAGAAAGAGAGAGAGTAAAATAGGAATATAATATGTTTATACATAATAGGCAAGCCATCTATTTATGTGAAATTATTTATTTCAGATTTTACAATTTCGCTTAGATTACTTTTCATTTTGTTATTATATAAAAAAAAGGCATTTTACAGCTTTAAACCTTGCCGCTTTTTCTAGAGAAGAACGCTAATTCAATAACGTAAACATTTAATTAACTGGCAGTTTTTTTAAAGGCTTACATTAACCTTAATGTCTAACGTCCTAATACTGTTCTTTAAATTCTAGTTTTTGCACTTACTTACATAAATTATTGAAATAACAATTTCGATATACTTCAAATGCCAATTGAAATACAAAACAGAATAAAAAAGATTGTTTATCGTTATCGAAAATAATGCTATTCATTTAAGTAAAATCTATTTTTTATTTTTTTAGGATAGAAGGGTTAATCTGACAACCACTAAAAAGTAAACTAATTTTCTGTTCCGTACAACTTGCAGAATTTCTAAATGTAAAACAATCAATAGCGTAATCCGACTGGTTTAAGGTAGCTAAACAAATAATACACCCAATGGTTTTTCCACATAATAACTTTGCCATTAACCATAATATTAATAAAAATATAGACCCTTTATAGAGGAATGGAGAAAAACGGAACAAAAAGTCAAATGTCGAAAAATCTTGGTGACTAAAAAATTATTGGTGTCATTTTCAGATTCCTTCACTTCAGAACTTAGTTATCTAATCTATCTTATCTAATTTACTTTATGTCAGAATGGTAAACATGCTTAGCCTTTTATCAGAGCAGGCGCGAGATTTTGCGGGGCCGTGTGCAAATCATTTTGCGGGCTGTGGACTTGATGGAAGAAGAGTAGATTTGAAATATACCACGAAGACCTGCGTTTTAAGAATAAGTCCCCCCCCCCCCCCCTTACATTAAACCGTGGATGCGTTTTTAGTGACTCATGTCCTGCATTACAGGGGCAGAGTCGGAGTTTCATCGACGTTCTCCAAATATCGAAACATCCATTTGCACTTTACAGTACCTTTATACAGAACGCGGTGGTACTGCTACGCTCGTTATTGTATTTACAACAACTACTACCTATTGTTAGCAGCTCGTCCTAGATGGAGCACGGTCTTCCCTGGATGGTCACCCATCCAAGTAAAAGCCGCGGGCGGCGATGCTTTACTTTGATTATCGTCCGAAATCGGACCAACGAAAGTCACCACCCCACTGCTGATTCGGTATAACCGCTGGCATTGCCTTTTTTCCTACTTGATCTAAATGAAATAGTTAAAAATATATCGATGTTTTTGTACATTATAGCTTAGAAACTTAAATCTTTACCAATTCAGACCATTACCTTAGTTAATTTACCACCACTGTAAAAGGTTCATGTCTATATAATATCTTTGAGTTATTGTTTGAACGGAAAATATACATTTCAGCTATTTGGCTTTTAAAATAAAGCCATTATGAACATCAAACAAGGCTGCTAAAAGTCCTGTTACGGAACGCAATTTTTTTACATGTTGTCATGCTATATAGACATAGACAGGCTGACACAACGTTGAATAAGACCACGCTATTAGCTTTCAGTAATATTTAAAGTCACTATAATTTTTTTTGTCAGATAAACTTTTATAAAACAAATGCTAACTTTGAAATATAAAAGAGTCAGATTGTATACAGGATGACTCGTAAGTGGACGTATTGCTTTGGGGAGGTGGTAGTGCAGCTAATTTGCAATCGATTGAATTATAATATTCATTATGCAAAACTCAATAGTTTTCGAGATATTTTAATTTTTGTGTTTTTTCAGAAAAACACTGCCTATTACACTAAATACTTGAAAATTTAAGAAAATAATTTTTAATTTTCGGATATTTCATATTATTTGGTTAGTTCACAGAGTAATGCTAGTTATGTAATAAATTTATGTAATATAATTTTGAACAAATCGGAATGAAAGAGCCAAAACCCGCAGTTGTTAAGAAAAACTTCCAACAATTTGCATGTTCATGAAGATGAATTTCTAAAATTTGATAATACAATAAACGTACAAATTGTTTAAAAAAAATTGTGCTTTATTACCTTTTAAACGTGTTATAAAGTTTGATGAAAAAACACAAACATTTAAATATCTCAAAAAACTATTGAGTTTTGCATAATGGATATTATGGTTCAATCGGTTGCAAATGAGGGGCACTACCGCATCCTCAAAGGAATACGTCCACTTATCAGTCACCCTGTATAGCGCTAGTCTCAAGACGTATTAGGGCACTTATCTATTAAAAAAGTCGCTCATACGTAGGTTTCAAAAAATAGGCAATCTTATAAGAGGAATATCTATTTTTATATACTTCTTTATTTCTGATAACGTTTATTAAATTAGGTCAACCATTCCCACGAAATGTATTTCTGTTGATATGTAATATAAGACAAACCATTTCTCGCTGCTTTAATGTTCAAATGAAACGTTCAGGAAAACAATAGCGAAATTCCACATTTATGAATCATGCGTGCGCATATTTGCGATAGAAATAGAGGTATATAACATATACTATCTGTATATATAAAATTAAGTTGTATAACCTTAGTTAAGAATGATGATTTCGGTAATAATTCCGCAGATAAATTTAGAACTGTGGACAGCGAACCGAGTCTCTTACCGTTTTCTCAAAAAGCTATTTTTAAAATCAACATTCAAGTTATTTTTAAAATTGGTTCAGTTTTACCGAAATGCTCATCAGAATTAAATAATTCAGGTCATTCGGTCTACGGACTTTTACAGCCTAATATTACATGTAAAGTAACTTTAAATAACTTTTAAAATAACTAAAATATACATATTTTGGAAAAAATATTTATTATCAGGATGGCCAATAGTGCAAAAAATACATTTGTTCATAAACATAATTGATTCAGGTTTTCAAACGAAAAAATAAATTTCAAGTCAATTACAGGACTTTATATCCCTTTTTAAAGAAACCTTAACTTGTATCTAGAAAACAAACAAAGACATTGTCAGTCAGTATCGTGGACCACTACAAGCGAATACATCCTCTACACAATGACAATGGTGTTTGGTAATCACTTTACACATAAATATGCATGGATCCAAAAAAACAATTACTTTATCTATTTAATACTTTATCCCACAAAATACTGTGAAGCCTGAGTGATACTTAACCTTCATTATCATACATTTCAATGCAGATGTTCTTAGTGTTCAAGTGGGGACTAACTGGGGGAATTAAGTGGCCACTAAAGGATCTCTTCTTATCAATTTATTGGTAAAAAATGTATTGAGGAGATTGTATTTTCTTCTGTAGCTATAGGTATTGTATTCTATCTTGTTTATAATCGACATAGTCAAAATGTTCACTTATTTTGTATGATATTGTAACGTATGTATATTTTCCATCGCAGCTGATTAATTTACTGTAAAACGTTTAAATCCTACTCTAACGAAAATCTTAGATTATTGCGTCTTTAGGTATTAAAGAGTAATGTGACTGGAAGAAGTATACAATAGATTTCCACCAATATATTTTTACTCGCACTTCATTGCAAAAAAGATACGTATATTAATATTACAAGAAACACAAATAATGAAATTCTTCCGCTATGTTGAATTTTTAAATGTTGACGATAAATGTATAATTCGCACTCTTAAATACATTTAGATCCCAATTTTCAGTCGAATCTGCACAATTCACAAATTTAGTCCACCATATTGGTGCCGCCATTTTTAATTTAATTCTTCTGTTTAGGATCGTGAAATAAGAAGCCATTATCGCACTGATTTTAGTTAACTAATATTAGATATTACCGCACTAGTGTGGTAATGATTCCATTACCTCACTAGTACGGTAATGATATCTCCACTAATATTAAAATTAAAACAGAATTTGAAGAAAATACGTTTATTTTGTTTAAAATACAAATTAATACCAGATGTACTTGATGAACTTGACTTAACTTGCGATAACCTTGCATTAAATATGTTCAGTTTTTGGATACTAGTTGCTTCATTATCCTTATTTATGAGTATACTCAAAGCAGTTTTTTTCTGCCTTCTTCCGAAGCCTCAATGTATCCTTCTGCAACTGTATTTGACCGCCATCCCCCATGCCTCTTTATTGTCAAAATATCCACTCCGGTGTTGACTAATAGTGATGTAGAAGACCTTCTAAAGCAGTGGCCGATATATTGTTCTGGATTGGATAATTTTAAAAACAAAGCAATAGCTTTAGGCATACCTCCAAAAGTATTTATTCCCACTAGCTATTTAGTACATTTACCGTTCTTATAGCCCACGAAGAAACGACCATGATCAACGTGTTTAGGGCGTAACTTAATGTAATTTCGAATAGTTTCCACCATATCTAAATCTTCAATGTCTCCTAATGTTACAAAAAACTCTCAAGCTATTTTTGTCTTCGTGAATGGTATTATAAATCGAAAACACGCACCTTCATCTTTCACGTTTTCCAAGAGTAAGTTTGTCAGGACTTCTATTCTACATGCTCCTGCTAGTCCAACAATAAGTGCTACTTTCGCCATAAAAAAAGACTTGTTGTTATTATCAGTTTTTCGTTAATATCTTCGATTTTGTGGGTCTATAACCTTCCCCTTCTTTTTATATACGCAATTAAATGCGAGTATTTATTAATATCCACACATTTTTTTCTAATAGACATTATACTCTGCAACATTGAATAGTATGCCCAAAGAGAGGATGGTTTTTGAAATTTGGATAGATCATTAAAATAGGCTAACAACATAAGCTTCTTACTGCTTACTGGAGTTTTTATATTCTTTTCTTCACACCATTTCTGATACCGGGAGTAGGCCAACTCACATTTTGCCCGTGATTTTTCGGGCAGAAGACTGGAAATTACACCGGTAGCCACTTTTTCGATGTGGGATGGAAGATCTGAATCGCTCATGTTGAAAATTTATGAAACTCGTTCTGAACTTTGTGACAAATTACAACTTGTTTGACAGCATTGTTTTCTAACAAAAAGTTAGTTACTTGGTTGCTATGGTTTAGTAAGTACAGGTAGCAGAGGTAATTTGTTTTTAAATATTTGATAGGTAAACTTTTCATGAAAATGTAGATTATATTATAACTCGGATAAAATTTTAAACGATCGTAGATAAAATGTTGTACGATACACGGGTGATACATTGTTATTAACATATCTACATAACTTATTACATACACGCTTTTATGCCACTTGTATCGTAAATATCTATAATGTTGATTAGTAATTCATTATTTGAACTCTTAATTACCCCCAGATACCGATTTTTAGTTAAATCGATTATTAAATAACAATAGTTATCCCCACATTGGAGCTGCCATATCGAGTTGTGTGTTATTTGAATAGTGTAATTCATTATATTTTGACACCTACCTACCCTAAGTGTAGGGTTTGGAAAAAAAACTTTCGAATTTAATAGAAAAGTTGTAGGGTTTTTTGTGTGTTATCTTTTGGATATTTCAGATTTGAAAAAATAACTTTTAAAAGTTAAAAAAATTATATGACAATATATTTTTTTCAAATTGAACACCCTCTAAATTATAAACTAGAATGAAAGGTCTTTTGGTCCTGATTTCAAACATATATAGTTTGTTGATATTTGGTTCAGCCGTTTTCGAGCTATTTCAGTTTAAACATTGTCGTTTCGGTAAGCGAGACTTCAGCCATATTCTCGGTGATAGTCTGCCTTGGTCATCACTATGATGCAAAAATGGCTGGACGGCAATTGTTTCAACAACTGTAGTTATGACAGCCAAATAATAATTCTCCACTTTTCTATCATTTATGGATTAATGTGAACTCTTTTACTCAGACAATAATAACGTTGCACGAGTTAGAGTCGAATATTGGCGAATATATCTGGGAAGAAGAATTCTTTCAATAAATACGGTCAAAAATATAGTTAATCGTTTCGAAGAACAAAATTCCATTCCATCCGTTTTTGCATCATAGTGATGACCAAGACAGACTTGGACTGACCAAGATAAAAAGACCGTTCATTCTAGACAATAATATATAGGGTGTTACATTTGAAAAAATACATGTCATATAGAGTTTTTAACTTTCGAAAGATTATAGACAAAAACCCCTAAATATTTTGTATTTAAAGTTTTTTTTCTAAACCCTATAATTACGGCTGTAGATGGACGTCAAAATATAGTAAAATCACCCTATACGTATGCTAGATTTGAGGTTTATTATATAAGATTTGAACCAAAAACAGCGAAGTGAAGCTAATAAAAGCGTGTTAAAAAAGAGGTTTACATAACATGTAGAAACACAAATTATTTTTTTTTGTTTTCTTCTTGTTTTATAATAAAAAAAATATTATGTTATTGCATTTCAGTAATGATTTTTAGCTGCTGATCTTCTAGTTTCAATCAACTATTTTCAAACGTAGACTAATAATGTTTAACGATATGCTTAAAACCTGTCCATTAGCTTCAGTTTATTAAGGGTTAGATCTGTTAACATTTTACACACCTCATGCAATCTTTGGCATGGAAATGCCTGTTATATCTAACCATCCTATCGTTTTCACGAATACATATATACTCTTGAATTTTATGCCACTCTGTCACTTCTGTTTTCGACATTTTGCCTTACCTGTTAACCTTTAACCCTTAGGTCGAGTTAAGAAGTTGTCTTTATTGATTTTTCTTCTCATCACACGTGTACGTGTTTAATCAACATAAGCTAAAAAGGTAGTTTTCCACATAGCTTAAGAAGTTAATTTTCCTAGATACTAGCAAAAATTAAACTGCAATTAACTTTTTCATTTACGTGCCCGACGCACCCTTACTTATATGAAGGGTTTTGAGTTGCAGAAATTAATATATCCTTAGAGTAAACTAACTGTACAAGTGTCGGCTCTATACTCTTCTCTGTTCTCTCTGCGTTCTGTTTTCCTGCTGCTTTGTATTTTCGTAGAGCTGCCTGAAATCGCTCTATAGCTCTTAAAACAAAATCGGGAGGCCTCTAATATAGAGACTTAGAGCTTCATTACCGATATGCATTTATATAACCCTGATATGTTAAAGATTCGTTCGTGTTGTATATTGTCTTAGGGGAAGTCTGAGGACAACGTAAGGTTTGCAAAAAATACGGGATGTAATATTTATTTTTAACTAGGAACTGGTTCCAAACACGATAATAAATTAAATACATATTTTATATTATTTATATAATAGTATGCATTGTATTAAATTTTCGGTGCTTTTATTTTCATGAAACCTTTTAATTTTGTGTAAAGTAATTGAAACTCGAAGTTTTAAAGAAAGATATTCTGTTCTATTTTCTGCATTTCAACTGTAAACTTCAGTTTTTTCATAACTTTCAATAGTGTTTATACGTTTAATCGGAAAAATTAAAAAAAATTTTCAGACGTTCACGAGGTAGACGCAAATCAATCTAAACATTCTAAACTAACAGGACTGCATGTCGTATAAAAGATACTAGATCGCAGACACCAACAAATAAAACGCTACCGGTCAGCTATTCTTGACTGAACCAGCTGATAACGGTAATTTTATTTATGAACTATAAAACCTACATACCCGTTATTAAAAATCTTGAATCATAGCATTTATATTGAAAATTCTTTAAAAAAACACTAAAAGTCCAAACAACCGTTCTGATAGCAGATAAACTTCGATTATTTAGATTTAGAGCTACCTGAGGGCTGTTTACAGCTTATAAACCTGCATGTTTTGAAAATGATACGTAGCAAAAGTTAGGCAGAAGATGCACTTGTTCTCTCCGACTGAAAAAAAATAGGTTTTATGATCAGCAATTTTTTTAATACACTGCTGGAACTTTGAAGTGCACCAAGGAAATTTTTACTGGAAATTCAAAATGAAATATTTTCATTACAGATGACGATTTTGTGTTACGGTTTCCGACCTTTGTTTGACCAATTCCTAGAGTATGCAACCCGATAAGGACAGCCTCAGAATTTCATCGCAACTGTCTTATACAGGGTGTTATATAAGACCCTGTCATTTTTTGAAAAGTTTATTCGACCAGAACTCTTACTGTGGAAGATTGCTTTTTCTCTTTGTGCAACCAAAATAATTTTGAGCTAGGTACCAAAAAACAATTTCCCGTGGTTTTGAATTTCTTTTTTCTTTTCCAACATACAGGATTTTTTAGAAACATTGATTTTTTTTAAATGGTATGCTGAACAAAGCCTACCTATGGCAATCAGATTCAGTATGATCTATCAGATTATGAACAGAGTTGACACCCTTAAGTATTCCACCATAAATATTTTATACAGAAGGTGCCAAAAACTCTACCGATTCTAAACTATAATAATGTTGAATTTATTATATTATTGAGACATATTCTCAGTTAATTCTAAATGATGGGTAAATAGTTTAAGTAAGTGTATTAACAAAAATAACATATTAAACTGTATTTTATTGGGAAAAACATAATTATATCAATGATAAAAAGCAATTTATCAATTTTTATTAAAAAATCTGTTTTAAATTAAAGGTAATATCTAAAAGAACTAGAGCAAATTTCAAATGTAAAAAAATGTTTCGGTAAAAATGTTCATTATAACTAAAACTGGCATTAGACGCAACATCGAATTCAAGATTGATAAATAAACCAAAGCCAAAAAATCACTATTTAACCGCCACCTCTTATTTTTCGGTGAACCCTGTATTCAATATTCATATTGGAAAAAGTTAGGGTGCCAACCTTGTTCATAATCTGATAGATATACCTTTGATTACAACAGGTGGGCTTTGTTCAGCAGATTATTTTAAAAAATCAATTTTTCGAAAAAAAACCGTATGTCGGAAAGGAAGAAAAAAATTTTAAAATCGCTAGACATTGTTTTTTCGTATCTAGCTCTAGATTATTTTGGTTGCACAAAGGGAAAATTAAATTTTCCATAGTGAGAATTACGATCGAAGAAACTTTTTAAAAAATGACAGGGTCTTATATAACCCCCTGTTTAAGACGGTTACTATAGTGTTCTGAGGTCAACCTTATCAGGCTGCATACTATCGATATTAATCAAACAAAATTTCCAGTAAAAATTTCCTATGTGCACTTCGAAGTTCCAGCAGTTTATTTGAAATACGTAGTCAATATCATTGTGTTTCTCATTAAGAATATCAAAGATCTACTTTCCACTTTCTAAAAATTGACCAAACTTTTGGCATTTTGGTTTGACAATAACGTTTGATTAAATTTTCGAAAATGTCAAGTAAAGTACTAGATTTTGAGGTTGCTTTTTCATGGTCACCCTGTATGCATAAAGTTACATAACGGGATAACAAGAGATACATTTTTAGCAAATGAGGTTATATATCTATTACACACCTTAATGCTTTAGTTTGAAAAGGGTATTTGAAAAAATGTAAATTTAAATATAATCTCGCTGCCTTTATCGCTATATATCGAATATAACTAAAATCTGAGTTGGTTTCCTGGTTTAGTCTAGTGGTGAACGGTCGTGGATAAGCTTCAATTTTTCCCAAGAGTGCTCCCGATACGCACGAGCGATACATTCAACTTATTAAAAAGAAGGACCTGTAGTGCCGATCTCAGCTTATATTCGAAATTATTAGAAAAAAAATTGCAAGATATTATGTAAAATTATCACGGTTAGAGTAGATTTGACAAATTTTAAGAATTTTTCACTCATTGTCCTCATCTTTATATAATTCATGTTCTCCTTCTAGTAATGTTTTCGTATTTTTCTTTACATTTACAGATCTAGACGGATCCTAAAGTTGCCGACCCTTTCGTTAATGTACCATATTTTCAAAAGGACAACTTAATTTGATTTCAACCCATATTTAGTATTTTTTTGCGATCCTAATACTCAAAAACTCTAAACTGTTTGTGTTATTATGAGTAGTAGAGAGCGGCTTTCAGAGTTACATGTTTTTTCACTATAAATTATTTATCAGGAAAAATTGTTATTTGATTATAAGCTTAAAAGAAAATGTAAATAACTATCAACAATAGAGATATACACTTCTGTACAATTTATGAAAAGATTTTTAAGTGGAAAGATGTGTTACTAGAGATAAGTCCATTTTCTGATAATTACAAGGCAATTTGCAAGTTTCAATGGAATACTAACATAGTATAAGCAAAACAAGAATTGAATTGGAATGATTTTACGACAAAAAAAGCCAATACTCTCTAACGTAGGATAAAAAATAAAATTTAGCAACATTTAGACTTTTCAAACCTCGTAACATTAAAACTTGTCAACTATTTTTACCTACAATTTGATAAAAAGCATACCTAGAAAATTATCTAGACACTATATTGTTTCAATATTCCCTTGGCAGTCTCTACATTCCTAATATAAGAGGCTGCTTTTAACACCCTTATTTTCTCCAGCGTCCTTTTAATCAGAGCCCCTCGTTGCCAATAAGGGTTAAAGGGTCTTAAAACTACCAGTAAACTGGAATCTTTATCTATTTCTGTTTTACTGATATATTTCTCCCGTTTCTCCATCGTATTCTCAAAATTGAGGCTTTCAGAATCACTCCAAAACACCGCATGTGAAGGAAAGTTGCTTTTACTCCTGTAATCCTGCTGGGGGTAGCTGAGAAGCTGCTGTCTACCTACAATGGAACAGCGACGTAACTTATAAAAGTTTGAGGTTCAATGTATTTATTTCACGTTCATATATTTATTACAACCTCATAGGATTAAGAAGAAGATCAAAAAAATCATCTGTTTAGTTAATTTTAATGTATATTAATATATATTCTTCTGCATATGGAAGCATGTAGTTAATAAGGTTATATTTATAAACTTTTTGGTTCATTTTTCCTTCAATTTTAACAAGGGACCTAGTACCATTGCCGAACAAACATCCCCACACAATTATATTGTCATCACCATATTTAATTTTATTGGTATTTCCTTTGAAATCTTTTCACTCTTAGACGTCTCGCATATGCAATTCCCTCTGATTCAAATAAGTTAAATTTCCTTTCGTTGCTCCATAAGGTCTACCAAGAAGAGCAGAAACCACCAACCTTCTTTGTACTATTCTAACAGAAATATTTCGTTCGCCCTGGGATACAATATTTTTATAAATATGAGTGGCATGCATTCGAGGATTGGAATTGGATAACCTTTTTATATAAAGACCTAAAACACAACTAGTTTTCTTTGGTCTTCCACTTATTTTTATTGTTGCTGTAGAATCATAGATTTTGTATTTGTTAAATATTTTTGAATATCCCTTATACATGGACAGACTTTTGGCAATGTCAGTATTTCTAACACCACTTTCAAAAAGCTAAATCACTTTGTCTTATATATCTTTTGAACATTCTTTTACTTTCGCCATATTCACTTTGAATAATATATTTCATCCACAAAATATTATTATATTTTAAGTAGCAGATAAAATACAAGCAAACTATTTTCGTTGCAAAAAAAAATGTATATATAAAAATGTTCACATACAAATTGAAATATCAATATTATAAATATATTGTTAGTAAGAGACCAAATGATATATTTTAATACGCACAGTTGTGGCGCAGTTTTAATTCCAGTTTGGCATAAAAAAGACAGAGATATAAAATATCACATTAGGTTTCCAAATATATAATGCATACTATGTAATAATGTAGTAGTATGGAAAAATGTCCTAATTTTTTACTGTTACATAATTTCATTTAGATTAAAAAATAAAACAATATTTTGAAGATTCTGCCAAAATAAAACCAGTTGAAAACACATTTTCTATTATATAAAATCCCTTTATCATCTGGTACACTCTTAATATTACCAATCTCAAATTATTCTCTCCTATTACTGCAAATCCATTTAGCACCCTTATCCAGATTTCCCGGGTTACAAATATCCTTTCTTAGCTCTAATCCAGTTTACTTATATGTAAGATTCTAAGAATTCCAAACAGCTTTTGTAGTGTCGAAAATGATCAGTCAATTGACAGAAATTTAAAAAGAAGGTAATAAAAAATATCCGAAAAATATTATTTAAAAATATGTTATCGGTTTTATTTAAGATGTTCGGGGTTAACAACATTTAATACAAGGGTGCATATTCTAAAAAAATCTGGAAAAGTTCTCAAAAAACTACATAGCTATATCTAATTAGTGTTCTTGTAGCCCGACGCATATATTTGAAACCCTGTGTTCTCTTTCTGCTTTCCCGCTCTTCCGAATTCGATAAAAGTTGCCCCTCCTGCATAAGGGATATGCATTCAACAGGTTAAAAAATAGAAGACGAAATTTAGTTAAGAATTCCATAATTCATAGTATCATGGTTCCCACCTATTTGTAAAATTTGGTATTTATATCCACAAAGGTATAAAATTTTTTCGGAAATTTCTTCCCAAATATTTTTTATTTATAATAATATAAATATATTATTTTATTTTTGTAATATAAAGTTTTCTTTTAACTATAAAATTTTAATTTAATAGGTCAGTTAACGTCACGACGCGACGGTACAGTAAACTGTGAAATTTCCTCGAATGTCAGTTCAGATATTTTCAGTCAAATTAAGAAAGTTTTAATGAAAAGGGACTGGAACGAACGACTGAGACTAACTTCGATAATGAAACTGTTAACCCTATTAATATTTACAACAACCTTTTAAACTTTGAATTAGATCCAAACTAGAAATTATTTACTTGACTGAAGTTTACTTTCTTTACCTTAATTTGCTTGATTGATGTAACTTGACAATTTTTAGTTAGCAAAAACACTACAAATCCATGTATGTTTGAATGCCGATCTTATAAGAATGAGAATATTTCGATACCTACACTATATAAATCTTTTGTCAAAGTGCAAAAAATGATTTTAGTCTAAATATTTTCAAATTAAAAATTTGCAAAAAAATATTTGTATAAAAGATGTAATATACCGATTTCCAGGAAATACTCGTATAATAACATCCATAGATGCAACCAAAGAAATTTTGTTTTGTCAAATAATTTATTTATCAGAACATAAATTATAACCCAGAATCTTAACTGAACTCTTATATCAGCATAAAAACGTTTCTGTTGACATCTTCCTATAAAACATTTTTCATAGAAGTCTTAAAAATCTTGTATCTTGCGGCGACTCAATTGTAGATTCTTTATCAAATTGAGTTTTAGAAAGTATGTTTAAATTTACACCTGGAAAATAAAATTATTGTTTAAGGTTTCTTCTATTAAAAACACGAGTCTGCTGAAGCCAGATGTATTTATATTTGACCTACTTTATCAGCTTTTTGCATTTCTGTACATTTATGAAATTACATTATGACATTCACCTAAAAATTCAAGTTCGTAGAATAAAATGTTATTATCAAATTCTCATCGCTAATTAAAACATTGTTTATACTTCAAGTATACAACAACTAACTATTCTTCTCTTAAACATCCAGCAAATTGTTGCAATCTAAAAACTACTGTGTTAAATTAATAAAATGAGTACATAGATTAAGAAAAGGAATTCTTTAATTCTGTACTAGTGCCCTTTCTCTATAATATATCATGAATGTCACTGGTGATGCAGAGCTCTTTTATATGATATGATTCTCAAACAAGTGCGAATACGGGCAGTGTATTTACCAACTGTATTAGAAATCGATAAATACGAGAAGAACGGAAAACACTGCTAGAATTTTATAGGTTCCTGATAGACTTCTAACCCTTTGGGAATTCCCTTTAAGGTCTTAGAGATCCTTTTAGAGATGAGTGGTTGGTATAAATTATACGTTGAATAAAATATACACGTAACACTACTATGAGAAATACGTGACATATATCGTAAGTTCGAAAGAGTGCTTGTCTCGTACATGTCTTGTTGACGAAAACTTTAACTCTTTACCTACTTGTTATAGGTAGTATATACATTTATATGCTATAATGTGGAACAAGGGTATCCGTTTTAGAAATAACACATTTTCAGTAGAGTTCATGAACTTTATATTTAAAATGTCTCAGTTTCTATTTGATTTATGTAAGGAGCTTCTGTAATTTAATGCCATAGAGTTAATGCAACTATTCATTAATATTGCGAAACACTAGTAGGATTTTCTATATTCCTGATCCAATTGTATCCCTTTGGGAATCGCTATGATCTTAAAAAGAATATGTGTTTACTTTTGAGGGAATTATAGTTTTAAATAAATTTAGACTTGTCTCAAGCCTTTGGTCTTTGATTGTAACGTTTAAGAATGTTATTATTTAATATGTTTAATAAGTTAAAAGCAAAATAAATCCATGGAGGGTAATTCAGAGGAATTACTTTTGATATACCATGATACCGTTGCGCATTATTTAAATTAAAAATTCAATGTCACTCTGAATTTATACAAACATGTCTCCGTTTAATTCGAAATTTACGTATCGCGTTATTTACATATTCCTGGTATTGAACTGAAAACAACATTTTTAAACAAGCCTTCAAAAGCCTAGTATCTATATTAATTATGTATACCTTTGGGAAATTTAGAACACAGTAACAATGTTTACATTAAAAATACAAATATTTGTTATTGTGATAAGATTTGCGTTTGAAAAATTAGTATTATTTTCTTAATTCAAATTTCCTTCAAACAACATGAATGCTTTTTACGATGAATGGAGAAATTCAGCATAGTAGCGGGTATTCTGGAGAATGTTCTTAAAAATTAAACTAATTAATATGTAAATCAGAGATTAATTTTTCTGTTAAGTTCTTTTTATTTCTATTTAAGATTGTTGGATCCAATTGTTGGATATTTCTAATGGTTGGTGTTCTAAATGGATTGTTGGAATTTGATAATTCACCTCAGAACACAATAATTCTTTATTATTGGTCACAAGTGTACTTAGGACATAGTTAGTGTGTGCCAGGCATTTCATGACAATTTAAATTAGTAATCTCGCAAAATTAATATTTAGTATAACTACATCAAAACTGTATATAAAAAATTGGAATGTTCTCGTATACGCTATAAAAATATTGAGTGGAATGAATCACTTGTACAACAAATTTTAGCTCTGACTTGCAGCTTGACATTATTGGTAGTTATAATTCAGAAAACACTTTTTATATTTGATATGTTAATACACAGTAGCCACAATTTATGAAATAAAAAACAATGACAAAGTAAGAGTACAAATAAAAAGGGAGGGTTAACAAATGTATGGTTTATAAAAGTTACACAACGGTCATAGTAAAAAATTACTGAAAATAAACGTCGGTGAGGTAATAAAGATAATTGAAAATCTGCAGTTTATATCAACATTTTTTAACCCTACCTAGATATTTTAAATTCAATTTTTTTTTATTTATTAATGACAATGTATAAAAATATTTAAAAAATAATAACCTAACAGTAAGAAAATATGTGTGAGGAACAAGAATTTATAAATAAACTTAAGGTTTGGCATCTAATATTTTTATCTACTTCAGAATGCTGGTCGAAGTATACTTCTTCGATCTTGTGTATGCTTGAACTGGCAGCAGATCATCCATACTGATATTACGGCTGACTTCGTCGCTTTTAATATAAGAAAAAGCATAAAAGAAGCATTTTAATCTTAATTAAAATCTCGAATATTATAAGAATAAGATATTATCAAATAAAAGATGCTATTACGTTATTCGAGCAGTCAACAAGCAATACACTCCCCCATTAATTTGCTTTTCAAGCACATTCTGAGATCCGATCGAGTTAAAATTTAGCTTTTCTATGTAACTTCGCTAACAACACAGTAATATGATACCACGGAGCTGGCCTGATGATGGAGCCGGAAAGTAGCAATAGGAACTCCTCAATTATACTAATACTAAAAGTTAATACTACTACTAATAATTACACAGGTGTTAAAAAAGGACATTGTTATCTGCAAACTATTTATTAATTTTGATTATTATTTGCTTTTACTAGTATGATCAACAAATATATTCAACATTTTACTTTTGGGAATATTAATACGGTAGATGTTAAACATTGGTCATTATCAAATCGGACGCCTCTATTCTTTTTACACCGAATTTCCTAAGTTTCAACGCAGGATAGACCTCTAGCGCCTCTTTTCACCTGAGTATCAGGACTTCATAAGCCCTTAGCGCATAATATTCATAAAATTTTATGCCAACAGCACTCCCGCTTGCAAAGTTTAAGTATATTTGTTTTTATGTACATATGATGTAAAACAATTTACATCGAATTTACAAAGATAAAATTGAAAACAAATAAAACACAACTGTGAAGCACAGGATAGCCAAGAGTAACTGGTCACCAAGCTCTGAGGATCTGGTCTACTGTTGAATATAATAATCATTTTGAAACGAAACTGATTCTTTAACCGTTGCTATTGGCGGTAACAATCATGTTAAGCACATCTGTACGAGAACTTCCATGAATTAAGAGGCCGTCACGGAAGCTTTTTTATTTTATCGAGAAACAACGCTTTAAATGGCTTTGGAAAGAAGACAAGGAATAAGGTCTAATAAATAATTGTTATTGTAATTTGAAAAATAAGGCTACAAAAAAGGAAGTGAAAACGAGCATTTTTTTTTGGCCCAATGTAAATCACAATAATTTTCACTCAAGTGAAATTTTGAATTTTAATTTATTTTAAGTTTCTTCGCAAACTGTGGCAACATTGTTACTGAAAATTACTGCCAATGTAATGTGTGTGGTGCCTACCTCAATTTAACTATAAATTCCCGCAAAACCTCGCGCCAGCTCTGTGCTGAGGCCGTTGCCTACGCCTGGGGCCCCTCCCTTAATCTTGGACAGGTCACAATACTTTGAAAATTCAACAGATAATATCCCATTTTCACACACGTGATATTGCGATTTAGATTTGTATGGTTTGTATATTGTATATATGTATTTACATACCTCAATGACGATTTCAAACTGTTACTTAATGAGTATTACTCCATAAATATATCTCATTCCCCTCAACCCCAGCCAAGTAAGTTTTCCTAACAGTACTCTTATAGATATCTCAAAACTGTTTTGTATTATTCAAATTTTCAAGCTTCCTACAGCTCAGGATTTTTTTTACATTTTATGTAAAAAAGTTTTAAAAACTTCCCTCGTATAGAATTTCACTACCTACAATATAACAGTCTATGCGTATAATTATTTAGTAATAACTTTATACAAATCATATAAACTATAATTCATTTCAATTTTTTTTTAGTTTTTAATTTATTTATTGTTATTTACACAAAATAGCGCCAACATTTTGTTCCGCCATATTGAGTTTTTACCAAAATGTAACCTTCCCCTTATCGGATAAGTAATTTTTTTAGCTATGCCTCGTACAGACAGACAAACAAACAGACCAACAGAAATGGGAGTGTGTATTTTTCACTTACGAGGAAGTAAAAAATGTGGGTAATTTTGTTTTTTTTACAGTTTTTCTATTTGGGAAGTGCTGGTTCAAAAAACTTCTTTAGTTTTAGATTCAAAAAATTTGTGACTTCTTATTTTTGAATTTAATTGGAATTTGGAAATATTTAAATAAAAAATTTATAGGATTTTTCTGGTATCTTTTAAGAATATCAGAAATTTGAAAAAATAATAAAAAGTAAAAATATAAGCATAACTAAATAGTTTTAAGTAGAGCACCCTGGATATTATTGTTTTATTAAATGAGTCTCTTTTTGCTGATTATAAATATACTAGGTGTGATACCTTTATCACTGAAGGAAAACAAGAAATATGACAAAACTGTTGCGCAATGTGTTAGAGAGAGAACATCTCTTCTAACACATAAATATCGATTCGATAGAGTTACAGTGCCTCTAATGAAAGGGTTTTTCAAAATTTTCTCAGTTTTCTTTAAAGATATATTTCATTTTTAAGTTCTAAAAGTTCAACAATGTATATATATATATATATATATATATATATATATATATATATATATATATATATATATATATATATATATATATATATATATATATATATATATATATATATATATATATATATATTTGTTTGTCTCAGGGTTACAGTTTCTTACGGAACTTATCGATATAAAATAAAATTCATTCTTAAGCTTTAAAGCAGTTCAACCTACCCCCCCTTGAATACGCCACTGTTACAGAATTAATCAGTTAATCACAGAGACACTTATAGTGAAAGACAATGACTAAGATTCAAGCCGGGACTCACTGTTACCTCGCAATATGTTATGTTTTATCAAAATTTGCAATTAAATATCTAAACTTACAACATTTGTCATATTCACCTTTTATATAAAGCTCCTAAAATGATAAAATAATCAAACGATTGTTTATACATTATATTGCCAGTTAAAGACAAGTTAAAATTGAGTTGAGGAGTATAGTATACGATCTAACCTGGATCGAAATTATCGCTATATTATAATTTCATCTAGTTTCTAAATTGACTCGGAACAAAACGACCAGTCGTCAGTAGTTTATGTTAAAAGCATTATTTTTAGAATACAAACAGCTTGCGCACAGCAGTTCTGAAAATAACTGAAATCTCTGAAAGCGACTGGTGTTGCCAAATACAGCCTGGGCCGAGGAGGTTTGAATTTCACCTTTCAGGCTTGACTTTCATAAATATTTTGTATAAGATTTCTAGCGAAAATTGTACTGTGATGAATACACACGAAAGAATATTTACAAAATTAACATCGTAATATTTAAGTTAATAATAAGTTTTTAAACAAAAATATATATATATAATATTTTACATAGAAAAAAATTTAGTAAAAATTATGGTATCGTTTAATTTTCTTCATAAAGTATTTTTATATTGTTATTATATTTACTAAAAAAAACTAAGATTTTTTTTAGCTAGCAAAGTTAAATTGGCAGGTGCTAATATACATTTCCTATATACCAGGTGAACATGTAGGGGTTATTTATTTTAAATTCTAAACTGTCATGTAGTTTCTCTGAAGGACACTTCTTCCTACAAATGTCGATAATGGGGAAAATTGGTCTTGTCTCGAGATTTTACTTTTTAGTTTTCTTTGATATTCTTTATAATTATGTTTATGAAACGTTGTTGCTTAGCTCAAAAGGAGTTGTGCTTTCAAAGTAAATTGCTAATTATAAGTAACCAAGGCGAATAAAGGCGTTCAAAAACACGTTATTGCAAGCACTTAGCAATATATTTTATGCGCCTTAAAATATTCCATCCGGTACTTTTTTTTTACCAAAAAAATTACTGTAATTTAGATATGAATTCTGATGACAATAAGGGATTGTACAGTTTATTGAGACAGAAATAGAAGAATCAAAAAAGCGGTGGAAACAATAACATTTTATAGAAGGGTGGAAAATCTTTGCAACTTCATACTATTTAAGAAATAAAATTAACAGTGGCGTATATAAGGGGAGGGTTTGGGGTTTAACTCCCCCCTATAGCCACCTTTTATTTAAAATAAATTTAAGGACTCTTTCAGTCGTTTATATTATTTACTCTAAATTAGATAAAAAAGCGAGAACTAAAGACTTCACCTCAAAACCCTCCAGAAGCAATATCTATATACGCCACTGTATTATAAAATAGAAATATAACTTCAGTAAATAAACACACATTGTAACAGACCACATTTGCGGATTACTGTAATACTGTTATTTGGTCACTCATTAATCTTCTAAATCAACATTTACCTAAATATGTAAACCGTTCAAGTGGTTTAAAAAAAATTGTTAATTTTTTTTATTGTTTTATCTTCCAAAAAAATGGTAAATTCGCTTTACTATTGTAGAATGAGTACACAGAAGGATATATGTAATGCTATATAACAGTGGCCGCTAACCCGTCGATCGTGAGCTATCGATAACTTTGTATTTAAAACTTTTCTGACATACTTTTTCTTATATTTTTATAGTCCTGGTTTCCTATTTATCAATAATATATTAAAGAAACGTTTAAATATAAGTTTAAATGAAATTAATATGTTATATGCTCAAAAAAAGTCATATATATTTAATGCAAACTATGATACTAAACTGAAACTACTAAAACTAAACTACTAAACTTACGTCAGCAGTGTAATCCAATGCCGGTAGTGGTACTAGCTAGCTGTAATTCCATTTTTTTAATTTACACTAGACGGGACTCGCCAGTCTATGGCAGCTTGAGGAGCTTCAAAAAGAGGAAAATCGCGATCGTTGTTTATTAAAAATGGATCGTTGTGCCTTTATCATTGCAGGATTTTCGCCAGACAGAGATCATACTATTCTTATTATGACGTTGGGTAACGTGAAATAAAGAGATATCCATATCACTGCTCCTAATGAAAGCCAGGAATCATCAGTGTAACCTAGTGTCGGTCGTAGTATTAGCAAACGGAGTAGTTGTGTCTGTAATTCCATTTTTTGCATTTGCCCTACACGAGTCTTGCTAGGCTAAGGCTGCAGCATGTGTCTGCAGAATTTCAGATGTGCTGCAATTCTACAGCTTAAGAGATACGTGGTCAACCGCAAAATAGTAATAATAGCTAAAGATTAGATTTTCTCACCAATGCTAACAGTAAAACATGCATTTTAGAGTGCAATATTTGAGGTAATATCCCTAGTGCATTTCCGGAAAAATTCGGGAAAACGAGGTACTTAGTCATTTGTTTAACAAATATCATGGAGGTAGTGATTTTAAAAATCCAAGTCAAAGAGTTTTCCACTTGTTTGTTAAACAATTTTTTATAGAAACGATTATTCCATTTTTTCCATGGGAAAAATTAAATGCACAAGGGATATTTTGAAAGATTATTTCCTGAGTTTATATATATATATATATATATATATATATATATATATATATATATATATATAAGAAAAAATATTAAGTCATATCAATATTAATCAACTATTTTTTTTGTATTTCAGAGTTTATAACCCCCTTCAATAATGTCCGACGAGGAAGAAGTTTACTCGTAAGTATATTTATTATCAACTATAGAAAAATACATACCGAACTGTTTTATATCACTTTCCCACAAAATCGCGGCACTTAGACATTTTCAATTTGTTAATGGTACATTGTTTAAAATTTTAATTTTTTTCATTGTCTTGGCTAACACACAACGTTGTTGCCAAGACAGAGTTTCTGCTCTATCGAAATTTGAACACATTGAATGTTTTATTTGGTAGTTAAAGTTAATGAAACTCGCCGTTCGAATAATATATATATATATATATATATATATATATATATATATATATATATATATATATATATATATATATATATATATATATATATATATATATATATAAATTCTACTTAAAGTTAATATTTTTATCTAATCTATGTATACTTCGCACATTTCAAGTAACACCCAGGCAAAACTAATAATTCAAGAAAAAATAAAATTAAACAACAAAAAGAATATATATATTTTGTATAAATAAAAAAATATTAACAAATACAATAAAATAAAAAGAAAAAGTGTTCTTTGAAACGATACTAAAACAATGTTCAACAATTGATCCGCCCAGGTAAAATATTTGACTTAGTTTGAAACTACATTTCTCTTAAGAGAATCACGATCACGCTACTGGTGTTCGAAAGACTTACTTTTCTTGTACAATTTAGATTTCAAAGCTCGAATTGTTATTAGTTGTTAGTTATACAGGGTGTTAAAGATAGCCTTGCACAATCTTCAATGTTTGCTTAAGAATTTCAGCTCAACCCGTTAATGATTTTTTTAGCATGGCACAGTTTAATAATCACTAGAATTATACCCTTAGCGTTTTTAGAATATTGATTTTTTTTGCCGGAAGATATCCTAATTTTATCCAAATGATGAATTTAACCAGTATATCTTTGTTTATTTTAAGCATGTCTTATCTTATAGCTGCACCCCTACAATTAGATTTAAGAAAGTTTACTGTTAATAATCAGTCAATCAGTGTTATTTATTATTTATCAGGGGTATACTCAAAACATGTTTAAGGGAAAAAATAAGATTTTGCTTAAAGCACACGCTTTGGCTAAGAATTACTACTCGATTTTTTTCTTGGCATACATTTTTATTCAATAAGGTCATTCCCCAAATGTTTTCTGAAGTTTGAGTTTTGAAAAAAACTTCTTCTAGCAGATAACCTAAATTTATCAAAATGATATATTTTACTAGCGTGTCTTTGTATCCTCTAATTCTGCCTTACTTTGTAGTTCTATCCTCATGCCAACTGGGTAAGAAAAAGAGAATTGATAATAATTTTGATTTAGTGTTATATATTATTCGCCATGCGCGTACTTAAAAGGGGTTTAAATTAAGACGATAGAATTCTCATTAATGACCAAAGTTTGGCTAAGAACAACAACTCAACTACTCCGAAATTTTTCTTGGTTCCCGTTTTTAATCCAATAAGATGTTTTCGAAATTTTGATGGTTTTGTATTTGTACCACTTAGCTTTTGTTTACTTTATTGGTACGGTAGTTTCATGACAAAAAGGCTGATGACAAATGTGAATTGATATTATCCATTATTAGTCAGGGGGATACTTGAGGACTGTTCAGTAGTAAGAAAATCATTTTGCTGGACTCTGTATTTCTTATTGGTTTTAACCCTTATGATTAAGAATACACGTTTTGGACGCGAATATATAGTGCCTTGAGTAATTAAATAAAAAGGTTAGGTGAAGATAGGTCGGCGAATGCTTCATTTTCAAGATATAGGTTGCTAAACATGCTTTTTATATAT
This sequence comes from Kuschelorhynchus macadamiae, assembly GCA_030620095.1. NCBI lineage: Eukaryota > Metazoa > Arthropoda > Insecta > Coleoptera > Curculionidae > Kuschelorhynchus > Kuschelorhynchus macadamiae. The sequence goes on along the minus strand of JAUTXW010004542.1, from coordinate 135,488 downwards.
TTTTAGGTATCTAAAAAATGCTTTTAGATATTGCCATGTAGTTAGGAGTAAGCAAAAGATGCTTTTATTAGTTTTTTTTCGGCTTGCACCAGAGATGTGCATAATAGCAACTCAAAATATTTTTACAGCTCCAAGGTAATTTAATAAATTGAATAAAACACTTAATTTTCATTAATCTTTATTTAAACTTTTTTTTTCTTTTCGGGATACCACATGCTATCTAGATATTTGTCTATTTTGGTCAAGTTTCACTTGTAACGTAATAATGTCAGTGCCTTAAAACAGATTTTTGTTCTCTAAAACGACTCATCGTATCAAAAAACTGCAAGAAAATCTTTCTTAAAGTTTCTCTAAAACATTTTTAAGATATCAATTTAAAAAAGAGTTTAATTTATTTAATTTAGATAAAAATGTTATTATACATACGCTTACCTTACACATGGCAATATATTGCTGCTTTTAAAATATTAAAAAAATCTCTAGTATATAAGGTTCACTACGAAATAGGTTAACTATTTGGCATTATTTCTCAAAGCAGAAATAGCACATAAGACGTGTGTTTTTTCTCTCTGTCGCATATTTTAATCTTATTACCATATGACAACAATTCGTTGTTTTTTGCTGACTACTTAACTAATATAAAGTACGTGATCAAACAAAATCTCTTTTTTTTAATTTTGAGCAGTCATCTAATACCCCAAGATAATAAGTAATAATATAAGTACAAATAAAGAAAATGAATTATCAGTATCCTTTTTATAATCAAATTTGTAAAAAGATGTGGCTATAAAGCAAGAAGATATAAAGATGCAGCTGTAAAATACATAATTTCGATTAAATTATATTAGGTTAGGTCCTAACTAGTTAAAATTTTTAAAAAAAATCACGATTCCGAAAACGTCTATAGATAAAATCTTACTATTCAGAGAAAATCATGGGTGGCTAAGATATAATTTTTAGCCAATCTTTGACCATTAATCAAAATTTTATGTTTGTTCAAGTTTTGAACAAGCCACTAAATACTAATGGATGAAATGCAATGCCATTTAATACAAAAAGCTTTTTTATCAAATATCGTAAGGGAGCAGTTTTACAACAAATCAGATTTATAAGATACAAAGACACGGTACTAAAATCCACATTTCGATAAAATCATGGAATCTCCTAAAAGAAATGGGGGGACTTAAAATCTCAAAAACGTCGGGAGGTATGATCCCAATGATTAATAAAAAGGCCAATGACAGTTATGAAAGGCTCTCTTTACCCCATGCATAATTGACAGCTAATAAAACTTTGGACTTAAAATCCAGATTGTTCAATAAGAATGACAGTAGCGGGAACTGGATCGTACTTGACTTGACCGAGAAATGTGGTTTCAAACTAGTCATCACTGTTGATCACTTTTATAAAGTTCTATACTTTTACTTTCAATTGATCAAAAGTTATAAAATATTTAAAAAAAAATGAAAACTATGTTTAACTGGTGGTTTCAGGTTAGATTTTAAAGCTACTATTGTAATGACATAAATCACATTACGATTAAGAAAATACACGTTTAAAAAATAGATTTTAAAGAACGCATTTAATTTAACTCATATTTTCCAAAAAAATATATAATTAAAACTATTTTTTTACAGTGAAGAAGAGGAGGAGGAGGAAGTCGTCGAGACGTAAGTGACAATTTTCAACTCAAATATCATTAATTTTATCAAAATTTCTCATTTTAGTTTCTTTCACAACAGCACCAGTAATTATTGGCAGAAATATATTTCGCCGTTTTTAGCTTCACTTCGTTGCTTCTTTTTTATACCTTATTATTTTAATACGTAGTACCTTCATAGTTTCTGCATGAAGCAAACTGTTATTTTAAGATTGTATTCACAAATTTTAATCAGAAGTTCGCTAATCTCGAAGTGAAGCATTAAATAGCAATACAATCCAAAATTATCCATAACCCATTGGCTACTATATCCAAAATGTATCGAATTGATACTATTTATTCATATTGTAAAATGTGCTCCTAATAATATTCTCCATATTTTCTCTTTGCAGAAAAACGTAAGTTTTAAAGGTCCCTGTACATGTTCAACACCCCGAATATCTATAGAAAGAATAGTATAGAAAAATATAGTAGGCAGACCGTATGTGTTTTCCACTCCAAGTGTAGAATAGTTTGTAATTTACCACATTCCAGTGTTTTTGTTTCTGTGATAACCATATACACACAGAAATGACCTACTTACCAATCTTACCATATTAAACTTTTTGATACAGATTTATATGTTTGTGTTTCTGACAACATTGTTCTAAACCACACAGAGTGAGATGTTTTTGTTAATAATCATGAATGACTTACTCTTACATGTTCATTTTAAGTACATTTACCTATGCAAATCTCTTAATATGTATTCCATTTTTTTATTTTGCTATGAATGAATCTCCTATTTATTAAGAGAAAAATTATTATATGAGGAACTGAATTTCACATTCTGGATGATATTCATATTTTTTTATAACTTTAGAACTTTCGCTAATAACAATAAATAATATAAAGAAAGTGACTTAAATAAAATTAATTTATTTGAATATTTTCCTGACATTAAATTAAAAAAAGATTCAAAGCAACATAAAATTTTATATGTCAACATAATATAATTAATATAAATTCAAATTCATTTTAAATGGAAATGTGAAAAATGCATTTGCATAAATTACTATAAATACATAAAAAAATTCAGAACTACCCAAAACTCGTTACATTAATTACAATGGTATACAAAATTTTAAATAATAAATAGGAGATTCGGTTTTAAATATTTTAAGTAATTTAGTATAAACAAAAGAAAAAAATGGAAAACTCCATTTCCACCAGCACACCTCACCAAAACACAATCATTTATTTTTTGTATATAGTCCATTTTTTCATTTTTATTTTTCTCCTTTTTCCGTGCACCCTCGTTGCCCCTTTGTGACGTGTACCCCATAGGACCACTACCACTACAACCAAAGTCGAGTAAGTCCCCTTTAGAGAATGCTTCAATTTTTTTTAGAATTTTGCCAAAAACTGTCAGTAATTAAACTCATTTTTTTGTGTCTTTTTTGGACGATTTTTGCAGTTTTGGTTTTTCGGTGATTTTTTTTAATAACTCTTTATGCTAACCGAAGCGAAATTGTTTTTTATTTGTTTATGTCCTCTTCTCTGTACCTTTATCCTTAATAGAAAATGCGTACCTAGTTGCAACGTTTTAAACCGTTTTTGAGATATTAAATAAAACTCATCTTAAAGAGTTTTTTTCTCTTATTTTTCGTATTACTACGTCATTGAAACGTGTATCATTTATTTGGTGATATTATTTATAACTTAAATAACTAAAGAGAGATAATATTTAGTATCTGTTTAAAATAATTCCATCAAAAAACAGATAGAAAAAAAAATTTGCTCTATTGCAAATAGAAAATGTCAGACTACTTAGTAAGCAAACGATCAAGGAAGAAACTTAAAGGTTAAGAGACAGTGGACGAAAACAGATTTATATTTTGTGAACTTGAAAAATGGCTTATCAATTTTGAAATTTTGCAATTTTTTAAACCATTTTGTTTCGAAATTTTAAATACTGGAGGAATGCATATAAATTGTGGACGATATTACACCACAATAGCGCTTTTTGACTTTCAGCTTTGCTTCTTGTGAGTTTGTACTTCTGCTACTTATACCAATAATTAAATATAATCCTATTTGTAACATCCTTTTAAAATGGCATGTACTAGAATATATATTTTACTGAACTATGCTTTTATTTAGTAGAATAGTTCCAAGATTATTTCAATACCAAAGGCTTTAATATATAAATTAGGCCGAGGTATGTAATCTGTAATATGTATATATATATATATATATATATATATATATATATATATATATATATATATATATATATATATATATATATATATATATATATATATATATATATATATATATATATATATATATATATATATATATATATATATATATATATATATATATATATATATATATATATATATATATATATATATATATATATATATAACTATATATAACGTCGGGTAAGTTACTATTTACTACTTCTGAAAGTGACATATTGTAACGTATTGTGGAATTTATTAAGGTGAGAATGTAGGGTTACAACTAGAATATGATATAGAAAAAAATTGACTCCAGCAAATATTTTCACTTAGGCAATAATTTTTCCCGATCGATAAATTTAGACATTACTGGCTGCTACTTTGCACTATATTTCCTCGTGTAATCAACGAGCGACCGGCTACCTGTTGCAATTTTTGAAAAACTTAATTGGCTCTTTGCATTTATTACTGGTTCTCATCTGGAAGTGTGGGAAGGTGACGAGTTTACTAGATACATAGAAGTACTAAAGAAGCACGCTATATTTAATGTTTTACTGGTAGAAATAGGTGGTAAGTAGGTAGCTAATAAGTCGTATAGCATACCTGATTAAGTGAACTAAGAAATATTTTTCTAAGTATCGACAAGTTGGCATGCACAATATCCCATAAATTTTCATCATAATCAAGCCTGTAAATCAAATAAAGGCCTATTTTTTTACTCAGTGTGACTGTTAGTTGTTAACTTTTTAAGAATCAAATTATTAAATAATTAAAACAATTTACTTTTTTTCTATTTTATAAGATTTTTTTTCTGTATTAGAATGAAATAATACAAACTGTTAATCAATATGACTAGTAGAATATTATTGTATAAACAAAAAAAATAAGAAGCGAAGGAGGGACAAATTTAATGCATCTTTGCTTTATTTTTGCTGAAGTTAAAAACTTGGCCTAATTAAAAGAAAATTTTGGTAGATTTCATACACTCCGTGACAATTTTGTTTGCCTTCTGAGTTAATCGGGTCTTGTTTAAAAGATGTGTATATAATTTAAATTTCTTGTAAATGTTTGTTTTCATTATAGTGTAAAATGCAGATCGTTAATTTGCCCGGTAGAGGGCGTCATCGTAACAAAATATTTTTTTTTGGAAAATATCCAGATAAACATAAATCAATCTTACAACATTTATTAATATACATATTTTACCTACCTCTATTAGATATGTCGGCTAAATTTTTGAATAAAAGGAGACTGAAAAAGTTATAAAAATTATTTATAAATAGGCTTTTTTGTTTGATAAAATGCGCGCCAAAACAATTATATTATATTTTTAAGTTGATTGCAAAATAAGTGTTATAATTCGAAACATGTACACTATAATTTTGAATATAAAATATATGCAACCGTAAAAAAACCCATATGCCTTGACAACCAGGGGCGTAGAAATAGAATTTCTGATGGAGGGGCAAAAAGGAGAGATTAGCAAGCCATTACAGAACTATGGACATTTTGGCTACCGGATGGGGAGATTATGCAAAAAAATACGATATATATGATATAACAAATATCATATGTTAATAAAATTTGTTTATTTCAGAGACTAAATACGCAAAAGACTTGAAACCAAATATTTCTACACAAGAGATTTTAATTAACACATTATTCGATATGTAAGAAGCAACACAGAAATCAGAAAAATAACATCAAAAAATAAACAAAAAAAAGTTTTATCATAGTGCTGCAAGGTAACAAGTGAAAAACTACCGACATGATGTTTTTCTTGAGAACGGAATTTTTGATCGATAATAAATAAAAAGCAATTATATGTTGTGAACTGACCAGATCAATATTATTATTATTATTATTATCTTTTATTTTTTTATTTGTAGGTCCAATCTTAAAGGGACAAACCATAAGTTTGCCCTCTCTCCCATTAATATAATAAAATCTTTGAATCAAGACGCTTCACAGAAAAGAAGGTCGCCGATATAAGGAAAAAACTCGGATGGATAATCCTAAATGACAACCTAAATGAGGTTTATATGAAAAACGATTCCTCGCTTCCAGGCATGTGACACAAATTGTATCTGATATACTGCGATAAAAAATTTGAGTTGTGAAACAAAAGAATTTCATATTGTTAGCGGATTGCGGCCTTCTGTTTTTAGCAACTACCTAAAAAAATTCGTCAAATAGCGATAAAAACGTCCCTAAAAATTAATTTAACTTACAGGGCTCTCCGTAGTTTTTTTTAAAATTTGACAATTAATTGTCCTTGTTTATTGGTTTATCATACAACAAATCATAATGAACGTACATGTATTGAGTTCTCGAATATTACAAGAGTTTGGAAAAGGGTTTAAAAAGAAGGATTTCAGTTAATTTTGAAAATTTGAGAAATAATCATATGTGGCATTTTTGAAAATATATTGAAACTTTTTTATTGTTCATTTTTTACATTTGTAAAGCAACTATTTGCTTAAAATTTTGACATGTGTAAAAAGTTGTTCGACCCAAAGATTTATATACTTATTTTTATTTAATTTTGTTAAATACGGACATTTTACTTCCCTTTTTATATATACATATTCCCTTTGAAAACTAACGACGAATTTAAATGGTTTCAATATGAATTGAATTAATAATAAATAAAACTTTTAATTTCCAATTTAAAATCCAATCATTAAGGATTGGGTAGTTCCAGCTCCACAGGATGATTAAGAGAATATCGGAGCGAATTTAAATTCTCAATTTTGCTGTTGCACATAAATCACATAGTATCTGCAGTGCCCCACCATTGGCTTTTCGTATATAAAGTCAAAGGCCACACTTATCGATGTGGGTCGCCGATAGAAACTTCCGTAGTCTAGCGAACGAGCCTGATGGCATTTACCCTTTCAAAATAGATTTTGTTTAGTAGAAAAACCCATTGTCTTATAGAAAAAAGTTAAAACAAAATGAATCTAAATTTTATGACAGAATGTCGGTAAGTCACAGTCTTTGAATAAACAAAAAAATAATTGATAAAAAATTCTAACTTTTCGATAATCTTCACAAAAAACAACCTACTTTTATTCGGGATTTTTAGGAGATCGAATACTTTTAAAAACGAATTTTAAAAATCCAAGTTCTTATACAAAATATATATGTTGATAAGGTGTTTTTGTTTACGACACCTGTGATATAAATTGTAAGTAAAATATCATTCAGAGTATGAAAATTTTATTTAAAAAAAAATCTGCGTTTCTGTATTCTCCAGTGAAATATGGATCAATAGAGGTACTGTACTTCTACACCCGTAAGAACATCTCTCTTATGCTATCAAACGATCACAAAAACGAGAGATAGAATTCCAGCACCTTCTTATAATTGATTCTCTAGTTGATGAAACAGTGGATCTAACACAGACTAAAAGTGCAACTGCCTCATTTTTTTGTTCACAACCTCTACACAAAAAATTATTAATTAGCTTTATATTATGTAGGTATTTTCTTAGCTGAAAGTGTCCATGCACTAGAGATTCTTCTGAAACGACATCCGTCTCCTTGCTAAGAAATCTTAAGATATTCTCTGATAAATTGCAGCTAATAGTTTTATTCCAAAACTTTTTAAATTCACTTCCCTTAATTCATACCAAAAAAAAAAATTTTAAATAGTTTTATATGTACGCTAAATGTGTTTCAAAAATAGAATAAATATTCAGAGCCAGTTAAAATTGAATTAAAATCAAAACAAAAAAATAATGTACTGACCAAAAAAAAAACAAAATCAATAATTTACAGACTTCAGTCTTTCACTATTTAATTTAGAAAAAAATACGGCTTTCTTATCTTCGAACTTAAAATTTAGCAACTCAATGCAATGTTGAGATGGAGGTTAAAATTGTAAGGAAATACAGCAGGAGACCCCTGACTTCGCCAACTGGTCAGAGACTGTTGTCGAACATAAAACAACTACTATAAATTATGGTTGTAAACAGAAAGTGAAATTTATACATCCTGCATCATTTTTTCCTAGGTGATCGTTTTATTAAATAAATATTTAAAATTATCTCAAAAGTCACTTGCGACTTTTGTTGTATTATTTTTTGTATCTCTCTGTTATACAAGTGACATACAATATAAATACAAATAAAGTTTTGCACTATGAATGTAAGTATATTATGTAAAAAGTTAATTGGAAACTCATTAGAAAGTAGAAAAAGTTAAGTATTTCTATTGCATCGTTGAGTCACCAACCGAATCGATAAAAATAGTGTCAAAAAATATATGTAGGTAAAAATAACAAGACAGGGAGCATCAGATACAAATTTAAAATAACCGTCTTTAAAAATATCTACGTGCAGGATCTTTGCTAATAATAAACGTAGGCTGAGAAACGGGTAAACAAAAGCATAGCATGGCTGCCAGTGTTAATTAGTGCCACAAAAAACTAATTTTGCTCTTAGGTATTTGTTATGGCTATATAGACGAAACAATGTATTAATTAACTAGACTTGCATGTTGACTTGGATAAACAATAAAGTATCTTGTCTAATTTTAAAACTATGCTATAACTCTCGCCAATTTTTTTGAAATGTTAATTATGGAATTTATTAAAATTTTCTAAATTGAGTTAGCAGACTGCCAACAAAAAAATACATTCATTTACTTGAAAGGCAATACCTTGGTAACTGATATATAAGGCAATTCCAAAGTTCAAAGCCAGTTACTCGAATAATTGAACTGGCAACCTTTATTAAGCTAGCAAGAATATAACTCTAATTACCGAAATAGCAAAATTATCACAAAACAAATTTAAACAAATGGCAGATTTCGTGTCAACACATCAGTTAGATCAATCCAACAATTCCTTAATTCTTTGTGAGTGTTTTTTGTTTTAACCACATGCCACTAATGTTGTTTTTTTGCCTACAAGGCATACTTTAAGAGACATGGAATAGGTGTTCCCCAATAAACTAAGGTTAGCTGCACTAGTCTAGTGTAGTTATTCTTTAAGTATCCGAAAAACAGATATAATAATGGCAGTGATGACTAAGGGGTGATCAGAATCAATTGCATTAAAAAACGTGTTTGTGACAAAAATTATTTTGGATATGTCCTATTCTCTGTGCCAAAATGTATAAATCATTTAATAATTAGTATTAATCTATCCCAAAATAAAATACACTCAGTTTTTTTCATTCAGATAATCGAAATTAATATAAAAATATGCAAAAAATGGTCATATGTGAACATTTTATTGTTCAAGAAAAAAGAAAATGGAAACTATGACAAATGAATTGATTTAAAAAACCATAAAAGCGAAAGATGGAGATTTATAACTTTTTAAATGGCATATCAGTTAACCTTGCATTTTTACAATCCGTAAAAAGATCAAAAGGAATGATTCTAGTTGCTTAAGCAAAGTTCGGGCTTACTGAAAACTACCTAAATGTATAAAGGTTTGTTAAATCATTGTTTACAATCAATTTTAGTGAAACGTATATTTTTATGAATATATTTAGGATACATTTCTCTGGACAAAGCATCCAAAAATATAATCAGCCTTTTTTCACCCATTGTTAGACATCGGCCTACTTCTTGCACATACCTATTGTGTGTGTTTTAGATTTTTTTGCGAGGTACAAAGGATCCACAGGTTATTAACGTATCCGCACGGAATTATTTGGAATTAAAGCGCTGTGATACATAATTTACTGTTACCCTGTACATATAGAGTAAAAATTTATCTCTAAAAAACATCAGGAATAAGGTAACATAATGAAATTATTATCTATTAGAAACTACATGAACTAAGGCATAACACAAGCTGGTATACATTTTTAAAGCTACCTACATTTTTAAAATGAGTTTTTTATTGAGCGCTTTTTTGCTAGCTTTGCTAACTATCTGCAAATTAAAACCTTATTAAACAGTACTTTTTTTTGTTAGAGAACAATCGGGCGATCCAGAATTTATAAAGAAACAGGACCAGAAAAGATCTGATTTAGATGAACAACTGCGAGAGTACATCGCCGAATGGCGCAAACAACGTGCAAAGGAAGAAGAAGAACTCAAAAGGTAAATACCAAAAATACCTACTCTAAATTAAAAGATTTTAAATATTCGGCTCTACAACAAATTAATTTCTATTAGAAAAGGTTTTCGGTTTTAACATTTAATTCATATCTTATCTATTTACCCCTTACATCTACGTATGTGCCATGCTTTGCCATTTACTGAGAATAGTTATAAATCTTATTAAAGACTTTTGTGTCTAACTTATTGTTAGATTTTAATATATACTGGGTGACAAAGACATCGCTAACTACCTTATAATTTTCTTTATATATGACCGATTTGTATAATTAGGTAACCGGTCAAGTTTTTTATTTTAAATAGAATACCTTTTATAGTTTTCAAAATTTTGATTCTGCGTAAAATTTTTATAACAAAACATGTCATAGCGATAAAATATCATAAAATAAAAGTATGTAGAACAAATTTTATAAAGTATTTTAAGCTTATTTATGGTATACGATTCACCTGGTTGGCCAATACCAAATTTAAATCATACCTACTTGTATGGATATTTCTTACATCCCTACATGTATACTTGATATTTCTTTAGATATCTGCAATAAAAGTCAGCTTAATTTTGAATTAAATAATTATTTTGTCCAACAGTTTAAAGTGCCTACCCATTTCCGTTTATAATTTCAATTGTTTTATAACATTATCCAATCAATGACATCGAATGACGTCATAAGTGACTACTATTAAAAGTCATGTTTTGGAAAAATATTATTTCAAAAAATTGTATTAGATTTTAATTATACTTTCAAAATAATGCTTTTACAAAGTTTGAATTTTGAAACTATTGGTTTTCGAAAGAGAACTTTCGAAAAATATTATATAGATATATAGAAAATATATACGTATATACATACTCTCACAATATTGTCTGTCCCACAATTTATGCGCCCAGGCCACACCATTTAATATATAAACCAAATATTATTTTAACCTAGCCAAAAATTTGTTGCAATGTTTTAAAAAATATTTTCGTTTATTTATGTGAATTTGTAACATTTTTAGGTTAAAAGAAAAACAAGCCAAGAGAAAGGTCACCCGTGCTGAAGAAGAAAAGAAATTGGCTGAACGTAAGAAGCAAGAGGAAGAGCGTCGCCAACGTGAAATTGAAGAGAAGAAACAGAAAGGTATATTTCCATAATCTTGACTGAATAATTCAAAAATTGAATTTTGAAAGCTTCGACATCTTATCTTAACCACTATGAATAAATATGAAGTAACAAGAAATAACTAACAGTTTAATTGTCTAGTAACCCTTTTAATTTTTTTTTTTAATTAAAAATAAATAAAATTTTTATTATTTGTTAGAGATTTCGTTTAAAGCCTTGTTATGAAAAAAGAATAAGATTTAAAAAAGTTTAATATGTAATTAATTAAAAAATATTCCACCAAAACCATAACGAAAAAACATAAATATTTCTTCGCCTTCAGTTATATAAGTATGTCACGTCTAAAAAATTTAGCAATTTAATCTGAATAGGAAAATAATAAATTCTGCTTTAAATGAATTTTGAACAAAATAAATAAGAAATAATACGTTCCACAGAAATTGAAGAAAAGAGGTTGCGTCTTGAAGAAGCGGAAAAAAAACGGCAAGCAATGTTGCAAGCCATGAATGCTGCCAACAAGAAAGGACCCAACTTCACTGTTACCAAGAGGGACCCGAATGTAAGTAAAATATATAAATACAGTTTTTGAAAATAGGTTCTACGTAGAGTACTTCGAAATGATATAAATCGTATATAGTTTTATTCCAAATATATATGTCTGGACACCCCCCCTCCAAAATTGTGTTGGTATATGCATGCTTCTAACTAATTTTCCTTAAGTTTGATTGTTTGGACCCCCCAAATAAATTTCTGGTTTGAACCCCTCCCCCCTTCCCGAACACAGACATCAAAATCGACTTATTCCTGTTCGCTAAATTTTAATTGTGATTCCGTTCGAAGTGGCTGTTTTAGTTAAGAGGTTAAATAAAGATTAGATTTTTGCTTTTTTATGTTTGCGAAAGAATCAATACCCTGATGCCAAAAAACAGTCAATATTGGCTAATTAAAGTAATATATTACATCAAAGGTGCCTGGAGGAAGGGGGCACTTACCATCATCAAAAAACATAAGATTTTCATTTGGTCCATCTGCTTTTAGGTATCGCTTAGGTTACGTTCTCTCTGTCCGAAGTCTAGTGGTCGCTTTCCCCACTTCTATATACATAATCGCTTTTTTCATTAAGCCATACCATTTTGTCCAATATCTTCAATCTCACGTTGCGTCAGTTTGTTTTATTCATTTCGTGTCTGCATGTACCCCCAACCCCAAAGGCAGCGCATTTACTCCAAACAATAATATTTGACTTGACTGACTGATGCCCGCCTTGGTTTCGGTTACTATGCTACAAGGAAACGCGCGACAATATCGATTCGTCACTACCAGGTTCCAATTCCAATCTATATTTTGGGCACTGCACTTCGCAACCTGCCAGATTGCTCTCCGTTTGTTATGGCTTAGTCAGTGCTAGAGCGACACTTCCAGATGATTTATACCTTATTCCAGTCCAAAAGTATTGTGGAACCTGCCATCCTCCCTCTACATATGTATATATATATATATATATATATATATATATATATATATATATATATATATATATATATATATATATATATATATATATATATATATATGGATATATATATACTAAAATGGATCATTGTGTCTGCTGTGATGCAGAACATGTTCCAAACAAGGATCATTTTCTTGTTATGACGTTGGTGTAAGTGGAATAAAAACATACTATCATATATATATATATATATATATATATATATATATATATATATATATATATATATATATATACATATATATATATATATATATATATATATATATATATATTTATACATATATATATACATATATATATATATATATATATATATATATATATATATATATAAACTCCAATAAATTTTCTCATCGAGAATATTATCAAAAAAATATGGTCCAGTTACCTTATAATTGAATATACCACACCACACGTTGACGGATTGGCGCCCTTGCAACTGAAATTCTCCATAACAGTGTGGATTTACTGTTGCCCATTACCGTGTATTGTTCCGATCGAACATGCTGCTGATCGAGAATGTTGATTCGTCTTTCCAAAGCACTTGCCGTAAATAATTGTTGTTATTTTACTGCGACAAAACGCAACCCTCTTCACTTTTTGCGATTCTGTTAATTTTAGGCAGGGCCTAATATCAAACGCTTTAAATCGAATTTTTTTCAATATTCTCTGAACTTTTCCGTATAATGTATTATGTAGGTCCAGCTGAGATTGTTTAATTCCTCAGATATTTTTCGAATTGAGGTATTTGGATTCTCTTCGATAGAAAGTAATATAGTTACCCCAGCTTTTTCACCAACTGTCGCTGTTCGTCTTTTACTTTTTAAATCCGAACTTTTCTGGAACTTTGCGTGTAATCTCCTGAAGGTTTATTCGTATGGAATATTTTGCTTTTCTCTAAGTAATTAAGGCATATTATTATGATCATTGAATTACATTAATTGCGATTTAAAACTCACTTGACAGCCAACAATAATAAATAAGTAACTGTCAAGTGGTTATTACGTTTGTTTTGTTTTCCAAGGGTCACCTTTTTCTAGATTCGCTCTTTTCCACTCTACTCTCCACTCTATTTAGTTGTCTCTATTATTTTTGTTTTAGTACTATAATGTTTCGAAGGGGTTGAAAATAGTATTATAGCGACCGGCAAAAGATTGCACCAAAGGGAAAAAGACTTCGGATTTAAAAAGAAATAGACGAACAGCAACAGTAGAAAATGTTGAAATAAATAATTGTATAGTATTGCTTTCAGTCGAAGAGAAACTAAATAAATCAATTCGTAAAATATCTGTGTCATGGACCCCCGTATATTAATTGAGTTAAACATTATTTCTTGATGTGGGCTAAAACTAGATTATTAACCTTATATTCCAATTTTTTAATTTTTATTCTATCTTGAATACTCGTAACAAGAAAGTTAGAGGGGGGTAACATTATAGCCTTCTACAGTGTCAAATTTTTCAATATTTTCAAATCAATTAAAGATACGTGTGAATTTTAGAAACAAAATATTCATGGAATTTTTAGTAAAATCCAAGAATGCAATTATATACAGGGCGTTCCATAATTTTTGTATATCTTGAATAATAAGAAAGTTGAAAGGGGTAATATTTACAGGATCACCCTGTACATAGCGCATCCGTACGAATCTCGTGTCGCTGCGTACATTAATTTAAAAACATACGGCACTCGTAGACTTCTAGTGATGCGTATACAAACGATACTCGTGATGAAAAGGTTAAGCATACCATTATCAAAATTTAAAAAAAAATAGAAAGTTTGCGGGAACTCATTATCTACTACCTTCAAACAATCAAAGGTTTTTTTGCATCGGTTTTACATTATCTGTGATTTACAGGCCGCCAACCTCTCCCCCGCTCAAATCGAGAGAAACAAAACCAAGGAGCAACTGGAAGAAGAAAAGAAAATCTCCCTTTCCATTCGTATTAAACCTTTAAGTATCGATGGACTGAGCGTGGATAAATTGAGGGAAAAAGCCACAGAACTGTGGCAAGCTATTGTCAAGTTGGAAACTGAGAAATACGACTTGGAAGAAAGGCAAAAGCGCCAGGACTATGACGTAAGTTGATCATTTGTTGAAATGTTGATTATATATTACTTTCCTTTCAAGTAACCTATTAATTAGATATAATTTTTACATTTATTTTTTTCATAATTTTTACTTTGATATCACCAGTAAGCCATTCTCATGAAGGAAATTTAATTTATACAGGAAAGGAAGGTTTTCAAATGTATATGATAGATGTTTGTTGCACAACATACTATTATATCGTTTTCAAGAAACTCGATGTAATTGAGCGATTTGTTTCAGCTTAAAGAATTGAAAGAAAGACAAAAACAACAATTGAGGCACAAAGCCTTAAAGAAGGGTCTTGACCCTGAAGCCCTCACCGGTAAATACCCAGTAAGTTGGTTTTTATATTATTTACTAGACATGTCAGCTAAATGAAAATGTAATTGAGAAATTTTAGTATTGTGTTACCATTGTCTAATAAGGTCTTCGCTATTTAAAATAGATCCTAATGTATGTGAAGGGTATATTTAGAAAAACATGGGAATATTTAGTGATGGCATTTCTTTTAACACCTATCAGTGTTGTCCGTAGAGATTTCTTCAGTAATATATACTTACGAAAATAAAACTATTTGACTGATTTGAACTAGACTCATTCTGTTGTCTCGTACCTAAAAAATTGAAAAAAAAAACAAGCTTCTTTTCTACTTATTTTGTATTATACAATTAGATATAAATTTTATTAGAAAAAACGTACTGGTTAGCGTATAGAAATATCTATTAAACATATTCTATTTGGTTTATACCTAGCATAGAAATGAAATGCACACAAACGAAGGGTGTAAAATATAGTTGCGTCATCTCCCATATGACACAAATTACAACTACAATATATTTGCGCATTTTTAATGGTTGGAATAAACTCTAAAAATAGATATATCCCGATAAAATTCAAATTTCGACCATATTTAGAATTTACGTACAAGTAATAACGAATATAGCTCTATAAACTGGGACATAAAATCCTCATATATTCTATAATTGACCCATAACCTATATAACCCTTGCATTTTTATGGTTATGCTAAAACCATTTCCTATTTACAGCCTAAAATCCAAGTAGCCTCCAAATATGAACGTCGTGTTGACACGAGGTCCTATGGAGACAAAAAGAAATTATTTGAAGGTGTAAGTATTTAACTACAGAAAATACAGTTTACTTATTCATTATTTTTTAACAGTGGCATAGCCAGAAAAAACTTTGTGGGGCAATCGAACCAAAATTTAATTAGTGATAATTAAGCCTTTTTATGGTCATTGATTTACTTATTTAACATTAGTTAATATAATAAAGTTAACAGTTCTTCGGCATTTCACACCTTAACATTACATATGTACTTTAATTTGTAATGATTTTATAAAAATGCCTTGTTCCGAAGCCTATTATAATTTTCGTAAAAAAAAAAGATAAGGTAGAAATATGATACATTACATACTTAAACATATAAATACAAAACAAAAAATGTCACTGTTATTAATCAAGTTAATATTCCTTAGGGAATGAGAACGTTATTATTAGAAGAACAAAACAACAACTGGTTAAAAAGAGAGGAAATTTTTTGTTCTAGATGTGAGTCTCTTAAGAAAGCATGTAGTCGTTCTTTGTACCCCTTAGTTTTTTTTCCTATTTTGGGAATGTCGTAGTTCGAGTTAATAGGATTTTTTTTTTGCTAGGGATATGAAGAAATTGTTAAGGAAATGAATGAAAAGTCCTGGAAAGAAAAGTTCGGCCAGTTCGATTCCAGGCAAAAGAGTAAGTAAATTACATTATCCGCTTATATGCTTTAAAAATTTAGAAAATTTAGGAAAAAAGCAATTTTAGAAACGTTGTGCTCTACATACGAGTTTTTGTAAATATTTTAAACTCATCGAGTTTCTTTGCAATTTCTTCCTTCCTTTCTTCTCTATCCTCAATTATTCTTTATCGACCAATAAGACGGTCTGAAATGTATGTGTGTCGCATGATTCGTCGATGTTTTAAATAATTTTTACATCCAAGGTTGACACTGCAAATAACTACAAGAAACACCAATTTAAATTTTCCAGAGAAAAACCTAATAATAAGAATAAGCTGAGCAATAAGCTGTAATTGGCTTATCAATACACCCGAAGTATTTTCACTAAAAAACTTTGGTAGGTACACTACTCTTTTTTACTTGACCTTTTAAAATGTTCTTAATTGACGCGTAAAACTGTTTGACAAGCCCCTTACAACAAACATGACTTTTCTTTTGCTTGCCCCTAACCTATTTATACTATGAGATTCCTTAGTGAGAAACGAGGACCTTATCACATAAGATATTTCTTATTCTATGCAAAATCATCAGAAAATTTTCATAAACCCCAAATCCCCAGAATATCAGATATTAAAACCATCAAATAGTATGAGGACCTTAGCTTTTTTTAGGCTATCAACCAGATTATTCTTGCAAAATACGTAAGAGATTATATCGCTTCGTTAGACTTCCCTCAAGCTAACAATAGTAAGTCTAGATTGGATTTTCTGATTGATGAGATATAAAGACACTCACAGAATCAATGGTATACTGCCTCATCTTCTTGCCCGCAACCCCTGCAAGTGTCACATTTTATTATGAAGATGTTTACTTACTATACTATCTAGGCAGAATTCTTTAGCATTAGCAATTAATGAATGACATTTCCATATAATAAGTATAAAATAACATAAGTATCTAGATAGATATGGATATGGAATGAAAATAATAATAAATTATTTTAAAATTGAGTTCATATTATAACCCACTTTGTACAATTGTTCAGCTGTTTTGAGAATTTTACATTTGCAAATTGATAATTTAGGATCTTGAGACACTGTAACTTCTAAACAATTTAACTTATTTTAAACGAAATTAAATATTTGCATCTAACATGTTTACGATCTTCATGACAGCATTAACTAAGTTTAAAAATTTTCCGCTTCTGAAAAAAAATCGCAATTAATGTCAGGTTGAATTAGAAAGTGACGTAATAACAATGATAGAAAAAACATAGGTAGTAACATGCAATAAGTTTTGACCTAACTCAAGTTGTTTAGATTTTTACAGCTTTCCAAAATTCGAAATTGTCAATTTTCAAAAGTGAATTCTAGGAAATAGATGAAAAATGGTTCAAAGTTATATACGAGATATTACCAGTTTTCATTCTTGGATATAACACTCTATGTATAAATCATTGACAAACGAAACTTATTTGGAAAAATGAACACAGATTAATTTTTAATTTAAAAGTTCTTTTTATCCAAATCAAACACAATATAGTTTTAAAGTTATAACTGGAAACATCGTATATAACTTTTCTGAAAACATTCTAGCTTTAAAATTACAGATATTCATATTTACATTTATCATAAATATTCAACAACCACCTATTAATTTCCCGCATTTACTCCTTTCCTAAAAATACAAAAATAAATATTCAACTTCATATCATATAATTTAAAATTAGAGTTTTCTTTTAATTGCTTCTTAAAATTTAGTCAAATTCAATTTCAAACAATTTTTTGTCCTTACTAACGAGGGAGTCCTTAATATTTGTTCCTACTCGCTGATAATAAAAAATATATTTTTTGCATATTATATTATTAATTATTGATTATGTCTATATATGACTGTTGATCATATAATACGTAAATAAATAAATAAAAACACTAATACCTAAAATATGAGCAATATAAACCAGCAGCTTATCCACTAACTTATGAGAATTTCTAGTAGGAACAAACTTTAAGTCGCCACCTTATACTCCTGTCCTCGTTCCTTCTAGCCTTAAAGTTACGCATTCTACATTATGCGCTTTCTTGTACTCCTACAGCCAGACTGCCCAAATGGTTCGGTGAGCGTCCAGGTAAAAAGGCCGGTGACCCAGAAACCCCCGAAGGTGAGGAAGAGAAACAAGTAGTAGAAGATGAAGACATCAAGGAACCCACATTCGAACCCGAACCAGAAGAGGAGGAAGAAGAAGAGGAGATTGAAGAGGAGGAGGAGGAAGAAGACGAAGAGGAGGAAGAGGAATAGACGCAACTTCGTCAAGGTGTGTTTAAATGACGCCGCTACTAGTGAATTTAATTTACCATATGAAAACTTGGACTTTTGACGTTTATACACCACACAAAATGTCTAAGGTTACATAAAAATTACAAAATTTACTTTGCTGCTGCTTTATTTTAGTAAAAGCTGGAAGTGTACACCAATAACTATAAAGTGTTTGTCCAAAATGTTTTTGAACACTGCTAAGCATTTTTGGTGTAATTTGCTGACACTTTATGATCCGCATTTGATAATAGGAGTTAAAGCTAGATCACTAGAACATAGTTGGCCAAACAGTCGATCTCCAAGGGTTTTAAGGTCGGTGGCGAAAGTTTTTAAGACAGATTTTCTCACTCAGAGCCATTTCTAGTTTGCTTTTACTAAGGGTCGTATGGCCTGATGATCTTTTTTTTATTGTGTGATTTTTACTAAAGGTGCCATTTGGTATAGCTCGCCCTCGGTGGCTCTGTTTTTACTGAGAAGCGTCAATCGCTGTTTCTCCAAAAGATTGTTGGTAGCCTAGTATAAGATAAAGTATTCTAACAAATCAAGATACATTTCGTTTTGCAAAACGACCCAAAAATGCGATCCCCAAAAATTCTTAACCACACATTTAATTTTTCTGGGTGTGTGACTTTGTAAAATACTATATTTTTATTACAATTACAATGTGCCTTCGGCCCGTTAAACACTGGTGCAGCAGCTCTACCATAGTCTTTATTTTTGTTAAAAAGAGAGATAATTTACATCCTTGGTTCAAGAGTCTAGGTCATTTTCAATAGTGTAAAACGAACTAATAATACATTAAACAGGAGATTTATTAATATTTTTGAATAAGCAGCATATTTTGCGTTTGTTTTGCAAACGACCTTCCTTAGCGTTTTTGTTAAATTTTATAAAGACTCTTGATCAACCTAATTGTAAAGGTTGTTGTAAAGGTCATTTAACGCTCTTCAAAAGAATGTGCCTCACTACCCTTTTATTACGTAATATTTTAAGGGTTAAAATCACGCTTGCTTATAGCTTAAATATACCAATAATACAATAGTAAATAAACACAATAAATAATACTATCAAATTGTTAAGAAGTGAAACGGAGAAACTGTTGACAGAAAATAAAGAAATTACCGAGCATTTTCACAAACTTGTTGGTGAAATTGGAACAAAACTGGCTTCTAGGAGCAATCATGGAGCACATAAATTCCGAAGAACAATTCAGCCAAATCGTGCTATCTGTATGAGGCATCTGAACAGGAACATGGTTAACATAATTAAATAACTAAAATCTCATAAAGCCCCAGACTTAGATAACTTAAAGGCTGAAATGAACACTCAACCTGGTTTGTAAGTCCATAAAAACGCAAAAATTAAGCTCTTGTTCAAATCGGGAAATAAAACAGAGGCAATCAATTACAGGCTAAACTCCCTATTACCTGGTCTGTAAAAACTATTTGAAACAGTCCTTAAAAAGAATATGACGGACATTGTAGAGAAATATTAAATCATTTCTGATAGACAGTTTGGCTCTCAGCGGGGACGGTCGGTCTATGCTTACTGCAATAGCTTACTTAACTCCATAGTGTATATTTTAGTCGAGCTGGCGAAAGCGTTTGATGCCGTAGACGATTCGCTTCTGCTGGAAACTTAGAAAAACGTTGGCTTCAGGGGCGTCGCATATGAGTTGTCGATGAGTTACTTAGCGGACCGGGAGCCGTGCATTGAGATTTTACATGTACTTAGTGCCAGAACTCATGTCAGTATTGGTGTTCCTGAGGGTTTTCGGCCCCTTCTGTTTATGCTGTATGTGAACGATGTATTTAATATTGCAACTCAATTGACGTTATTAGATTTGCAGATGATTACAAGGAAAAGGACTGGAATTCAGAAAAAACAATGGCGCAGAATAATGTTCTTAATATAGTTGCGTTTTTTGATAGCAGAAAAATTACAATGGATTGGGAAAAGTGTCAGTTACCTCATTCTTAATATTTGCCTGGCTATTCTGTACTGAATGTATAAGGAGAGGGATGAAGTAAACGGATCAAATTTGCTTATTCCATCAAGTACTTATGCTTAATAATTTGATCGGCATATGTGGGATGATAAACATATAAGTTATGTAATTAAAAAGCCTAGATGAATTATATCTAAATTTAAGTTTCTCAAACTGAGTTTTGATGAAAAGCATCTTAAAATTTTATATTATGAACTTGTTCAATCTCATCTTGTGTATACCAACAAAACATTTTCTATCGATAGAGTTAGTTGTTTCATGTTCGGCTGTTATTTTGCAAAGAATTGGCTGTAATAGAATTTAAAAAATAGACCATCTAAATCATAATTATTCCACCAGACATAAAATTGGATAACTTTCCTTGCCAAAGATTTGCAAAATGATTAGTGAGAGGTTCCACCCGTTTTCTTGTATACGCGATGTCGTGCATACAATTTCTTCCCTGTGGAAGTAAAGGACTTTTGTTTCTTCAACAAGTTTAGCAAATGTATAAGTTGCGTTCATTTGTGGGCTTTCGGTTTATTTTTGCTGTAGAGATATCTCTGATTTTTTAGAATACTTGAATTGTAACCACTGAGAGTACAAAAAATATTATTTTTGTTATTAGTATTCAATCAAAAGCTTGAGAATCTGACAGGAAAGTTTTCGGTAGGATACCCTGTATATTTTTAGACATAATCTATGTCCTGATGATTATGAGATTTGTTTATGGAAGATATGGGAACCTTGAAACCTGTATTTCTGCCGTATATAATTTTATGTTTTTGTTACAGATATAACAAGTTACGTTATGTCAACCTAATAATAACGTCAACCTAGTTAGGAAAAGACTCCAACCACATCTATTTTAAGTTATCTATTATTATACTTCCAGCAATATCTTCTTATGTTGATAAAAATCCGTTCAAAAATAAATAAAGTTATATTTGTAATTGTGTATACTCTACATTGAGTTTTATTTATAAATTGATTTATTTGTTTACCTGTTTATAAAATATATTGTAGGCTTAAGAGTTTAATAAAATATTTGCGAAATTTAAAGCTGTATTGAATAGACCCCATCCTCTGAAAAACTTACAAAAACGTTTTAAGCTGCGACCAAACTGTACAAGGATGTCCAAATAAACGGAAACAGTCTTAAAACTTATTTCTTTATAAAGATGGAAGAAAACGCAAAAAGTGCAATATTATTTGCGATACAACTAAACATTGAATAAAAAAGAAACAGTATAGAAGATCGATTTTCTCGTTTATCGTTAATCGGATGGTATGATCTGTATCGCATTTTTGGATTCTACAAAAAGTTATAGAACTATTTTGTATAATATGTCCTATGTGGTTTAACAGTCGTTTTTGATGTAATTGAATTTAAAATTTATTTCACATAATTACATTCGTCCAACTTGGAAACAAGATACCTGCTCGCCTCACGGTGAATTTATAATTTTATAGACACGCATCTAAGTGTAATAAATTGAAATATCACAAAAACGACCGAAAAACCGCCTAGGGTTGTAATACATAACACTCAGCCTGCAGTTTTAATATATGTACATCAAATGACTAAGCCTGATAATTTGGGAGCTGAGAAGAATGTTTTTATTCTTTTTTTGTTGTTTATTGTAAATAATAGGGTATTTGGTTTACAAATATCGCTAGTGTTATAATACTTTTTAACATTAATTTCACTTCAATGCGGATTAGAAACAGTTTTCCTAAGGAGTATTGAAACGAATTTTGAGCAACTTTATAAAAGTTGAATATTCAAAGCATTTTAGTTTCTCAATAACTACTTAAATTCAGGACGATGAGCAAAAAATGCATATATGTAAAAAATTTAGTATACTTTCTAATATAGATAAAACAACTGCAAAAGATGATTTATGAAAATTTAGAAGTTATGACATGTGTTGAAAGTAAATAAAAAAACGTTCATTTTGATTTCCTACAATTTAACGAAAAAGCCACTTTTTAAGTATATTTTTAAAACTACTCGTTTAGAAGGTTACAAGATGGCCAGCAAAAAAAAATCAATAAGGCTTTCCCACTACTATCTAGAGAAAAAAAACCATTAAGGTACCTTTTTATAAATAAAAGTAATGTACGAGTAAGGGTAAAGAATTTGAAATACTCCACAATACGCCATAGCTGTCTCATTATCGTTGTTGTTCCCAATAAAAGAAATTTCCATTTTTTCGTTTTGACGAACTGTGCATATGCACAGAAATGAAATGAAAAAATGAAATATTAATTATATTATAAATAGTCACATGTTACAAAATATCGACATTTCCATCAACCACGTGATCTTCATCAGAACATATACAATGGAATTCTTCTATAAAGAAATTTTTAAGAATTAGAAGTTAATATACTTGGAAAACAATAAGTATGTCTTACCCCTTAAAACTAAAAGTTGAATATCAGATCACAATATAACAAACACATTTTTAAAATTATACATTTAGTTGGGATACAAATAAGACTTGCACGACAACATGGGAATGAATACTAAAATATATATTCTTCTATGGAGTCACGAAAAATTAAATTTTTTTTATTAAGGGGTCCAACTCAGTTTTTAAGTTGATTTTGTTGTCGGTTTTTAAAATATCAATTTTATCGAAATAGAATGAATGTGGGTTTTTACTAATATGTCTTGCATATTTATGAATGTTTCAATAATTTTTGATAAAAAGCTCTAGAAATGGTAACGAAATCAAAATAGCTGGTTTTGTTGTTAGTTGCCTCCGGATTCACTAAAAATGATGAGTGTTAGATCAAATTTAACTGCCATGGCATTTTAAACTTTTAGTTCGCCAGTTATGTTTTGGTCATGTCAGTATCATTTTTTAATTGTAACATTCAGAAAAATTATTTGTTTCATTGTTGCATGTCATTTTAAACCTATAACTGTCAAGTTAGACATCTCTTTACTGAATACTGATGTTGAATAATAAATTTTTAATAGGGAATTTTTATTGTTGTGTTTGATGTCCCCAGCCATTGTCATTTACTTCATTTGAAAATAAAAACCAGAAAATATTCCAAATCAAAGTTTTTGAACCAGTTTATTAAGGATATTTTGTTATATAGGTGGATCGACAACAGAAGGTCGGGCGCCGGAGCCAGGCAGCGAGGAGGCACTAGGTAGATTTGTACAGGGTTAGCACCAAGTTAGGCCCCTTAGCGCAAAATCATGATTGTTAAACTGTTTGTAATCTGGTACCGATTCACTTATCGTAAAGGCTGGTATAATGTAATTACAACTGCAATGCAAACTGTTGACAATTAGCATTCCTCTGCAATCAATGCTTGTTGTGCTGTAGTAGAGGATAGAATCATGGGATCACATTTTTTAAATGCGACACAATGCACAAGAAGAAGAGGTGCGGTTTTAGCAATGATAAGTCTGGAGATAGAGGGATCGGTCATAGTGGCCCGGTAAACCGACCTGCAAGGTATTCTGATCTCACGCCTTAGATTTTTTTCTATTGGGGATTTGTAAAAGAGAAAGATATGGCTATAGTACCAACAACGCCAAAATCGATGACAGGTCGTATATATTAGTAACCCCTGAATAATGTAGGCGATTTTTATCAGAGAAGAATTATCAAATATTTAGAAATAAATGGAGGCCATTTCGAACACCTTTTAAAACCATCGTTAAACTTAGAGTATTTCATGCTAAAACAAAACCAGCTACTTGATTATAAAAAAAAATTAAATCATTCGTAGCTGTTCAACCAGTAGGGCAAATACAACTATTTTCTACACAGTTCTTCACGGAAAATCGACTTTTCGAAAAAAAAACACTTTCATTTGATATTTATGACGAGATATCGACCCTACAAAATGAGAAGTAGGAGTAAATGTCATAAACATTGTAAAATGTATACCCCACTTCTAGCACCTTACTAAATTTGGCCTGAGGCAAGTGATATTTTCAGAGACTAGAAAGAAAAACTGCATTGACAACATATTTATCAATTTTCAAGTAGATACAGCATCTGTGGGCACAGTAGATCCAGGTCTTTCTGACCATTTTGCGCTTATAAATGTTCCCATATTCAAATCCAATAACAATAAAAATATAAAAAATACCTTTAGACCGGTTACCAGGGTAGGAAAAAATATTTTTTTAGAATGCTGGAGAATGCCTGCTGGGATTTTAAATCTGACATGAGCATGAATGTCGAGGAGATGGCTGAGGTTTTTAATTCAAAAGTCCAGATTGCGTATGAAATTTCATTTCCTGAGAAAACAATGATGTCTAACCAAAACAACATACATAAACACTAGTTTAATAAGGAATTAAGTAACATGCGCGATCACTTGAAATTTATTTGTAATATATGTAAAATGTACCCAGCATCAAATATTCAATTAAAAAAAGATTTTAATAGAACTTACAAGAAAACTATTGCAGATTCTAAAAAAATAACATAATAATCATATAAACAACTCAAATAATAAATCTAAAGCTATATGGGAAATAATCAATAATAATAGAACCGTAAATAGACAATCCCAGGCAACCTCTACCATCAGCATCACGGCCAATCAATTTAATGATTTTTTTGTCAATTTTGTGACTAACCTTCTAATTAATAACCAAATAAATATAAATTTTTGACTATATACTGTTTCGAATACTCCAGTGACAACCTTTGAAACAGAGGAGTTTTCCTTCAATGAGATCAGGGATATTTTTAATCAATTAAAAAATAAAAATAGTAGGAATGGTTTTGGTCTGTCCATGAGATTGTTGATGGGGGTGCGCGAGCTGCTTATCTCTCCAATTACTAAATTAGTCAACAGATGTATACGGGAGGCTTTCCCAATATATGGAAGACAGCCCTGGTAATCCCCATTTTTAAAAAGGGAGATCAAAATCCATGGCTACAAGAATTTCAAAATATCTAGAAACTAACAAATTATTATTTGAGAAACAATTTGGTTTTTGAAAGGGATTGGACACAGCTTCGGCAATCTTAGATCTGGTCACCTTTATATCTTATGCATTTCATAGTGCAAATTATGCCAGTACAATGTTCTGCGACTTAAGCAAAGTATTT
Organism: Kuschelorhynchus macadamiae; assembly: GCA_030620095.1. Classification (NCBI taxonomy): domain Eukaryota; kingdom Metazoa; phylum Arthropoda; class Insecta; order Coleoptera; family Curculionidae; genus Kuschelorhynchus; species Kuschelorhynchus macadamiae. Next base: position 109,667 of record JAUTXW010004542.1, on the reverse strand, counting down.
GACTGCATCCGGCATGATCTGTTAATTGAGAAGCTATCACTATGGATTTGGAGAAAAATCAGCTAACCTAATTAAATCGTATCTAAGTAACCGTACTCAAGTGGTTAGCAGTGGTGGCGTGACATCGGCAAGGGAGGCATTAACAATAGAGGTACCCCAGGGTTCAATACTGGGGCCCTTACTTTTTTACACATGGGGCGTTATGTTTTGTTTGCTGATGACACGACTGCCTCAATCATTGATAATAGCTTTGAGAGCGCGGTTAACAGGACTTGCACGCTGCAGTTGGAGGTGGCGCGATGGTTTCAAAGCAATGGTTTAATATTAAACAAGAATAAGACCAACTATATGATCTTTTCGTTACGCAGAATGGGGGAAACACCTCTTCGCACTGAGAGCTCTGTTAAATTCCTTGGAGTTTATTTAGACTCTGAATTGAACTGGGGCCAGCATACGGATACTGTTGCAGGGAAACTTAGTAACAGTATTTTTTTACTTCGCAGTCTTGTCTGGGGTCACTCTGCAGGGTGGCGCTGAGTCTAGGATACAGGGATGCCTTTACTAGACTGGGTGTCTTGACATTTCCCTATATATTTATATTGCAATACATCTTGTATGTGTATCATAATAAATCTAAGTACCTGACCGATGGCGAGATTCATGGCTTTAGGACTCGGGGAAGGGAGGATCTCTCGGTACCACATCGCAGAGTGCGAAGGTGTCAAAATGGTACAGACTACTATGCAGTTAAATTTTTTAACAAGATACCTCTGGAGATTAGAAATCTGGAATTTAAGCCATTTAAAAAGACTATAGTTTCCTGCTTGATTAAGGGTGTTTTTTATAGCATCAATGAGTTTCTGGAATCGCTAGACAGTTTTCATGGTTAAGAAATGAAAGTTGAAAAAGTTAAAATTTAAATAAACTCAATTGCCTTCTCAATTTTTGTATTTTTGTAAAGTTCTATTTTGAAGTTTTAAAGTGTTTTATGTGTTAAATTTGTTATTTTTTTTTACATAATGTACAATATATGTATATGCCGTTCTTTGTATTATGTATGCAAAATGTAACTTGACGTATGTAAGCATTTTATGTATGTCATGATTATTATTAAATAAATAAATACATTTTTAGTGAAATATTCTTAGTGATTTTTCAAATACGTGATTGTGAAACTTTATAATCGTCGTCCTATAAATTTCAAGATTATTGTATTAAAATGTATTCAACATTAGCATTAGTACATGTGATTATTCAAATGGAATGAGTTTTTAAATAATTAACCATAATTTTTAAATCTGGTTACCCTACAGCTGTTTCTTGTTTAAATATGTTTTCCCTGGCCTGTTTTTAGAACAAGCTTGTGTTTAGCACTTATGTTAAAATGCCAGAAAATATAAGTGATGTCACAAGTTGGATAGGTATTAATAAATCGTTTAATATTTCTCCACTTAGCAGCTACTTCGTCAACACCGCAGCACCACCACCGGCAGCGCGTCGAAAGCAGAATTTAACCCCGCTGTAAGCAATTTATTGCTACGCCACAGCCAAAGTGTGACTTTTATCATTGCAATACCGTGTCACCACAAACTATCTAGCTATGCATAGATATTTTGTGGTCTAGTAAAACTGGCGCCACATTAAGCACGAAGTTTGTTTAAATATTTACAAAAAAAATGTGTTTTGGCAAACATAGCACTTTCTTGCTTTTGCCGGTAAATGGTTCTCAACTTAAGGTTTAAATGCAAAAAAAATAAATTTGATGTATCTGGCCATTTTCTGAAAATATTAAAGTTTTAATGCATATTTTTGCTTTTAAACAGCTGTTTCACCTTTTCCACAAGGGGCATTCTCAAAGTTTGTTTAAGAATAACCCAATATAAAGAAAAAATTGATTTTATATACAAAAAAAAATAAGTGAAATTGACGTTTTGTCCTGTTTTGTAAATAAAAACGAGGCCTTTTTGGAATAAAAAATATATTCCTTTTTAAGGGGACCCCTATAGTTACTCTGTATAGGCGGAAAATGTTATAAACAAAGAAGAAAAATATTACGGTTTGACTGTTTTGTATGTATGTAAATGTATTTAAACATATTTATTTCAAAAACAATAATAAAGTACCTACTCCATTGACTTTTTTGTTTGTGTGTTCCGTTTAAAAAACTTACAATTTTGTTTTTAGGGGACTGTCTCGGCACCCTACAGTAATCCTAAATAAAGGAAAAATGTTGCTTTTATATGCAAAAAAGAAAACGCATTTGCGTGTTCCATGGTTATTTAAAAAAGCTAACCGTTATTGAATTAAAAAATATATTCGTTTTCCAGAACTTGTTTAGTCATCCCAGAGGTGCCCTATAAAAAGGAAAAAATGTTTTTATACAAAAAAAAAAGAAATTTGATGAGTTCCATAGTGTTGTGAAAACGCTTTTAAAATAAGAAATATTTCACCCCCCTAAAGCTATTCTGTATTGTAAAATTGTTTTTTAAATAGATGAAATAATTCAGATGTGTTCACAGTTTTCTAAAGAGAGACTGTTTAAGGGATGAAAAAATGTAATGTATTTCACCGTTTTTCAAAAGCTGAACGCTGTTTAAAAAAGGTGAAATTTTTGAATGAAATATTAGATATTTTTTATGGAAATGTTGATCTTAGATTCGTATTCAGCTTCAAGAACCCCTTTATACCGAATTTCAACAAAACATTTCATTGGCTTTTGAAGATACGAACTTTTATAAAATGCAAATTTTCAAGAGAAAATGCTCGTAAACCATTGCCTTTATGAAAAAACACTACTTTATTTTTTAAATTTTTTTAACCATGTTTATTGAATTTGTATAAGAAAATTGCTCTAAGACATCAAATGATAATTTTTAAGATAAACCATTATTAACAAACACAGTAAAATAATAAAAATAATTAAAAATTAGTTTATTTTGATGTTGGCAATGGTTTACGAAAATTTTGCCTTTGAAATGTAAAAAATGCATTTTTTGGAAGCTAATCAAGTATTAGGTTGAAATTTGACTTTGAAGGGTTCTTGATGATGCTGAATAAGAATCTAAGATGAACATTCCCATAAAAACATTGCTAATTACATTAATTAATTATTATTAAAAGTTGAGTGTGTCAAAATAACCAGATTTTAAGGTTTGTCTTGATCCCATTAGGGCTACGTCCGTACAGACATCATAATTATTTTCTAAAAATATGATTTCGGTATTCTAAAAAACGTTGAGAAACCCCAAGATATATTTTTCGAAAAATTTTGTGGTTACAGTATTTCGTATTATTTATAGCTCATATTGGATATTAATAATATATTTGTAATAGAATTTGTGGACAGTTATATGGGAAAATAAATAGAGGTAATATACTACCTGCAAATTTGAAAAATGTAATATACAACTCCTGGATCGCAACTTTTCGGGTCTTTCATAAATATTCAATACAACAAGAACACACGAAACCGGCAAAAATTATGCCGGCATACCTGTCTAAATTAATCGGCACTACTCATTCCTCTTTCATTCGTGATTGAGCTAGTTGATAGCAGATTTGTGGCCCAGTATCTAAAAATAATACCCCTTTGTCGCCCGTCCAAAATTCTTGGACGTTGGATAATGATTAGTTTATTTCTAATTGTGCTTTATTGCATGTAATTAGTAGGTATCAATCTGAACTCTGTGTAACATCTTTTTATTGTAGTTTCGTTTTTCCAAATTATATAACATGGAAGAAGAAGAGTGAGTATTAATTAAGTTTTTTTACTTCTTCTACACATTAATAGTCATTTTTGGAGCATTTCATTAAAAGGAGACCAAAAATTATATTTAAAAAAAAATTAAATAAAACAAATCTTTATATTTTAACTTTTACTTAAAAACCAAAAAACTTCTTTCTCGACTCCAAAAAATCAGTTGGGCTATGAAAAGGGGTAATGCAGTTTCAATTTTAGGGCAACACCAAAAATAATCTTACAACAAATCTTTCAACTTTAATTTTTTTGTCGTTTTTAGTAATTTGTATACTAAACTTATGTAATTTATATCACGTTCGGTATTTTTATAATAAAAAAATGTATGGAATGTCATTATATATTTTTCGTGTTATTTTCAGATTTAAATTTAAGAAAATATTTTGGGACGTCTTAGTCTGATTTTTAAATCTTGCCTTCTAAACCAAATATTTTTAAAATGTATTTTCTTGACTCACCTAGAAAATGTGTCTAATCATTATGATACAAACCTAAAACCTGAAATTAATTTTCAAAAAGAAATAGTATAAAAACTCCAAAACCTAAATATATAGGCTCTCACAAAAGCCGGCTATGTTGAATCATAACGGATGTGAAAATGAAGACAAAATTAGAGATGTGCCAATTTATCAACACATTTTTAGAGTTATTCTAAAATAAGAATTTAAGTTTAAGGTAATACCTTTGGATGTTATCTTCAGTTTTTGAATTGCTACTTTTTGATGTCATCAAAAGCTAGTGATGCCACCGAATCTTATCATTGTAATTTAATTAATAGCAGTAATTAAAGACATAATAAATATAAGAACCTTGAAACATATGCAGACTGTTCCTTAAAGCCGGAAATGTTTAACAGTAAGTGATGTAAAAATGAAAAAATAGGGATATGCCAAAGTTACAAGGTTAAATTTCAGGGTAATATCTCAGGGTTTTTTTTTTCAGATTTTTAATTGCGGTTACCTCATCTTAAAAATCTAATTTATTTTAATTTTTATTTAGTTTAAAACAATATATAAAGTTAGTTCAAAAGACATATTACTAAAAACTTCAATACAAAAAATTTGGATTGGAAAAATCCCTTCAGCACCAGCGCATTAGAAGTAAAGTTCTTTCTTTTGATGTATCGTCTCAGATAAACCTACACGTTTATCTGGAGTATCGTCAAAACTTCTTCGAAAGCTTCCCCTAACATTGTGTTTTCCAAGTAAATCTTTTTACCTTGATAACTAACTCGTAGTTAGGAAGCATTTATTGAATTCCTTAGCAAATCCCAAATCATTCCTTTTGAAATATCCAGTGCTCTTTTCATATCTGGCATGACTCGACCCTTAATAAACTCTTCGCCTTTCCTCAAAACCGGATGGCTATCCTTTCCCAAACAAAGTACTTATACAGTGAATTCAACAGAATCAACATGGGGATCTCACAGACTTCATTAAGTCTTAGCACTTGCCCTAATCTTTTTCCACATTAATGATGTTTTCATTTTCCATATTTTACTTCTAATATAATGACTCAAGATTTCTGCATTTGGATTTCGAAAAGGGTGTAAAATGGAAACAAAGAACCGCGACCTGTTCAACGCCACTTTTTTTTCGCATATCTGTAGCAAATCTTATTGAGAACAAACCGTTTAAAGCGAAAATTTTGTTCATGCTAAGAAATTTATTGTACCGGGTGCAGTGTCAGAGGTTGAATTTTTTTTTACTTATTAGCTCTGACTTTTAAACGCGTTCCCTGTTATTAAGTTTTTTAATGAACTGTCAGTCAGCCTTTATTTTTATATAGGTTTTAGTATCTGCAGTCTGTAAAGAATATACAGAATGTCCAGAAATTAATTCGAGATTAATTTGGTACATATGACACCATACATTTGTTCCAGCATATTTCACCACACTTTAAATATTACAGGCTTATTGAAAGTTTTTATTTATGCAGGTGCCTTCTTGGGTGTCAAAAATACCTACAGCGCCGCTTCAGCATGGCACAGCATGCTTAAAAAATTGCCTGTTGGAACTTTGAAACTTTTTTTTAAGCGAAAACCTTAGCGGTTTCTATATCTCTATTTTTTATTTGAATACCGAGTATTCCATAAATGCCATTGTGCTGTTAGAGAGTGGATAAAAAAATTATTTTTTTTTCAAATTGAATATCCTAAATGTATTATTTTCTAATTTAAATCTAAAATTTGAAAATAAACTTACAAGTAGGGTATTCAATTTAAAAAGTGCTACTTTGTGCACGGAAATCTAACAGTCTTTTGATTGAACATTTGATTATTCTGTGTATATATAAAAATGGTGATTTGGGAACAACTATTGTTTCGCTTAAAAAAGTGTCAAAGTTCCACCATGTTATTCTAAAGAGCCGTAATATGTAACTAATAAAAAACTAAAGCAAAAATTTAAAAACTGTTTTGAAAAATTTTTTCATATTACTAAAAACTAATCTTAAATTAATTTCTGAACACTCTGTATATTTTACGCAGACTTAAGGTACTACCACCAATATTAATAAGGATAATAATATAAAAAAATTTAAAACATTTTTGAAAAATTTAAATTTTAAAAAATTTAAAACATTTTTGAAAAATTTACCATAATACTTCTAGTAACGAATATATTCACCTAGAAAAATCAACTAAAAGCTTTGATTATCCATTGCGTCTGTCTAGCGGTTTAGTTGCTTGCTTATAACATATATAATTTAAATTATCAATAAGACCCAACAAACTTACAAAAAAAAAGAAATAAAATAATAATAAAAAAATCAAAACATAAGATTCATATTTATTCTGCCATGAGGAAATAAAAAAGGATTTTATTAACTACTTTTTTTTTACTTCATTGTTATCCGTTTATAAGCAATATTTTTTTATTCCACAAGGGGAGATACTGGGGATCCAGAATTCATCAAGAAGCAAGAACAGAAGAGGTCAGAATTGGATGAGCAGCTACGAGAATATATTGCAGAATGGAGGCTTATACGCGTGAAAGAAGCAATAGAACTTAAAAAGTAAGTACTTGAAGCAGTGGAGGCACTAGATGGGTGCCGTTTGGGAAGCTAATATTTTTCTGAAACAAATCGCTCGCCCTATTTAGTATTACACGCTGGCTTAACTGGAATTTTTATTTAATACGTTCTGTTTATCTAGCCCAGCGATCGCTACTGGTAGCTTGAGTAGACATTTTTACTCGCAAAAATTTAACTCAACTTAATTTAAAAAAATATAATAATATCTTTAGATGGACACAATATTTCAATAAACATTCAAACAGGTCAATTTGTAGATTGGACCTTAAGGCTAAATTCGCATTAAACAATTTGCAGTTTCTGGTATGCATGGTTTTGATGGAGAAGCATCTGCAAGATAAATGGAAGCTTTGTGCTAACATATTTTCTAGAATTCAAAAACGTTATAAAGGGCTGGAAATAGACCGGAAAATTAAATTAAAGTGCTCCGGTTCTATTCTAATTAGTTCAACAAATGGCTAAGTTTTTAAGGATTATATAAAATTGCGCTATATAAGCTCTCAAACCCACTTACGTGGGCATGTATCGATATCAAAAGCAGTAGCCTCGAGCCGTCGAACGCCAACCATTCGAAAAATGGCAGATTAAGTATAAACACCACAAACTGTATTAGTGAAACTACTTGACTAAGAAAAAAATATCAGGCGAAATTAGGGGTGTCTGAACCCCACCCGTGAACTCTTTATGTATTAAGGAAAGGTATAAGTAACATGGATATGATTCTGTTCAGGATCCGGAGGTGTTTCAAATGGATGACATATCGGATCATTATTTAGTTAAATGCAGCATAAGATGTGGAAAGGTATCTGCTTCTATAAAGTTCAAAACGTACCGTGATTATTCTCAATTTAATTATGACATTTCAATTGCTGATTTATTCAGCTTTAACTGGGCTTTTTTGTACTCACTTGATGACATTGAGGAAATGATTAGCTTTTTTACTGGGGCAGTAAATGAATTATTTAACAGACATGCACCTTACAAAACTTCACGTTTGACTAAACCTCCTGCACCCTGGATTACCCCTAATATCAAGTATATGATGCGCTTAAGATACAAAGCTCACAGGGTCAAAACTGATGAGAGTTGGAGGGAATACGAGCAACTAAGAAATGTTGTCACTATGTCTATACGTAATGAAAAAAAGGCTTACTTAAATCATCAATTTATGTTGGACCCTAAAAGTTTTTAGCGGACTTTGGGATGGTTAAATATAAATCCTGCTACTAACACTGATGCCAGAGAGATTGGCACTCCAAATGACTTTAATAACCACTTTTTACAGAGTATACCTCAAGTTAATTCTTTACCTCGCTATGACATGTTTCTTGGTCGTTACAAAAGTTGATCTCCTGCCAGTTTTAAATTCTCCGAAGTAAACCCTGCTGTCAATCACAAATGGAAAATTTCCTACGCAGTTGCTACCTATTGCCAAAAATAATAATCGGTCAGAATTTTCTCATTTCTCTCCTATTAGTTTATTACCTGTCTTCTCTAAAATTTTAGAAAAAATTATATACGAACAGTTAAATGATTATGCTTTACATAATAACATTATTCCTTCAACTCAGTCTGGTTTCCATGCACAACATAGTACAACAAAAGCCCTCTTAAAAGTCACTGATGACATCATCAGGGCTACTGATGGTGGAAAAGAAACTTGTCTGCTCTTACTAGACTTCAGTAAGGCTTTTGATACATTAGATCATGGTATCTTATGTATTAAACTTCACTATTATGGTTTGGATATAACTGCTGTAAATTTTCTTAAAAACTCTCTTCTAAATAGGCGACAAAAAGTAATGTTGGGTAGTTCTGTCTCTGACAATTTAACTTTAAGTTGGGGTGTGCCTCAAGGCAGCATATTAGCCCCTTTGCTATTTTTATTATATACTTCGGATTTTGCTACTTTCTTAAAATACTTAAAATCACACCAGTATGCTGACGATTTTCAGTTAAATTATAGCTTTTTCTTCGTTGATGTAAGGAGAGCCGAAAACCATATTGCACATGATCTTGATATTATTAATAAAATATCAACATCGCATAAACTCTTATTAAATCAGTCTAAAACACAGCTATTTTATGTTTTAAAAATTTTCTTTCATCACAAATTAAACTTAAGTTATGTGATTCTATTATCTTTTCTCTGTAATCCTACTGTGATGTTTTGTATTGGCCTGCTTGGTTGCTTCTGGATCGAGAGAGTCTACAGAGGCTACAAAATAGCTGTTTAAGATTCTGTTATGGTCTTAGAAAGTTTGACCATGTTACTCAGGCTTACCAAGAATCTAAAGCTTGAACAAAGATTTAGTTTGCATTTGTGCTCACTAGTTCATAAAATAAATAAAACTGAACAACCTAAATATCTCTTTGAAAAACTTGTTAAAAACTCCGATGTTCACGATAGACCTCTGCGTAATAGTGATCCTTTTTTAATTCCTAATCACAAATCCATTTTATTTTGACGTTCATTTAGCTACAATGCTGTTATACATTTTAATTTCATTCCCACTGATATAAAAAAAATGTTCAAGTGTTGAAACATTTAAATGTAAATTTAAATCCCATAGTAAGTCTCTAACTAATTAAGTTTTTTATTTTAATTTTGCATTAATATTCTTAATATTAACGTAAATTTAGTTATTATTATTTATTTTTTAATCCCTATATTTTTATTTTCTTTTTACTTATGGGTTAGCTTGTTTCTTGATAGAGCGCAGTTGATCGCAACTTCTTGGTACTTTTTGTAGAATATGCTTTTTTTTCTAGTTACATAATCTTCGGTATGTATTTTATATTATATATTGATACTGTATCTAATTTTGTAATACTAATTTTAGTAATAGATTAGTTAAATACTAGCTAATTTTTTTTCTCCATAGTGTGGTTAGATGAGTCTGCTAGATCTCGCCACTCATGCTATAATAGTCAATGTTCATTTTTTATATGAATTTATTAAATAAAGGCTATTTATTATTATTATTATTATTATTATTATTATTATTATTATTATTATTATTATTATTATTATTATTATGTGATGATATTCTTTTAGGTTTTTCATTGTTCCAGGGGGTCTGTACCCCAGCCATTTTTATTATATTAAAGAAAGGTAGAAATGTATAAGTATGTGCTATATGAACGTGAAGACCTTTTTTAGTCAACCTTAAAAATCATAAAAGAACATGTTTTCAGCACTGAGTGGTAAGAGTAGATACACCACAATCAGTTTACAAAAACTATATTTAAGTGGCCGTCAAATATATTTATTTTCAATAAATCCACTTATTTTTTATCAAATAAATTTAGGTAGGTCATGACAAAACTGCTAAAATTGCTCAATACAACCAAAAGGTTGGTGATCTAGGAACAATAAATAACGAAACGAATAAATAATATTATCAATAAAAAGCTGAAAGCGCCACATTCAGCCAGTGGAGTAATTATCAATTACATATATGGCAGAACCCGATTTATGATAAGACATCATACAACGGCAAATTTTGAAAGTCAGTTGTAAGCAATTAATGGCAAAGCGATATTTTATATTTTGTTTTGTTGCTTACAGGTAATGAAGGGGACAAAATAATGTAAAATTGTTACAGAATATAAAAAATTATCATTTATTTAAGGAACATAATTCACACTATATTCATTTTCATTATATCGATCAAAGTTCGATTTTCCAAAAAATATGGAGGTTAAAAATAATATTTTTATATGTTATTTTTATTATCATTTTATTTTTTAATAATTTCACTCAGCAGTCTACTAAGATGATGCTCAATGTACAGGGTGTCCAATTTTGGTTGTAAATGCAAGGTATCTCCGTTATTTGCAAATATTTAGGGTTGAGGTTTTCGCGACACCGTGCCACTTTTTTGTCAAACTCAAGCTGCCGTAATCAGATTTTCCATAGCAAGCCTCGTTTCGGAGATACAGGGCCAAATTGAAAAAGTTGCATTTTGGGACACCCCTCGTATCTCGGTTATCTACGTATCGAAAAGGTAAAAACTGGCTCTTATAGAGTTTTTTACGTAGAATCCAGTGGCGTAGACAGATTTTTACTAGGGGCCGTCGTTTTTGATATATGACCCAAAGTCACGTTTTTTGAAATGGGACACCCTGTATATTTTTACGGAGTCCTATTCGTCTTATTATGAGCATTTCAAAAATATATGGTTATCTATACTTATTTTAAAAAATAAGGCTGCAATTTAGGTTTGTAATAATATCTATCTATATTTTTCATAGTAAGCCATGGACTGATTGTCAAAAATGGCTTTGTCACTGCTTTGTCATAAAGTAAATGAAGTTTTGATGTTAATACTAATGAACGTGTTAAATTAGTCGCGCTGATTATTACTTTTTAACAAATGGCTGCAAATCAATTATTTGAAGACTTTGAGCAATATGATATGCTGACCTGTTTCATAGAGAGTCATGAAAATATAAACGCTGCTTGTGAGCTTTATTTCATTAGGTAATGTTTTATTTTCATAATTATTATTGCAATCTTTTTTAAAACTTAAATTTTTATTATATAGATATCCGGAAAGGAAGCAGCCAAATAAATTAATATTCTATAGGCTGAAATCGAATTTAATAAATTTTGGCTCTTTCAAAAAGCCCAGATCAAAGAAATATAACAAAGAGAATCGTGAGGCTGATAAAATTAACGTCTTAGCAAGTGTAAATGTAACACCTGTAACGTCCTGTAGAAAAATAAAGAATGAAGTGGGTGTAATCAAGTCTCGGGTTCAAACGATTTTAAAAAAACATAAGTATAAACCTTATAAAGTTATATATGGTTATATGGTCCGACGAATCGTATTTAAGTAGTGCTGGAATATTTAATAGGCACAATACGAGACACTGGTCACCTGAAAATCAACATTTGATATTTCCACGCGAGCAACAAGGAAGATTTGGCTTTAATGTCGCTTGTTTCGTACTAGGAACCAAAATAAAATTTCATATTTTTGAAGGAGGTCTTCTGCTAATCGCTACCTTGAAATATTACAAAATATATTGCCAGAAATCATAGAAGATGTCCCTTTAGCACATGTGAATCAAATACATTTCCAACAAGACGGAGCTCCAGCACATAACTCCCAGATTGTGAGGCAGTATTTAGAAGAGAACTTCCCCCAACGCTGGATTGGAACGCACGGACCTGTCCGATGGCCTCCTAGGTCACCTGACCTGTCCATATTGGACTTCTTTTTATAGGGTCATCTAAAAAATTTAATTTTTCGTACCCGACATAACACAGTTCAAGACCTGCGTAACACCACTGAGCAGGCATTTTTGCAAATACAAGCACGCAATGTAGTCATTTCAAATGCACTGGGTAAAATTGCAAGAGTGTGTGAGAGATGTCTAAGAGAAAATGGAAATCAGTTTGAGCAGTTCTTTTGAACATGGCTAATTACGAAAAATAGATATACTTAATATATTCTTAACTTAAACTGTAGCCTTATTTTTAAAATAAGTATAAGTATAGATAACTATATAAGATCTAAGATATAAGATAAAAGATAACCGAGATACGAGGGGTGTCCCAAAATGCAATTTTTTCAATTTGGCCCTGTATCTCCCAAACGAGGCGGGCTATGGAAAATATGATTACGGCAGCTTGAGTTTTACAAAAAAGTGAAACGGTATCGCGAAAACCTCAACCCTAAATATTTGCAAATAACGGAGATACCTTGCATTTACAACCAAAATTGGACACCCTGTACATTGCATACTCTAGTGCTAACCTATATTGCTTTCGAATTATCGACGTTTGAAAAATAATTGCAGATTATCTGGTTATAAACTAAATCATTTGTAGTTTAAATATAAGATATATCAAATAAAAGTATAAAGTATGTACGTATTTTAATGCACCAATATTGGGATCTCGGAAACTATTAATATATAACAGATAATAGATAAGAGAAAAGTATGTTTCTCGCGGTTTTTATTGGTCATTTTTTACTGGAAGTATGTGCTTTTCTTGTCCCCCAAATTACTTGATCATCTAATTTGCCTACCTAAAATCAAAAAAAAAATTGTCATATGTACAAAATTTTGGTATGTATTTATACTATGGTTTCGATTTTGAATCCTAAAATAAATTGTTTTTTGTATCAATTCCAACCACCTAAATATTTGTATATTACGTTCTATGACAACACACGGCATTTTGGTTGTGAATTTCCAAACATAACTGAACAAATTAAAATGCTCTAATCAATTTTATTTTATGCTCATATAGGCTGAAAGAGAAACAAGCGAAACGTAAAATAGCTAGAGCAGATGAGGAAAAAGCTACAGCAGAACGCAAAAAACAAGAAGAAGAACGGAGAATAAAAGAAATTGAGGAAAAGAAAATTAGGGAAGTGGCAGAAAAGAAGCAGAGACTTATTGATGCTGAAAAGAAGAGACAAGCTATGATGGCCGCCCTGAAGGAACAGCATAAAAACAAAACCATGAATTTCGTTGTTAGAAAGAAAGCCTTAGCGGTAAGTGACGCAGAATGATCCCCGCACTGTTTTAACCTGCTTAAACTAATGGTTGAATAAAGTATATAGAATATTTTGGGACATCACCTTGAAGATGTAGCGAAATTTCGATGAACACCATTATATACGTTATTTGTAACACTTCACTCATTTTTATTTAGATAGTAGTATGCAGGTACTCATGTAATATAATAATATGTTTACAGTTGTCATTAAATAAACTTACTATCACCAACCATACGCCCACTGATTTTTTTTAAAGATTTCACATTTCGATGCTCTTACTTCATCTTTACTTCCCAATATAACAGCCAATGTATTGTATTATTAATACAGTATATAGACAAAACTGTGCGTGCGCATGTGCGTATGTGTGTGCGTGTGTGTATGTACATAAAATTTTATCCAACGATAACTTAAGTCTAGACCAGGGTCTAGATTTTGGAATGACATGGGCATAGATCATCGATATTTTTAGTCATCATAAAAATCATATTTTGAGAATGCACAAACCGATAATAGTCAAATTGAAAACAGGAATAGTTGGGATAATTTTCTAACAATAAAAAATTATGGAAGTCATCGGCATAGATACTTAATTTTTTTTCGTCAAATTTATTTTTTTTTTTTTTTTGTATATAAAATAATTTTTGTCCAGTATACAGTGTAGCTAGCCCAAAAGGATGAGGCAGCCCCCCGAAAACGAAAAAAAAATCAAACAACGATAAAACATATCCAACTCCTTTTTTTTAATATAAAATATTTTTTTAACTATGCAGGGTAACCCTAAGAGGACAAAGCAGCCACTTTAAAATGAAAAAAATATATTTCAGAAGCATTTAACTATCTCAGAAAACAGTAAAATAGGTCAAATTTCTTTATAATTCTGTATATAAAAACATTTTTTATTTTTTATACAGAGTAGCCCTAGCGATAAAAGAATCCCTCACAATACAGAAATAAAAAAAAAACGGTGAAACGTGTCAAATTTCTTTTATCTTTTTGTAAATAAAACCTTTTTCCACTATACAGGAGAACCCTAGGGAATACAAGAACCCCTTAAGATTGCGATTTTTCTTTATTTCCATAACGCTCAGCTTTTTTCGAAAACGGTAAAACATAGCATTTTTTTATATAATACATAAGCAGTTTTTTCCTTCAAATAGGTTTAATATAAGGGTCTGAAACAGTCCCCTAAAATCAAAATTAAAATTTTATGGTTTTTAAGGGTGTAAAACGCTAAATTTTAATAAATAAACTAATATTATTTGAAAAAAAAACGGCTAAATACATCAACTTTATTATATTTTTTGCATATAAACCTCAAATTGAGAAAAGCATTGATGTACAGTGCGATCAATTTATCTTGATAACATTTTAGTCTCCCATATTCCCTTTAGTTTTAAACTTAACCATGTTTACCAAAAAACAAATTGACTATCAATTTTACAAGATAGCACCATAAGTTGTATTTTTTAAACGGGACACCCTGTATATAATATGATCATAAAATGAGCCTCTTCTTGCTGATTATAAATATATCAGATTTGATAGCTTTATCTTTAAAAACAGCCGAGAAATTTACAAAAAACCTACATTACATATGCTGCTATTTATAGTCGAACCACCAAGATCTAAACGAGAGGTGTGCGGTGTGAAGCGTCGCTTCACCTACATTTTCCAATCAATTTACCTAAATATGAAAATATTTTTAAAATATTAAGCATTTTTTAATCTACGTCTTTATTATAAAAATGTAGTATGTTTAATATAAATTCACATTATTTACTTGATTATACCATGATTTTCTATCAAAACTAGTGCGTTATATACTCAAAAAATAATAATGACTTAAAAACGGAGCGCGCTGAACACCTTTTCATAAGAGCGATCCATTAAGGAATCACAATCAGCAGTAACAAATTCGGCATCAGACTCCCCCTCCACGCAAGCCGGCTTTCGCGTTTAGATTTGTTTACGGCCGTTGCTATGGCAACGCAATAGTGAAAATCCGTAAGCCAAATAGAGATGGGAGCGGCATAAAACCGCATGCACATAAAATAGTGATACCGCCGAAACGAGACATTTTCTCGTCTCGCCGAAAAAGAATGTTTCCTTCATTAGATAAAGAGAATTGAGTGGTCTTTCTTCGCTGAGAATTTCTCGTTTCTCTGGAATATTAAAAATAGGTATTCCTATTTTTAACGTTAAAAAGGGTTTCATAGTTACAGAAATGAAAAAAAAGTTGGAAAATAGCTTTTGCATATCTGTATCAACGTCTAAACTGAAGGTCACTGTAAAATTTCACAGGGTTCTTAATATTCCTAACACGTCTTTTTGGAATTCGTCCGGCTTCTAACATATTTATGTCGTAAACTTCATTCATTTCTGCATGTAATCGCATAAAACCATAAATTATTTTTATTGTCACTATTTGCATTTGACCACAGCGATTCGCTGAGAGTTCAAACATATATGCTCTGATCGCCACACAACACTCCTATATCCAGGGAGTTGTCTGTAAAACGACCATAGCAGTCATGCGTTATTCGACTATCAAACAGAATTTCGGCAAATCTCCCACTGGCCGCCGATTGGGAAGAAATAGTTTCGAAAAACAAAAATTATAATATATAAAAAAGACACTAGATTATTTAAAAAACGACGAAATACGGTAACTTTCTTATAATTTTTATCTACAGATATATTTTTCCCGCAGCATTAGGCCCTAGCGATATGATCCCCCAAAAAACAAAAATATTTTTTTATTTTTAAATTGTAGTAGTTAAAAAAACGGTGAAACACATTAAACTTATTGTTTAACATTTTTGTGGTATTTTATAAATTATCTCTTTGTAAGTAAACATTTTTTAGGGTAGCTCTAGGATTAAGATAAATATATCAAATATATATATATATATATATATATATATATATATATATATATATATATACAGGGTGTCCCATTAAAAAAATACAACTTATGGTGGTATCTTGTAAAAATGATAGTCTTGTTTTTTCAATTATTACAAAAAAAATTCTAAGCAACCTTACAATTTGTTTTTTGGTTCATATGGCCATCTTTAAAACTAAAGCACATATGGCAGGTTAAAATGTTATCAAGATACATACATGGGACAGTACGATATTTGCATTTTTTATATTTTCATGCTGTAAATTATGGAACTGGAAAGTGCTATTTTGGAAAAAATAAATAAAACATCAATGACTATCACATATAATTTTGTCATACTGGCACTAATAATTAGTAATTATTAGTAGGTAAGTGATTTCAAAAATTCTAATAAAAACCTGATGTTTTGCTTACCTTAATGTTAAAAGATTAAAGGGAAATATCCTCATTTGTTACTGATATTCAGAAAATAAATGTCAAACATCGTCGAGTGCGGCTAATACTTTGATGGGGACGCAGACCAAACTGCTGGTTTTAAGAACAAAATTAACATAAACAAATTTTTAGACTATAAAATTCCCTAATGTTCTTCGAATATACTAAAAATGTTAGGCCGTTTTCAAGACAACTGGAAATTGTATGTTTAATAGTATTAATCAAAAGCCCGTAATTAAAAAAAAAATAATAAAAACGTTAGACATATTGATATTACCTTGGTAACGTAATATTATTACGTATTTTAATAATACATACAATCTGTAAATGTTTTACTAATGAAGTTCGCAGTTATTTTTAAAAATGTATATGGCATCAATATCCCTCCGGATTCTCCAAATTTTGACGAAATGCTGGCTGTCCAAACAATTGGTTTTAAAAACAAAGTGAATATAAACAAATATTTAGGTAATCAACTTCCCTACAAAAAGCTCAGTGGTGACATATGTATTTATCTTCAATAGTCATACATGAGAAGGGCACAAGGTTGTGCAATGTAACACCCCATACTCAAAAAAAGTAACTGCATAATTTTACAGTTAGAAATTGCTAATAAGCCAGGGATTAGGTTGATCGCAAAATATCGATTTATAGTTAATGAGCTAGCGAAGAAAATGCAATTTGAATTTTCGATCTAGAATCAATAGTTTAAAAAATGTTCACATGTTCACTATAATTAATTTTTTTTAAGGAAAACATATTTATGCCCCGGATTATTCTATAATTAAAGGATCTAATTCAGTACAAAAATGTATTCGAATAGTAAAAAAAATCAGCCTCCGAGATTTTTACAGATATTCACGTTTCAGTGTTCCTTGATGTCGAAAAACATTTTCTCAATTCCCTGGGTCTATGGCTCTGTCTCTTCGTGGCATAGCTAAAAAACTGCTTACCTCATTGTTTTTTGTCCAAAAATTAAGGATCATATGGAGATAACCTGCTAACTTTCAGTAAATTTAAATCGACGTTTTCAAGCGCCCTTCAAGCCAGGTCGTTTAACAAAGTCGCTTAAAAATAGCGAATTAAACGTATAAGATTAACCTTAAAGCCGGTTTGGAGCACTCAAGTCAAGCCAAAAATAGTTGGAACACCGCGTTAGTCATACTGATATACAAAAATGGCGGTCCCAGTAATCTCGAAAACTATAGGCCAATAAGCTTATTATAACAGATCTATAAACTCTTTAGGAGAACAATAATAAACTTGGGAGCAGGCAGAAATCAGAAAAAACTTCAGTACTTCACACAGTCGGAGTACTGATGGAAAAGTCAACAGAACATAATATGCCTACGTGGGCAGCTTTTATAGACTTCAGGAAGGCATTTGACAGAGTAGAATTTTGGGCAATTATAAGGTCAATAAAAAACTCAAGGATAGATCAGCGTTACATTAACACCATTAAGAAATTGAACGAACGATCAAAAATTAAGATAAGATTACATGAAGACACCAAAGAATCCGAAATAAACAGAGGCATTAGACACGGAGATATTATATCACCTAAATTATTTATTATGGTTCTAGAGGATATATTCAAAAACCTACACAGGGAAGACAAGAGCATGAACATATCGGGAGAAAGACTTAACAATCTAAGATTCGCAGACGGCATTGTCATCTTCGCTGAAAACCACACAGAAAGACATGCTCAAAGAAATACAGCTGAAAGTAAGGCTTAGAAAAAAACACCACAAAAACAAAATTTATGACAAACCACTCTACCAACATAGAATCGATAAATATAGGAGGACAAGTGGAGAAAGTTAATTCATATATTAATCTAGGCCAAGAAATTACAATTGGAAAAAAATAACAAGAAATAGAAATTAACCGCAGAATACGCCTAGGCTAGGCCGCCTCTGGTACAATGCGACATGTATTTAATTCCGATCTTTCCCTAAAACTAAAGTACACACGGAATACACTCCCAGTAATATATAGCAGCGAAACAAACTGAAAGTACACCCGGAATCCATAGAACAAAAAATACTGCTGGAGTGGGAAGGTGACGAGATCGACACCATAGGGGTGACAACAATGGTATGATGATATCAAGTGAACAGAGACTAAACTGGTATCAGGTGGCACAAAACAGAAACATGGAAAGATTTGAGAGAGGCCTATATCCAACGGATAGAAAACGGCTAGGAGAAGGAGAAAAGAAGAGGAACCAGAAAAAATGCAATAAACCAATTTTCGATAATAAATTGCAACCAACAGATGACTAAAAAAGAAAAAAATCTCAAACTTCCTCGCCTCCTTCTTCCTTCTTTTGCATTAGCATAATAGTTTAATATTTTTTATTTATTAATTAATCGAGCCGGCCCTGTAGGCCAAGAACATTCAGTCCTTTATTTGTGAATAAAAACTAAGCAAATTATTGTGCTAAGAAATGATGAATGAGCTAATTGGTAACACAGTGAATTGGCAGTGTCTGTTTTTGGAAAATAATTCATCATATGGATCAAGAGCTAAAGTAAAATATTCCTTACGCCACTTTAATATTTGTAGTTAGAGGGTGAATGGTTCCATGTGGTTCATGACTCCCTGAGAGACAAAGCTATAGAATGCATAATAACAATTTCGATGATTGTTCATTGATGAAAACTTCCTTGTAATGAATAAGATAAAGGCACTACTCTACGCCTATCCTATCACCCAGCTCAGTAATGAAATAAAGTTTGGGAAAATGCATAGTGGAGTGGAGCGTACTATCGTCAGCATAACTATGAATAGGATTGATGATAGAAAAAAGAAGATCACTGACATGCAGGAGGAGTAGAGAAAACGCCATCACTGAATCTTGTAGAACCTCTGGGCACATATTTTTTGGGAAAGCCACTATCATTACGGAAATGATTCGGTTGAAAACGAAACTGGCAATCCAAGTACATTAACGTTTTGAAGAAAGATCATATAAATTTAGTGGAAGTTTTAAAGACGAGATTGAGTAAAAAGATATCGGTTCTGTTAAATTTGAAATTGGGAAGTCTTATACTTATTCGGAAAAACAGAGTTAAGGTTTTTGCCCAAGCTACAGGTATACTTGAGAAACTACATTTCAATATTTCTTAAAAAACTAGATTTCATTGGTAGATATCCTCCAGAACCTTATACCTAGAAATCCGAATGATGAGATATTGCGACTCCAGGATGATGTACTTAAGAAACAGTCACCATAACTTTTCGTAGAACATTGTTTAAGTCAAATAAATAAGCAGAACGAAAAATGAGAGAAAATAAAATAAAATGACTAAAAAAAACAAATAGGCGCCTTTAGATCATTAGCAGACAATATCTAAATGTCATGAAAGAAAACGTAATGTAAATATAGTCGTATTTTACAGATGTCTTCCAGCTAGTGATCATAGCTTTGTAAGCGCACATGAATATGTGAACTAAAAAATTTTTATTTATATAATTTTGAAATGTTGAGTTAATTATTTAGGTTTTATAATAATAAAATAGTATGTAATTACTCTTGCTTCAAGGAGCCACCAAGTTCAGACGAGTGAAATTTGCTTAATTTTAATAATTTGTAAAAATAAGTTGCCGACACAATAAAGTTTTAACTACAATTAAAACAGTTGCCAAAAAAACACTTTTTATTGCTATGCTTGTCTCTAAAATAAGAAAAAAAAATTATTTTGAAATCGACTTCTTTAATTTGAATAACCGATATACCAACACTTCTTTGTTCTTATATTACTATACAACTTTAGAAAAAAAATCCCAAACATTTCTTATAGGCAAGTTTGTCAGATGCCGAGCTTGAAAGGACAAAAACCAAAGAACAGCTTGAAGAAGAAAAGAAGATAGCACTATCTATTAGGATAAAGCCCCTGCAGTTAGATGGCTTGGTAGTTGACAAATTGAAAGAAAAGGCTACGGAACTTTGGGACGCCATAGTTAAACTAGAAACAGAGAAATATGATTTAGAAGAAAGAATGAAAAGGCAAGAATATGATGTAAGTATGGTAGATAAAACTATAACAACTAACAAAATTAGCAAATATTTTGACTTGTAATATCACAAAAGCCTAACTTATTTCCGGAAATGTTATCGAGGTCACTAATATCAAAGTTTACTGAATAAAAATTTAAGTTGCCGCACTGGGCCGTCAGCACTTTGAAAATCGCAGATAAAAGGTGAGCCGCCTAGATTCAAATCCGCTCGACACTGGCTCCTGTTACCGAGCTGTTTAAAAGTAGTTTGGCTTCGCGCTTTTTATCTACCAGGGAATTTCAAAAGTATAAATAATAACTTTAGACAAAAATTATTGAGTAGAATTTTGTCGTCGGACTAGTTTAATATTTTAGAATTACAGTTCTAAATGTTATTTAAATATAGTGAATTTTATATTAAATTGTTACTTGCCTGCTAGTCGAATTTAACAATACGATATTTTTATTATATAAAGAAAAAAATCGGTAAATTTCCTTTACCTGGAACTTCCCTCGTATGATTTTTTTCCGTTTGTTCGGAATAGTGAAGTGTGACTTAGTTTACTTCAGTACATAGTCAAGGTATCTAAATGTTACATATATTTATCATTTTTATTGGGCGCCATTTTGTTTCATGATATTGGATTCGTATCAATATTTTACCATTTTCTTTCTACCTATATCACACTTAACTTTTGGGCATAATTTAAAATAAATTCAATAAATAGTTTTTACATTGACACATACCGCCATTTTGTTACGTCATGTTGAATTCGTACCAGGTTATCGCATTTGCACATTTTTCTGCAAAATTAAAAATCAATTGAACAAATTTTGTTTACGATGATTCAAAAAAAACTATTTTGGCCGTTATTTCGTTTCGCTATCTTAAATTGAAACCCATATTATCAATATTTACGTACTCCGTTGGTCCGCAGATATTTCCTAACCCCAAATAATACATCACTTCAAGATAAAAACAAGAAGACCGTTAACCAAAACCATTTAGAAACTTAATATCTGGCAAATATCTGCGAACCAACGGAGTAGGTAAAGACTGATAATATGGGTTTCATGCAGGATATAAAATCTATATATGTGTCCTGAGGATACAACAATAAAGTTGCGAAACGTCGACAATTTAAAAATACAGTCTTGTTTTTTTTTACTGGATCCTAACCCCAAATAATACACTAACATAACAGCAAGCGGATCGTTAAAGAAAACCATTTAGATACACTGGGAAATATCTGCAGGCCAACGGAGTAGGTAAAGACTGAAAATATGGGTCTCATGCAGGATATAGAATCTATGTGTTCTGAGGATGCAACAATAAAGTAGGAAACATCGACAATTTAAAAAAAGACTTGCTTTTTTAACTTGATCTTAACCCCAAATAATACACCACTCTAACAATTTGTTTCACATATTATTAGGTCATCCTCATATGGCCCTTAATTTTTGGTCAAAATCTGGAGTCGATCGGGTAAGTAGTATTTAAGCTATGTCGCGAACTAATAGACAGACAGACAGACCGACAGACGAAACGACGGAATTGATAAAACATGTTTTTTTCAACCATCTACAGAGCAATATCTAATAGGCATATTGGCCCATAATTGTCAAAGAAATAACTTTTTTTTGCTCCACTATATAGGACAATAACAAACTGGCGCAATCACGGAGCCTAACCAACTGTGTATGTGCCGGAGACTCGAGCGTTATCCAGAATGTACCAGCCGGGGCGGGACGCGAGGATAAGGAAACCGAGTCACGTGTTCAAGTGCTGAAACTTATGTTTTTATTAAGTAAACTTTGCTAATATTTTGAAAATTGTCCCTAGTCGAGGACTTTTCTTAAAATATTCGACCAAAAAAAATTCAGGAATAATTTAGGCTCGTATGGTTTATCCTATATTATTTTTAATAAAATACAAACTACTTTAGTTAGACTAATTGGTGAAAAGTCCGTTGGTAATAGATCAATCTATCGATCGCATATAAGTTTATTTCACTAAATGTAGTAGATTGTAGTTGTTTGCAACTTCAAAGGAGAATCAATGAATTTGAAATATATAATTTTATCTTATTTTATGTTTAACAAAACACAAACTACGAACCTTAGTTACACTAATTAAAAAGCAGTTGGTAATATTATATATTTCACTGCAGTTGGTAGAGTGTATCTTTTTGCCGATAGTTCGAAGGAGGATCATTGAAATCGATTGCATGAAATTTTATTTTACTGAAGATAGCAGACTCAGTTGAAGTTTGAGCGCACGAGCCGAAATGGCGGTTTTTAAATGACAGTGGTGTTTTGACTTGAAATGTCAACGACATAAGTATAGCGGCTTCTGTTGGTCTTCGTTTTTAAATAGGTTAGGTTAGATTAAAAGTGAGTGGATCAAACCGACCCTTCACTGCGATTATGTGGTCTATTGTAGCTCACACCTATGTTTACACTTCCCCAAGCAACTTTAAATCCTCAATGAGTCTAATCATTGCATTTGGGGAGGTATTCTTCAAATCCTCGGGCAGCAGGATATCTCTACCGAGTATAGAGAATCTGATCCTGGCAGCTGCCGGGCATTCACACAGCACATACCTGGCTGTCTTGTCATCCTCAATACATAGGCGGCACTCGGATTCGTCTTCAAGCCCCATCCTGTGCATGTGATGTCTTAGACAGCAATGGCCAGTGTACAGGCCTATTGCTGTTTTGAGCTTAATTCTGTTCATATTTAACAGACTTTCTGTTATCTTCTTCTTGATAGGAAGGGGGATAAATGCCTTTGCTTGGGACAGACCTGGCAGTCCAAGCCAATATAGATTAGCTTTTTCCTCAACCAAGTCCAAAATTGCGCGCTTGGCCGTTTCGTGGGCTACTCCTAAAGCTGGTTCAGGTCCAACGAATCTTGTCTCTGCTCCTTTCTTTACTAGAAGGTCCGCAGTCTCATTTCCCTCCAAACCCGCATGTCCTGATATCCAGACAAGGGCGATTTTATTGTCCTCGGGCCAACAAATGCCTTTTGGCAGTTCCAAACTGTTTTGGATGTACAATAACTCGCTTTAAGGGCCGTTTGACTATCCGAACATATTTTTATCGTTTTATGTGTTACTTGTTGGTCCTGGAACATTCTAATACACAATTTGATAGCATGAACTTCTGCTTGGAATATTGAGGTGTTACTGCCCAGGCTTCCTGACAGCAATCTTCGGTCTTACCCTATAGATTCTAGCTCCTACACCTTTATTGGTTTTGTTTGTAGCCGTCTGTGAATAGGCACAGCTCTCCTTTCAGTAGATCAGATTTATTCTGATCCCACTCCTGGTAGCAGGTCCGATGGCATTCTCAACATGTTATGGTTTTTCACAACTTTCAGCATGTTGGATGATTCCATGTGACTCGTGGTATCCACCATGCTGTTGGTGGCATGGTGAAGTCTGTAGGTTGTCGTCATTGCTTCCCCTTCCACAAATAGGTGGAGTGGTGGAAGGTTCAAAAGGAGTTCCACAGCCGCTGTCGGAGTGGAGCGAATAGCCCCTGTAATTGACAAGCAAGTCTGTCTCTGCAGTCCCTTAGTTTGGCTTGGGCAATACTTTGTTATCCCTTGCTCCACACATTCATTTTCTTTGTGAAGGGGACTAGAACCATAGGGTTGATAGACATCTCTTCCCTCTCTAGTGTGGTGTTCAATACTTCCTGAAGGGTTGCTGAGATTTCCTCTCCAATCTTTCCTTTTTCCTCTAGATCCTCGGCATATGCCTGCATATCAACCTCCCACAGCCGAACCACAGCCAGCATATTGTCCATCAGTAGTAACCACAGCAAGGGCGATAACACTCCTCCCTGTGGACACCCTCTAGCAGCCCTAAAGCTCACTGTCTCGTCCTGTAGAGATGTTATTTTTCTGTTTTCAAGCATTGCCTGTATCCAGCCACATATAAGGGGTTCTACCCCTCTTTCAGTAGAGTGATCCAGAAAGGGCATTGTTAAATGCTCCCTCGATATCTAAGAATGCAGCGACTGCAATCTGCTTTTTTTCCAGAGAGTTGTTTATGCTCTCAACAAGATTATTGTTAGACTTATTGATCTAAACGAACTTGTTAGAGGATCATTTTGACCGACATATATTACCTTATTTTCAGACCATCTGGCAGGTATATAGTTCCATGTTAGACTTGCTTTAAATAGTGTTATGAAAGGAAAGAGTGCGTCCAACCCGTTTTGTATCAGAGCTGGAAAGACTCCGTCCTCCTCAGGCGTTTCCGAACCGCCCTTACTGTAATTATTTTGTTGGCAGTCAGCCAATCATCTTGGTAAGTTGACCGACTATCCATTATCAGGCTATCTGGGGTGATTTTGTGCTAAAAGCTCCAAAGTTTCTTTCCTAGAGCCTGTAAAGGTTCCATCTGGCCGTTTTAGTGATCCCAGTTTTTGAACTGGCTCCCTGGACAGAATCTTGTGGACTCTGATACTGGTGGGTATACCTGATATACTTTCACAGAACCTTTTCCACGTCTCTGTTTTGGCTTTCCTGATTGCTTTATTGTAATTTGTTAAAGCAGTTCTATATTGATCCCATTCACCTGATATTTTAGCTCGACTGAACAGTCTACGAACCGTGGTCTATTTCTATTGTCGTATTTAACCTTCAGTGGACAGTTTTCGTGCTATGATGAGATTATGGCGATTGTGATTTGATCCATCACTAACTCTAGTTGTTCACGATTATTGATTGAGGTAGACGCGTGGCAGAGATTGGATTGTAGAGACGTTTTATAGCCGTTCCAATCTGTGCTTCTTACGTCGCGATATTTAACCTCAGGCCTGGGGCCTACTACAAAATCAAACCGGATGTGTCTATGATCTGAGCACGATGGTTCAGGTGACACCTTCCAGTCAGAAATTTTATTGCTCATAAAGCTTTTACTAATTGTTAAATCTAGAACATCTCTCCTAACTCTAGTAACAAAAGTTAGTTCAGACCCCGAGTTATTTACAACGAGCCTCTCTCCCATTAAATTTCGGGGATCCTTGCATTGTCCAATCTTCTTATGTATATTTTGTCTGTAGTGTCACGTATGTAGGGAAGAACAACATTGCCTAACGGTGACTCCTTATCATTCTCCTATCGCGGAGTTAGCTTACTTTTTATTTTAATTAAACGCGTAATATCTTCAGTGCAATAGATATTCTCTCTCAGAGCTTCATGGCTCTAAATACTTAGTGAGTTAATAACCGATTTCTTTTGTGCTGGATGGTGGTCGAAGGCGAAACGTCGGATAGTAATTCCAATTTGACACAATCTAATCCCAACAACCATGATTTCTTAATTGACCAAAGCCGTGAAAGCTTCTGTTCTATGTGAGTTTTACCCCCGTACTCACTAAATAGGTTTAAGAGTTACACCAGGTCTAGTTGCCATGGTAATTAAAACTCTTAGTTCGTCAGTTATGTTTCATCTATGTCACTGTCATTGTATAATTGTGACATTTAGAAAAATTATTTGTTCAATTGTTAAACATGTCACCTTAAACCTATAGCGTCAAGTTAGACCTGGTCTAAATTTAAACCTCTTTAGTGAATACGGGCGATGTTGGTTTGTAGGCTACGTATGACATACATTTCTGAAACTTGAATTATGAATTTCTGAAAAAAAATTTTTCGATAAAACATTTTTCTGTAAAAGTAAAAAAAGGCTTGCAGTCATTGTGCAAAGCAAATTCAGGATTCTGTTTCTTTGTAATCCAGCCAACATTTTTCATGAAAATTGTGTTGTTAGTCATTCCTGGTAAATTGATGGGAACAATTAAAATTTTGAGATCATTGCGGTTTTTACATGAAATACATAATATGAACTTACGGTTGGCTACGTCGAGCCCGTGCGTCGACGTATGATCAGTGTTCTCAAAGGCAACGTGCATATTTCACAGAACTGATGATCGGTTGCGTAGAAGATTCCCTGTTGTCGGTTTTGCATTATTGGTAGAGCAACATAAACTAGGGCCACATCATGGACCATTTAAAAATTGGCACGAAATTGCTATAGATATGCAAATATGCATATGGGACTCTTTATGCGAAGATGGAAAATACACCGGTATTAAAAACAAAAGTTTACGGGAACGTGGCAGCTGCTATAGTGCCTGATTTTAGTAACTTAACAGAGCACAAACAACACGAAGGTGGCAAATAAACCAATTGATATATTACGTTAGGAATTGATTGATTTTAAAATGTATACTCGTAATCCAATGCTAGTATAAATATACAGGGTTTATGATGTAATTTATCAAAAGAGTTTATTGATATTCGAACATAATTAAAACATCTAAAGAGAATCATCTCTAAAAATTATTGTAAATTAGAATATAATACGATAAAGGTAGATGTTTTACACATTTTTTTTCTTTTTCGATTTTTAATCAGTCACATAACGGTAATAACGGGCTTTCCTGTTGCAAAGATAGATTTTGATAGGTCTATGCACTCACTGCATCTGAAAGCAGGTACGTTGAAACACGACATCAGCGCTGATGGTCAGCACTGACAACCAAGACTGACCATGTTCTTCGTATGAAACGGCACTTAGAAATAAGAATCGCAAAATATCTAAATATGTGCGTTAAAACCACAAATTATTTTTATGAAGATATTTATTGTAAAGTGTACAATTATTTTCGAAGGTTATTAATTGGTATTTGTAATTCAGTTTCTGTGGCATTGTGTTCTTTTAATTATTTCCCTCGTATCAGATCCCTAGATGCCAAAAAAAAAACATGTTTTCTCAATTCCGTCGGTCTGTCTGATCGCAGCGTAACTAAATAACTACTTACCCGATTTAGGTCAAAAATTAAATTAAAAATATAGCAAAAACTCTGTCACATTACTGAAAGTAACCAAGATATAATAAATAAAATCAAAGGTGTTATATAATTGTTAGTAATAATTAATTAAATATCTTATCTCACCAATTCAACGACCACTTATATCTCGAACAAAAGCAAACTACGTTGGTATCTTCTAAATGAATATACATCTTGATCTCCTAACAAACAGGTGTTTATAACAAATAAATGTTTACTTAAATAAAAGATTTTTTTTTTTTTTAAACAATTTGAACATCTGATGACAAAAAGAGATGTGAATTACTGTACAAAAGTAATGCTTAAAATTAATACCAAAAAAAATTATTAAACCTAAATTAAAATCTAGAAAATAACAGAATTTACATTACCAAGTCCATTTACAAGTCCCAATCTTAGAACAAAGGAAAATGAAAATAAAATTCTTTAAATAAACCGTACATTTAACACCAGAAAATATGTAAAAATTACTCCCCAAATAAATACTAAAAATCAACATAAAATATCTTTGATAAACCCTCAACTTTGACAACCCAGTGTATATGTATAAACCCCATAAACCACCACCAAAGAATTTAAAATCAATCAATAACAACTAGAACTGAGACACAGACTGACTTTTAGAAATCGGAATAAAGGTCGACAGACTAATTTGACAAGAACTACCCCGCTCAAAAGGTTCTTATTGGCTGGAACGTGAAGCGTCATCATAGAGGCATCCTCATCTTTTACTAATATACAATTCACAGGTGTCGCCTAGAGTTCTACTTAACGTGGGAATTGTATTAAATTGAAATATAATGACATTTCCGTCTAAATAAATATAAATGTCTAAAACTTAAACTAACTTTTCAGCATTCTGGTTCAAAAATAACATTGCGAAAAAAAAGGCAAAAAAAACCCTTCAGCTTATATTGTTCGAAAAGACAAAAGTGCCTCAAAAAACATCGCTTTTTAGAAAATGCTTTTATAAATAATAATATGTCATGTTTAAACACATTATATTTGGTCAATAATTGAGTTTGGACACAAGATGTTTCGTTTAACCTCCCTATCTTGTAATCCGATACATTCTTTTCAGGATGGCTTTCTTGAGAAATGTTTAGTTTATCGATACTAAAATGTCAAGCCATCTGTTAATTTAGCATTTTTAGGTTGAAAACCGCCTTCATAGTTTGTTTTTATACTTTCAGATAACTCCTTAAATTATATGACTTTCTGGGTAAAATCCGGTTCGGTTTATAATTAAGTTAGTCAATAACCCGACTGTTATGCTAAAAAGATATCTTTTTAAAGTAAATATATATGCATATTTTTGTACTGTTACATAGGGATGAAATGGAAACATTTTGCTAAAAACCCAATATGACAAAACAAAATGGCGGCATAGTAAATTGTTAAAAAATATTATTTAAAAACTACTTATCCAATTTACCACAAAAATAAAGTCATTAGGAATAAACTGTATTTTGGTACGAATTCAAGATGGCCCGACAAAATAGCGTCCAAATAAAATGTTTAAAAAAACCTTGATATTGAATCCATATGGTGAAACAAAATGGAGACCTATTAAAATGTTTAAAAAAGAATATAAAAAAACGGTAAATTTCCTTTACCCGGAACATCCCTCGTTATTAATCCTTCCTTTTATTAGAAATAGTAGGATTTGATCCTATTTAGTTTCTCATATAATCATTTAGTAGTTACACATACAAAAATGAGATACTAAATAATTATATGCTTTACTATTCCTAGTAAAAGGAGAGATTCATAACGAGGGAAGCTCCGGGTAAAGGAAATGTACCGATTGTTTTTTTTAAGTGTATTATCTGTCTATTCTGTCAAATCTTTTAGGTACCAACAACTTTCTTTTGTAACATTTAACCGTTTGATAAGGATATTCATCCGTTTTCTAATATACTTTAAAATTTAAATTCAACTTAATTTTTAAAACCAAATATAAAACATATGATAGTTAGTTAATAAATAACTGATCCTATCCATATATTGTACGCGTATCCGTACAGACTACAGAGAAAGTATTTCGATGAGATGTCTCTTAAGTCTCTACAATAATTTTCTAAATTAATTTTCTTCTAAATTTTATATTTTGTAATGAATCCTATGAGAATCAAAGAGTAAAAATGTGTTTTAGCTTAAAGAACTTAAAGAAAGGCAAAGGCAACAACTGAGACACAAAGCTCTGAAAAAAGGGCTAGATCCCGAAGCTCTGACTGGTCCACACCCGGTAAGATGAAAAATTAAATTTGTTAAACACCACTAAAACAAGCCACTCTCGGTATAGTGATTAGTCTAAGTACTAAATAATTTTTTTTATTACAGCCAAAAATTCAGCTAGCCTCCAAGTACGAGAGACGCGTAGATATCAGATCCTTCGACGAAAGACAGAGGCTATTTCAAGGGGTAAGAAGTACTACATCGCTTTCTAAAATTGAATATTTTTGATTTATGAGCTTTCATCTTTAGGGTTACGATGCAGTATACTTAGAACAGCTAGAGAAAGTGTGGAAGGAGAAAATGCAAGAATTTATGCAACGCCCCAGAAGTAAGGCTTATTTTAAAAATATAAGATTTTAAAAACAAACTAATACGAATGTAAAAAAGGGGGTTGGGTGGCTAGATGCCCATAATCAAGAAACTATTTTTTATAGTTCGTACAAAAAAAAATATTTTAGAACTTTGTATTTTCTTTGCAAGTTTCAAGCTATATAGCATTTATGTAAAAAGAAAAAATAATAACTATGGCTTCCCGGCCAAGTATTGTATAATATTATTTCAATAAATACGCATTTTCTTGCTGGTTATAAAAATATCGTTATCTTTAAACACAACGGAGAAATTTAACAAAAACCCTTTTGTAAAAAGTGTTTGAGAACATACACATAAGTAAAGTCATAATAAAGGAACAAACTACCTCTTATGGCAGAGTTATTGTCAACGTTCTTGGTTGTCTTTAAAGATAAAGGTATCAAACCTGGTATTTTCATAATAAGCATGAAATAATATTACACAGCGTGCTCCATTCAAAATAGCAAAGTCGATGCTAATTTTTTTAATTTCCAATTGTCATTCCTTTGTTCTTTTTTAGAGATTTCTGACGGTTCAGAGAAAACCTTAAAACTTTTGTGTACAATATTTTCCGATACCTCTAGAAGTTAAGCTTGTAGACCCCGTTTAAAACATAACCAGTCACCACCCTGTACTTATTTAAAGAAAACTTTTCTAAATAATGATCGGTCCTCTAGTGTGTTATAACACTGAAATTTGTAAGGTACCATGCTACTAAAATGATATTTTAAAATATATATTTTTTACTATTATTAAAATTGTATTCTTAAGAAAGTATATGTTTTATTTAGATAGAATCAACTATCTTAAAATATTAAATGCAAAATCCAGTTTTCATGTATTATCCTACAGTGTGAAAATCTATTACGGAATAAATCCTGTATTGTCTTCGGTAGATTTTTCTAAAAGTCACATAAAATATTATTTTTTCTTGCTCATTTTATGAACTACGTGTATACAGGGTGAGCCAAAAAATAATTATCATGACCAACTTCTTTTTGTTATGGAAAGCCCGTACTTTTTTGTCATATTCCCTAAAGTTGTGTATTGGTGCGAGTTTAATTAGGTACTTATACAGAGCGAGTAAAAGATTTGCTAGAATTCAAAAACAGCTATAATAAAATGTATTACACTTACTTTAAAAGTTGTTGAAAATATTGTCCGTTCAGTTGCTGGCAGCAACCCAGTCGTAAATAAAATCAATTTCTGACATTTTCTCTTCATTCATTAATTGTTGAAATTAGTACCTAACTGTCTTTAAAAATTGACTTAAATCATACTGACATTAACGTAATTCAAAATTATGCACAAAATCAGGCTAAAAAGCGTCATTTAACAGAAACTCGTCGTATTAAAATAGCATTGATGGTCGGATACGAGGATAAATCAAGATCTCAACCGGTAGTGGTTAAATTATTTAGGGAAAAATATCCAGACTTGCTCCAATAAGTCAAAGTACGATAAGTAAAATTGAGAAAATGTTTTGAGAAGATAGACATGCAAGATCTAAATCCACTAAGAGCCAATCTGCACTAGACGATGATACGAAATTAAATGAAGTGCTAACAAGTGAAGGGAATTCGTTCATTGCCACAAGGCAACTAACAGTAGAAAACAGTATATGGTAGACCTCTGTTATACTATTTACTACTAGTTATACTTCCCTTACAAAATACAGCTTGTACTTGTTCCAAGTTTAGCAATTTGGTTTCCCAATGCTTTAGATCCTTTGATGTCAAATGCGAATATCTGGTTTCAGCAGGATGGGGCGCCTCCTCATTATGCGAGACCTGTTCGTGTTTATCTGAATTAAATATTTTTAAATATATGGATTGGCAGAAGAGGTCTAAACGAATGGCTATCCAGGTCTCCGGATCTTACTCTACTTCATATTTTCCTGTGGGGTTATTAATTTTTAAGAAAAAAATCGAAAATATTGAAGTATTAAAAGAACGAAACTTATTACACTAGAAGTTATTCAGAATGTGAGAAATGGATTTTATTTACGATTAGGTTGCTGTCAGCAAGTAAACAGACAATATTTTCAACACCTTTTAAAACAAGTGTAATACATTTTATTAAAGATGTTTAGCAAATATTTTACTCGCTCTCTATAAGTAACTGTTAAAAATGGAAAACATAAACTCGGCACCAAGATATAAGTCTCAGCGTTCTTTAAAAATATGACAAAAAAATATGGGGTTCCATAAAAAAAAGAAATTGACCATGATAACTATTTCTGGCTCACCCTGTATATACGTACTTTAGTTCACAAAATGCCACGAAAAAATGACAGTTCACGAGTCCGTGAACGAGTTTTAAAAAAATCATGTTAGGTGTCCACACTGTATATTTTAATTACGTCCATACACATGTTTGCTTAGTAATGAGTAATGTCACCCTCAAGTTCTCTGATGCCTACTATTTTGTAAGTGTATCATTTTAAATTTCAATTTACTTTATTTCTGAATGTAAAACTCGTCATCAATGTTCTTTTATATTTCCAAAATAATTTAAATCAGACAGTTTATCAACTTTTTATTGACTTTCCTATTATGCAGGGTGTTTACATAACTGCTGCAAATTGGTCAAACTGAAATTGATCTTAGAAATTCTAACCTATTAAATCGGCGATTTTTATTCCTTGGTATATTTTTTATTTACAAGGCCAATTTAAACACTTGTCTTTGCATCTAACGCGTCTGAGGTGTAACTCTTAGGGCAGCCCGTCGAAAAATTTAAATTTTTCAATTTATTCTACAGGTTATCACAAAGATGAAATGTGTTTGATTTAATTTGGATTTTTAATAATGTATCCCATATTGTGTTACCAGTATTTACAGAGGATTTTTATTTCTCGATATCTTTTTTTATTCGTTAGGGTTATATCTCGAGGCGTTTTGGCGCTTTTGAAGTTTTATGATTTCCTTAAAAAGAAAACTTAATTTCATTAGAGTGAAGAATTTTTCTGTACACCTGAGGTTTCTAGAGAGTAATTCTTAATCAAATATCAAATCCTAATTTAAAATTTTTAATTTACTGTACATGATGTTTCAAAAAACAGTGGTTGGCCCTGTGTGTTACTGATTTTTTAATATTCTGCTACAAATTCTGAACACATTTTACATATGTCCTACACCCAGATTCAATGGTCACTGATGCAGGTAAGGGTGTTTAAACTTAAATATATTATTACAAAAGCACAAGAAATTGCTGATTTTAAATTCTTCATACAATTTTGGCATTATTTCTGAGGAGAGACCTAGCAACATTTTATTCATTCGAAGTAAAGAAAAATTGGGCAGCTTCGGATTTTATTTTATTAACAAAATAAACAAAAATACTAAAACAAAATTTTAATATAAAACAGTTAAAAGCTTGAACGAATATTAATAACGGGTTGATCCACCTCCGCCTCGAACTCATAAAGATTCTGAGCAGCGGTACTAAACAAGACTGTTAATAAATTCTTGGGGAATTTGCTGCCAAGCTAATTTTCAGGATGTTGGTAACGCTGACAGAGTACCAAATTGAAGCCGCCGGGCTCCAGGGATGCTTATAATGCTCATGATGTCTGGAAACCTCGCTGGCCATTCCATTCGACGTATATTACTTTGTTTAAGATAGCGATAAACCACAGCAGTTTCATAAAGGCACGTATTGTCGTATGCTGGTTGGAAATCCTGTATTACGAAATTATCTGCCAATGGAATAACTTCTGGTGTAAAAATATCATGAATGTACCTCTGTGTACAAATGAGCTTTGTAAGATAGCGAGTTCAGCGTATTGTATCTTATACCCCTACACAATAATTCCACCATCTCCAAAAGTAACTCTTGCTTCCATAATATTTTCAACATTATATCGCTCACCTAATCTGCGCAACTTTGGCGTTCTTCCATAGTGAGATCACCGGTCGGTTTTTTGGAGTAACAACTAGGTATGGGGATATTACATTTCACCTAGCAACTCACCTATCGATAGATTTTAGTTATCGATATTTATTGGTACCTATCGATAGTTTATTGATACCTATCAATAGTTACGACAAGAGCGGTTTTCTGATCATCCTTGTTTTAAATCGGCGACTAAAACAAAAAAGGTATTTGCCTTCAATTAGTCAATTAGTAACTCTGGGGCGGTATACTTAATATATGATATACAAAACACAAAAATAATATGTAACCCAATTCGTAACTATCGACAGTTTCGATAACAATCGATAATAATTATTGGATGCCTATCGGTAGTTATCAGATAGCTATCTATATTTTTTTTATTTGCCTTATTCGATATATCGATAAGTATCCATATATTGAAAAAAATTCCCACTCCTAGTAACAACACATAATTTTCTTTGTATTTCTAATCTGAGGTAAATTTGACGACAAATGTTTGGGCCACTGATGTAAACTCATCTTGTAGCATATTGTAAAGTTAGTAGGCATAATGAGTGTTTAAAGGAACATTATTGAAATTCTTACACCTGTAAGTACTTCGTGTGCAGAAAAATGTGGAATAAAAGATTTCCAATTAGTAGATGACAATGCGCATTCACATCGAGCAGCAATAGTTTATCGCTGCCTTCAACATCCTAAAAGAAAAGGGTAAATCTGGGCCATCCTAAAATGAGTCTGTCATCATGACATTTTGTAAACACTAACTTTTGCAATTTTAGGAACGGAACAAATTTTGCAAACATTTATCGAAATGCCAGACCGCTAACCAAAACTTTTCAAGAAGTTTCGTTCGCTATTTTATTTTTAAATGTTGTTTTATTATATCATATGTATGTTTTGCTTTTAACATAGAGCAAGTTTAAAAACTAAATTTTGAAAATACTAAAATGTGTTTAGAATTTGTAGTAAAATTTTAAATTTTAACAATAGTTTAAAAATGTTAATATACTAACGATAAAAAAAAGGTCATGTTTAATATAAATTGTACCCGATTTATACTAGTGATGACTTTCCTGTGGGGTCGGGACAATCTCCCAACTGCCCCCACCCTAACGGCACCCATGGCTGTAACACCGGTAACATATTGAATTTTTGGTGCTCTCTGTATCGTAAATTGGAAAATGTTATTCGGACTTATCCGAAAAATTAAAATTAAAAAATTACATCTCACAGACATCTAATCCAAAGACAAGATGTCAAAATGTACTACTTATAATACTTCAAAATCACCAAAACGTTTTGAGGTATGTCCCTAATGAAAAAAAAAATACTAATAAAAATCCTCGGGTGAATAAGTTTTAAAAACCAGTCATACGGGAAGCTCAATTAAAAATATTTCAAACATCTCACTGTTAGGACACCCTATATAACAATTTGAAAATTTTAAATCAGGATTTGGTCTTTTATTACATCAAAGAAAGGCAAATTCACCTTTTAGATTTAGGTTATTTTTTTTAGAGGAATCGTAAAGCTTCGAAATCGCCTAAACATCTCAAGGTCTGAGCTTAGTAAATAAAAAATATAACAAGAAATTAAAATCATCCGTTGAATAAGCCAGAATTCTTCAGTTAAATTTAACCACTTTGCAGGAGTCATTTGAACACCCTGACAATTAAAATTTGAAAAACTTCCTGACTTAAACTAAACCTAAAGAATTTGATCGGGCATTAATTGTTTAAGTAATGACGCTTTTTTTAGGGCGGAGCAAGTGTTGAGCAATTAATTTTGAATTGAATTTTACATGAAGTAGAAAAAAATCTAACGTCTAATATAATACAATTAGAAATATTGACTGAATTATTGGCTTCTATTTTGACTTCTTTTTAAGTTGCCTACATTTTTTAATAATCTATTAATACACACTATTTTGTTTAAGGAAAACTTCCAAAATGGTGTGGAGAACGACCTGGAAAAAGGCCTGGAGATCCAGATACTCCAGAAGGTATATTTACGGCGTTATAGATTTCCGTATATTGGAAAAACAACAATCGCTTAAAGTTCACATACTATCTCACAAACTAAATTAAGAATGGTATCTACGAGATGTACTTAAATCCCCAAATAAATGAACTGTACTTACTATAAGACTGGCAATATCGAGGATAGAACTGAGATTTGTAACAATTCTGATTGGATCCCAACTAAGTACACGTCTCTTTGTAGTGGTTGCTCTCA
Source organism: Kuschelorhynchus macadamiae (assembly GCA_030620095.1). Taxonomy (NCBI): domain Eukaryota; kingdom Metazoa; phylum Arthropoda; class Insecta; order Coleoptera; family Curculionidae; genus Kuschelorhynchus; species Kuschelorhynchus macadamiae. The sequence continues at coordinate 73,415 of JAUTXW010004542.1, read as the reverse complement.
AGAAAAATCACAGTTACTCTGGAGTCTCATCAAACGGGGAAAACATGCTAGAAGAGTGCTTGTTTATTATCGTCAGCTTAACGGAAGTCTCCTTAAGCGTAACTGTTGTAACTAACATCTTTTTTGACAAAGCATCTATTAATTACTAACACTTTCCAACAATGTCGGACGTTTTCTATAATACAACGCATATAGGCGTGATTCAATTTTTCCAGAGCCAGAATCAGTGAACATTTTGTTTTTATTATACAAAAGTATACCTTCACGTCTAATTATAGTTTTAATTGTGCCCCATAAAAACGTATGTGACAGTCAAGTCATGACATTAGTATATGTAACCTTCTTCTCCATGTAGGGAATCTGCCATTTAAAAAGTTCCTTTACTGAATTAAAACAACGTTGTGAGGTGGCGCTCCATCCTCTGTCAAACGATATCGTGATTAAGAAATATTTGTGGTGGGTTTTCTATACGTTTTTTACTGTTCGTACTTTTCTTAAGTTAACGTATATAAAAATAAAATTTTCCACCGAATATACCACACCAAACATTCACTCTGCATCAATCAGAAAATCGAATGGACCTTGCCAGATGCAGATTTGTGGCAGCCCAAGAAAGCGTGTTTTCTTTTCTGTTCAAAGTGCGAACCATGGAAAAATTTGACTGATATATCCATAAAATATTGTTAAAAAAACTGATCAAACCTTCGAACCATTTCCTGTCAAATCTCTAATTTTGCTTGTTATTCTGCTCAAAAATTGTACCCAGGAGGTTGGCAATGTGGAAATATGCCTAAGGCTGAAAATTTTGAGGGTAGCAAGTTAACTGGGTTAATTGTAGAAAATTAAAAACAATAGTATATTTTGTTTTTTTGGTCTTGTTGCTTATAAAAAGAAGCACGAAAATAATATAAATTAGTACCGAATATAAAAAAGCGTGATTTAAACTATTTGTCGACTTACGTTTACCTCAAGATAGTAATGCACGTTCTTGCTGAAAAATGTGTTTGACATGTATTTATACGGTAATTTTTTTATATAGCGAAAACGTTTTTTGTGTTGTGGCTTTACCGATGACATATTAACATTCTGGCTGGCCTCGATCCACCTCTAAAACAATATATCTATAATAAACTATATCAAAAACTGCTAGTAACTTTTGATTGATTGGAGGAAAAAGCTGCAGAGAATAGCTTTTCCGGGATATTTGAATGTATACTAGGACCGGGAATAAACTTAAATTTAATTCTACTCAACATTGTAAGGTGATACACAATGCACATAGTACACCCTAGTGCCAACCTCCATTGTTTTCGAAGTAGGGGAGTTTAAAAATTGAGTGCAGATCGTCTGGTATAAACTAAATCGTTTGTAGTTTAAATATAATGTATACCAAATAAAAGTTTGCAGTGTATGGACTTCGATGCAAAAAGAGATTGCCTAGAGCAGTAGCGCCTTGCTTTTAGAATAGATCGTCGAAATACATCTGCTAAAAGCACAACGTCGGATTTAAGATATAAATCTCAATAGTCTTGCAGCTTTTTACAGTCAAAAATGCTCCACACTTTTTGTGCATGTTCATATAATTCCGAGTTAGTTATCTGCTTGTCTTCCCAGTGATTATAAAAACTTAGCTTTGAAGGTAGATCAGTTTCATTAAGCCTTTTCGATCTATCCATATGATAATAGGAAAATACATCTTTGCGAGTTAATAAGATAAACTGCTCTTCAGATATACTAGATGTTTCACTTTTCAATACAGGATAAGTTTGAGGCGAGCTTATCCAATACAAATCTATAAATCGAAATTTTACAAGAACTCCAGGAATACATTTTGTAAAGGAGGTATATTTTTCCTTGTTGACAGATAAAACATCAATATTTTCGTCTATCTCGGCTAATGCCTTCAGCACTAGATGCCCATCATACGAACTGAGTTTGTTAAATACTACTGGTACAGCTTTCTCATTCTAATAATTGGGATTATAAACTCTCATGTGCAGGACCTCGGTATTTACCTGTTATATGAGAAAAATTGAAACTGTAAAATGTTCTATTATCTTCGCTTGAAAGTGGGTTCATGGGCATTTCACGCTGAAAGACTGTCTCTACATTTTCAGCAAAGTCCAAAAGTTGTTTAAGAAACTATTGCATGCAGTCCTAACCGGTATATGATTTATAAAATTATAGGGAACTATCCTATGAACATTTTGCGTAGCACCCAAAACTAAAAGGCACATATTTCTGATGTTTTTGTTCTTTTAGAAAGCTCATCTTCTAGAATTAGTAAACACAATTTGCATATATACGTAATGAACCCCTTTCCTTATCTCCAAAATGTTTAAATTTTAATGTGATATGCTCCTGATGGAAGTTTAGGAATAACGCATTCAGTGAGCTTCATAAATTCATTTGTGTATTGGTCAAGTTTTTTTACAGAATAGAAGTAGTGTAGACACTGATCACAGATAAAAATGTTCCACTTACATTTGCTGAGCTATGTACATAATAATCGGGAAAAGTTCTTAATCCAAACACAGTAGTATTTTAGGTAATTCTCATTTCCATAATCATTTTGCACAAGCAACAAATTAATATGCTTGTCTTTCTTCTCCATGCTCATGCAATACGGGAATATACAATTATTGTTATGTATTTTCTTCAATCTACAAACATTTATGCATTGAGGATGCAGGATAAAGGGCGGACACAATTGCCCACACAAAATACATGTCATTCATTTTTCGCACATTCATACATGCCTGCTCTGAGAAGATTAATTTTATTAAAATTTATCATAAGGTTCATAATTCGGATCAATGCCCATCCACTAACTTTGTCTTGAAATTCGTCTAATTCCGCTAGAAGAGGGTTTTATATTTTTTCTATAAATCAACTGTCTATATTTGTAAGTTGAGATAGGGAAGAATTCATAGTATTCAAATATTTTAATTCTACTAGCACTTTATCAACCATATTGACCCAAAATTCTGCATTTATTTGTAAGACCTCATTTTCTTTCAATTCATATTGGATTCGCCTTTTGAGTAGTATAACACAGTGTTTCAAAAAAAAAATTTTTAGTAAAAGCATTATAAGTGAGTTGTCTTGAAAAGATTAGAGAATGTTCAGTTCGGTGTTAAGTTTATCCTCTGCTAACATTTTTTCTTTCTACCACATGACAACCGCTGCTCAGTCTAAGATGTTTTTCTGTAAAAATTAACAAAATTTTAATTAACTATCTTTCATAAATATATTAATAATTTCTAACTTGTCCCGAACAGTTTTTATGTATTTTTTTTAGCTTTCTCAGTTATAATGTATCCTCTATTTGAAACATAATCTTAATATTTAGGAAATTAATTATTGTTATTTTAAAATGGTCAAGTTCAATTTTGAGATAGTATTTCTCACAAGTATGTAAACTAAAAACAGAGGTAATGGCTGTGGAAAAACGTGTTCAATATCCAAAACTTTGAGTGGGTAATTACTTTTACATAAGATAATTTTTACCAGCAAATTTCAATCACAAAAAAAATGTAATTTTTTTGCTTTTCTAAAGTACAAGTCAATCTACTTTCAGTCAATACCTGCTTTGTTTATTACTAAACTTATCCATGAGACTCCTAATTATTAAGTCTGCTGTTTGTTAAAAACCTATTTGTGTTTTTATATTGGTAACTGCTGACTTGAAAATAATTTGTATTTCAGACGTCTATATAATGATCAAATATAAACAAAAAATGCTTTTAGGTGAAGAGGAGGCAGCTAAAGCGGATGAAATTGAACCAGAAGATTCAATAATAAAGGAAATTGTACTCAAACAAGAAATTGAAGAAGAGGACTTGGAGGAAGAAGAAGTGGAGGTAGATGAAGAAGAGGAAGATGACGATGATGACGAAGATGAAGAATAATGTATTATTAATTGAAATTGGTAAACAATGACCCGTACAAACGAGCTTCGCAAATAATATAGTACATGGTTATAGACTATGCCGACTGGGTAACATTTATTTTCTGGGTAATAATTATTGTTGTTTATAAGCAAATTCATACATACAAAAATATATAGTAAAATAACGTATTTGATTTTTATTTTATATAGTCATATTCCCTAAATAGGTTTTTATTTAGACCAAGTCTAATTGACAAAGGTTTAAAAGGCCATACGCATGCAACAATGAAATAAATATTTTTTTTTAATGTCATAATTACAAATATGACAGTAACTGTCGAATTAAAACTGTTAATTTCCATGACAAGACAAAGTATTCGGATGATGCAACAAATCTAAAATAACCCTTTATCACACCGTATACTGAATCATAAGTCAGTGGCGTTTGCAAATATTCAGCTAAATATTAATTTTTATATTTAATGTAGGTACTACTACACTCAGCCCGGATGATACTTTTATTGAATAAAAAACAAGTACTGAACAACTTCATTTGCAAGTACATAGTTTATAAACTTTGTTTTTAATTTTTATTAATTCAAATTAGACAATAGTTGACCCGATTTGTTCCAGGAATGAACATAAGCAGTGACTGACGAACTAAGGTTTTATACTGTTGTCAAACCTCGAATTCTAAACTCTTAGATGTTTGAAAAGTCACAGTTGAACACAGTGAAGCCAATTGTGAAACAGACCCTAACTAGACCTACATGGGTTTGAATATCATTCCAAACGAGATTTTTAACATCGCCTCTTTACAGAACTGCAGTCCTGCAGTATAGTCCTATCCACGCATCTACACAAATAATGTAAAAATTTCCTTTTCTTCACCACATGCAATACAGGTCGAGTCTTCCCGTATACCTAGCAAGGCCAGGTCTTCAATCGGCAGTGGTCTGTAAGCACTCCTATGAGGAAGCTGATAATCCGCCTACTTCTTATAAGCAGCCAGAACGATTTGGTTTTATCAGGTTACACAAAGAAATCCTTAGTTTTTTATTATAACTTTGTCACTTCCTAATCAAAGTCCGATCGGGGATAGATTAGTGTAAAAAAGACCCTCTGGTTTTCATTTAATTATACCTTTAATATATTATTAGTACTATTTTTATTGTTACTTATATTATAAAATATTTTATATAACCTGAATGGTACATAGCTATATAGTAAAATGTGTCATTAGTAATATATATAAAATTTGAATGCAACGAGTCGACACCCTCCCCCCTTTTGTGTAGTTTGTAAACTTCAGAGAATATACTAGGTTATCGAAATTAAAACTAACTACAAAAAAATACATGGTACATATTTAATGAAGAACAAATATATTTAGAAAATATATATCGCAATATGAAAGTGAATGTACCTATGACATCCTTTAGATATACATTCAATTATTTTCATTCAAACGAAAAGACAAATTATTTTGAAATATTTTACGAAGAACATTAATTTTCTTTATATGATACCAAATAAAACCAAAAATTACAACAGAAAATATTTTGTTCGCCATCGATTTAATTGGGGAATTATAGACCTATTCAGGACTAGATAACGACACGAGTAAAATTAATTTTCTACATGTATGTAGAAAAATTTAGAATATAGCGTACAGAAAATCCAAGTAGAAAATTAACTTTGGATGTTGAAAGTTGTTTTTTAGCTTAAAAAGTTTATTTACATTTACATAAACACACTAAAGACTTTCAATGTAACATTATAACAATTTGCTGGAACTTTAAAACATAATTTGTTGTTAAAATAGTTTTATTGATTTTTGATCATCTAATTTAGTTATTTTTTTGAATGTCTAAATATCATTGATTTCCCGTCTCTGGTGCCTTACATAAATCCGGGGATTCTAAATAACATTTCATGTTAATATTAACATTCTTCTGAATATTGGTAATGACATGAGTAACAGCAATTTCACTGTCCGTAGATTTTAATTTTCCAAAAAAATGTTATATAATTTTATATATTATTTTTGAAATTGCTGGTAGTACTTAGATTGGAAGTCACGTTTGCCAGCTTTAAAGGCTGGTAAAGCTTTGGTCAGATAAAACAAAGTTGGGATAATTTGTACTGTAACTCTTTAGACTTCATGTTATTAGTTTAATTGTTGTATTAATTGTGATTATGTATTTAAACTAGAGTTTGAGCTCAAAGAACGGCTTTTAATATATAAAACTTTTTTCTACGTCTCGAAAGGTAAAATATAGAAAATTAGCTAGCGAAAAAAATATTTTACGCGTAGAATATACGGTGGAAAATGTAAAATTTTCAACTTACCCAATCCTTTGAGGTATACATATTATTATCAATACGTACATTACTACTCATTTTATAATATGTGAAAGTTTTTTAAATTGTACAAATTCACATTTATTTCAGCAAAAATAGATTAATATTTCTACAACTCCACAGTAAAACACGTTTAAATAATCTTTTAATAAATAAAGCATAAGCAGGTTGTGTTTACTGTTTGTTCTTTTGATCTGATGATGAGTCGGGCGAAATATTTAACCACCTTTGAATTAAAAAAATATATGATACTGTCGATTTATAAACTCTTTTAATTATACATTAAAATTAATTCGTCTTTGAACCTTAATTAGTCAAATTATTATTTCTGACTGTTGTTTTTCATATTTTTATTCATGTGTTAATTTTAAATAAATACAAATATAAATAACGGAAATGAAATAAGAATATTAATAATAAACAAGTACTCTCGGCAATGTATTTTATTTACAGATACCTTACACTCCTCGACTCTTCTATATGCTTATATATTAAATATTCTTATATTGGATACCTATCAGATTATAATACAATAAAAATTAATATTACTAAGTGTAAAAATAAAATACCTTAAATACTAAATTGATTGCGTTTTATGCAGCGGCAACTTTAGTTTGTTGGGCCTTTTGACTGCTATTTATTTTATCCCCTAAACTTAGTGCCATACCCTAAAAAATAAATCAGATATTTAACCTGCAGAAAATCTTTTCCATTATAATTCATGTTGCATAGCTGTATCAACATCACAAAAATGATCTACAAAATTTACTAAAAATATAAAAACCTTAACATTTTTATGTAAAATTAGAATAGCAGTATTTCACAACTTATGTAGGATTTCCTACATGCATCACTCGGTTGTAGAAAAAATGTATCAAACGTAGATCTCTGCATTAATATATCTCTAACAATGGAATATTTAACAATGCAAGGCCAATCCAATCACTCGTAATGTCCTAATTATTTCGACATTTACAAGTCTAGTAGAAGTTTAGAAGTGCAGGAACTCAATTTCATCTACGACGCGTGATCCATTGTAGAAACTTTGCTACATTTAGGGATAAACTGACACGCCAAATTAAAAAATAAATATCAGCAACGTAGCCATATTTCTACATTTTTCTGTAGATGCAAAGTTATAACGTAATTTTTTTTTTTGCGGCGACCGATTCCTTGAATTTGAAAAGTTATATTCGTGGGTGCTAACTGGTGCTTCTGGTTGTTGAGATACAGGCTGTTTTTGACAATGTTGCATTCACAGGCACCCCTCATATTCCAGCTATCTGATAACTTATCAAAAGAGCGAAAGATGTTCCTTATATAACTTTTAACAGCCTCGTCCTAAAGCATACACGAAACAAGATAGAGAGAAAAGAAATAAACATATTGGGTTATGTTGAAGCGACGCCTTCATCTTCTTGCCAGTAAATAGAGGAAATAACTAGTGTATCCAAGTCTGATGCTCAAAAAATTTTGCAAAAATATAAGTATCACCCATATAAATTCCACTTAGTTTAACATTTACACCCCGGCGATGCCGAGTACTGAATGTTGTTTTGCCAATCTCTTGGCACTCGTTATCTGGTCCAATGAATCTTATTTTTCAAGTGCGGGAATTTTCAATCGCCATGATACAAGAAACTGAGCCGCAGAAAATCACCATTCAATTTTTGAGAGGTGCAACGACGCTTTGGGGTTGGGATCTCATGTTTCATTTTTGGAATATAATTTTTGAAGGTCTCACAGGGCGTCGGTACCTAGAAATCCTTGAAGAAGTTACTCCACAACTGATGGAAAATATTCCATTGGCACTTTATAATGCCGTTTATCTTCAACAAGACGGTACCCCAAGCCACAACTCTACGCTTTTAAGGGCATTTTTAGACGATAACTTTCCTCAAAAATGGATTGGTGTCCACGCCGTCCCGCCTCCTCGATCTCCGGGTCATTCGATTTTAGATTTTTTCTTAATGGGGTTTCATGCAAAATAAAATATACAAAACACAATATCAATCTGTAACGGAGCTTCGTGCGGCAATCAATTTATCTTTCCGAAATTTACAAAGGACTGATTCTTTTGAACGTTATTAAAAGAATAATGAAAATGAGGGCAAATTTGATTTTGCATACGGGAAAATGGCCGTCACTTTGAAAACCACCTTGTTTTTCTTAACTTAAGTTTTAAGTAAGATAGTAAAATTCAATAATTTTATCATAATTAAGTTAAAATGCTGGAATAAATAATTAAGGGTTGCTAATTAAAAAAGATCTTTTGAATTAAATTTGAAAGTATTACATCTTTAGTATAACAATTACTTACATGAATTTCGTTTTTAATACATTTTTGCCATAGCCTAACTACCTACTAATTAGACAAAAAAGAATAATATACTGGTTTTCCCATTTAAAAAAAATAATGTAAAATCTGATAACTTTTTGACCTTACCCCATATACTTATTCTGAAATGGGCACAGAATTCTAAGGAAAAAGTAATACTAGATACAGTTTTCGCCTTTTTTATAAGCTGAGATACGAGGGGTACCTGAAAATGCAACATTTTTAAAAACAGTGCGTTTTTTAAAATGAAAACCAAAAGGGCTATTAAAATTCTGCTGGTGCCATCTTTAATTTCACAAAAATGTAGCAATCTGTGTGTGTGTGTGTGTGTGTGCCGAATACCCTGCACAAGAAAACCTATTGAGAAGATAGCTACTTTGCTCTTAATAACAGAATAAACTCCCTACACAAAAAAAGAACGCTGTGCCTAAAGCCTCCCAGTTCGGCTATTCATATCAATCCCGGCTGACGTCATCATTAGCCGATATTTATAAGAATACCTTCTCAATCTCAGTCGGATAAATTACGACATAAAAGCCGTGTTTTATATGAATACCGGTGCCGCATTTGTACTGCGAAACGAGATTTGTCAGTCTCATAGTACAAATTACCCTTTCGAATCAATAGCCATATTCATTTTAGGATATTTTGTTAAATTCTTCTAGGGAAATGTTAAAAAGGTTCCTAGACGTATTTGTAGAACAAAAAGATATAACTTCCCGACTTTTTATTTATTACTATGAAGGAGAGTACTAATAAATTGTTTTAAAAAATGCGCTGTTGTCAAATCTATCAAAAGTCCACCGTATCTTTAAAAACCAAAATGGGATGCGTTGAATATTATTTTATTTCCGAATTATTCTCAAATTTTTATATACTATTTGATGTAGCTTGACCCATACTGAATTTTACAGATGTTTTGTGGGTTATATTTGCAGAATCTACTTAGGTACTGGTTAAATATGGATATTTTTAAAAAAACTAAAAATTATAAAAATATACAGGGAGCGCTATTTTAAAAATATAGTTGGTCTCGCCAATTTTTTTCAAATGTCCTGTATACTGAGTCCTATTTTTAAAATGTGATCACTTTTGTAATCCACAGCGTTTGTATTTAACAATTTGTTCTATACCACAAAGAAGCTGTTGAACTTCAGGCACTAATAGACCACACCGCGGACGCACTGTGTATGTACAAAGTAATTTTTAGCTGAAATTATTATATGTATTGTTAGTTTTATTATTACTTTCTAGATAAAAAAAAACAAAGGATAAAACCGAGAATAACACATATACACATCACGAATTGACGCTTTTTTCTTTTCAGTAAAAAAGAGTGAATTCTGAAGCAGCCAAACTTGTTTTTGAGCATCCCCGCTTGAGTAAAAATTTAAAAAATGATCTACAGTGTTTGCAATAACTACAAAATGTATGAGTAAACAAACCCTATTTTTATCAAAATTTCAACGATAATTTTTATTACTAAAATATATTTCACTAACCATCTCAACTTTTTTGTGAAAATAAATGGTTGAACCGACAATGAAACCCACTTTTCCTAATCTGTATATAAAAGAAATCCATTTAAAAGCTTCTTTTTCCTTGGCCCTTAAAATAGTGTATAAAAATTTAAAGAAACTCTCAAAAGTTGGGATCCTTCAATTCAATTGATGTCTATTGATAAAAGAAATACAGCTGTATTCCCTTTATCAATACTTAATCTAATACACTGTAAATACAGTAAAATTCAAATTAAACAATCTTGTGCAGAATCTAGAAGCAATTAGATATTAAAATAATTAAAGAAGTTTAAGAAAAAAACATGTTGTAATTAAAGATCATATCAATACTTAAATCATCGGAACAATTAAAATAGTCAAGTACAATCACAAAAATCAGCAGGTTCGTCACAATTAATTATAATAATACAAATCATAAAAGTGTTAAAATACACAAACACTGCGGTGTGCGCAGTTCTTTATTGAAAGCTTCTTCACTCATTACTTATTTAGGCAGTATGAACTTGTCTCGAATTTAGATTATGCTATATAAGAAATATCCATTAAAAATCAATGCTGCATTTTTAAAAGGAATGGAGTTTAATTTCGGATTATTCCGAATACTTACCCACTAGTAAACTGAAAAATACCCTTATATTAATTTGACAAAACAATATAACACAAACAATACAAAACATTAATACATTAACAGTAGGAATTACTTAAGCACACATTAACAGTGTCGCTAATATAATGCAATTAACCGGGAATACTTCAAATACCGGTTGCTAGCTTACAAATAAGGAGTTCTCGTGATCGTTATAAATCCCATTTATCAATCAGCCGGAATTGATACGATTACCGGAACAGCAACCTATTCAGAACGAAAAAAGGATTGGAAGAATCGGTTTACCATAAGAAAAATTACGAGTGACTGAAGCGGGCTTACATTCCATAATTTTTCTATGTAGTGTGTTTGTTAAATAGCTCTACTACACTACATTACTACATGTGATTATAAATATAGGTACTTTTTTCTGCTAAATAATAAAAGTATTTAGGTTTAGAGAAGTAAACTGGACGATGGGCCATATTTTGATAATAAATATCAATATTGACTAGCCTTATAATTTGTGAATTTTGTATTAAATTTAATGGTGAATGAAAGTATTTGGATTTGTATTTGTTTAATCGGAGTCCCTTAAGATTTAACATTCGAAAAATCTTTATTACATACCTGGCTTTTGGCTCTTATCCTTATATGACCCTGAACTGGTGCCTCTGGCTTATTAAAAGGCTTTTCAATGCTTAAATTAGCCAAAGCGTCTTCTCCAAAGATAGATTTAGCATACATGTTGGCTGCCATAAACCCACACTGACCAGACAACGCTTTTTCGGGTGTAAGACATTTCATATTTGTGCTCTTGATAAGGTGTTTGAGGTATTCATTGAGGTCTGTGAGCGGAGTGTTTACAGTCACCTACAAAAGTATTTTCTTGATTTGATTTTTATAGAATGCGAATATTTTCGATCATTTCTAATTTAATGAAAAATACTTATAAAATCTCCAATATCATGTAAAATCAGATTTTTTTAAATAATAAGTCCTCTTAAAAGAAGTACCTGTAATTGTCATTTGTCACGAGCAAGCTACATTAATTCTATTTATTCTAAACAAAGTTCTCTTTTTTTTAAATTTCTTTATTAAAATGGTTATATTTGTTTTCAAATAACCAGATTTAAATACATGTCTAAAAATTAGGAAGTGTTAGTCATACAAATATCGTTTAATTTGTGGAAATGTTAGATATATTCAAATAAGCTAATAGAACAATAACAACAATTTATTATTTTATATAGTAGATAGTGGATACTCGTTAATTTAACAGAAAATTGTTAGATACTTAACACTGTAATCCTGTACAAAAAAATGACAATAAGATGTACGAAAAACAATTGTTTATGAATTTATTAGAGAAGCATGCTAACTAGTCAATAAATATTTCAATAATGGTTTCTTTTTATTATATATTCCGGTTATAACTCCATTTATTTTAAATTTATTCGCTGTTGAAAAAATTAGAAGGCAATTATAGTTTTAAAATTACGCCTAAAATAAGTCTTTTTAGCAGCATTTTTATTAAGATATATTTCAACTTTTAAATCTTAAAATAGACACATAATAAACTCCTAATAATAATCTTATGACCCGGTACAATTAAACTAAATCCCCAAAACACTAGTAAAATAGAACCAATAATGAAAGCTCTAATAACTCCTCTATAAATAACTAATCAAGAAACCAAACGTACATCGCGTGTCACTGTTCTTCTCCTAAAAGCAATGTCAATACCAAGGAATAAACCAAATTTCAAATAATGGTAGAAAGAATGAATTTCTCTGTTCTAACCTCGAGGTAGCACAGACGGGGCAGTCTTAAGGGGTATTTCCCGTTTCACTTTTGGATATTCAGCTATTGAGGGTAAAATTTACTTTAAAAAAAAATACTTTTGATGGGAATTTTTTATCCAATATGGACATTTTTTATCTTACACACAGGATACTCTGTCACATAGGCTTTACGCAAGCAGTAGTGACCATATGTCAATTTGTCAAGTGGGAACTTCTGGCGAAACCGGAGAAAAAATAATTTTGTGTTTTTAATATATATGTAGATTACATGCAGAAATTTTAACATACATCCAATATGAACATGCATCCAAATATGAACAAAAAACTTGAACTGTTGATTTAAATACCCTATTAACTATAAAATATCAATTTTTAAATTTAATTTACCTTATTTTCCCATTCAAATTCAGCCCACATTCTCATAAACTCAGTATCTGTACAATTAGCTGGTACTATGTAGTCCATGATGTCTATGTGGATATCATTCAAAACTACTACGTTTCTATCTGATGCTGCTCCAGTAACATCGTAAACAATATTTCCAAAAATTATCCCATTTTCTGTTGATGCCACCTATAAAAAAGTGCATGTGTATATTTCATAAATGATGATAGAAACAAACCTTAAGTCAGCAGAGTCTGCTTGTGTTTGAATAATTTATCTTCTGTGCGGCATGTTTAACCAATTAAGTAGGATAGGAGCAACTTGCTATTTACTTGCATTTTTTATACACGGTGTCCCAAAAAAAACCACTCTACAGGGATCTCGTAAACCAGAAGTAATAGAATTTGCATAATATTATGACCACCCGTTGAGAAATTTAAAAAATTCCAAGTAGTTTCGGAAATATTCGTAAAAAACCGAATTTTGCCAAATTCGTTTTTATTATTTTTCTGACTTGAGTTGGAAAGATTTGGAAACTGAAATCATATCTTTATTACCACTTTTTCTGAGATCTATTCAGATTTTGCATCAGACGTTTCGTCTTCCGAAACCTATAATCAACTTTATTTTTTTTAAAACGGACCTTCATTTTTTATTGTCTTAGCTCTCGACCTCCCAAACCCACTTATGAATTTGAAATAATTTGTTTTTCCAAATTGATTTCCCTAAGATCCTCACTTACCATCTCTCTTTCCAATTTATTTTCTCTTATACAAAAATTCTAAATCTGATGTTCGATTTTAAGAGTGATAGCTCTCGGCCTCCCAAACCCACTTATGAATTTAAAGTAATTTTTTTTTCCATATTGATTTCCTTAAGATTCTCATTTACCATCTCTCCCTCTTCATTGTCTCTTAAGGAAAAATTCTAAATTTGGAGTCCGATATTTAAGAGTGAATGGTTTAGGGAAGTCGAAAGCTTTCAAAAATGAAATAAATACCAGGTCCATATTTAAAGAAATAAGTAGATGGTGAGTCCGGAAGACGAAAGATCAGATTCAAAATCCCGACCGACTTGTAGAGCAGAAAAAGTTGCAACAGAAATATGATTTCAGTTTTTAAAAATGTGTTCAAATAAAGTCAGAAAAAAATAAAAACGAACTTGGCAAAATTCGTCTTTTTTACAAATAATTTAGAAACTACTTGACACATCATATTGCAGCTGGTTTAAGAACTCCCTGTCAAATGCATTACGTTTGGTAGGTAGTATTCGTATTCACACAAAAATTGTCAGTTACTTTTATTGATTAAAACACATTTTCTTGAATCAAACGTGATATATTTTTTGCTACTTGGATAGCACATTTTTTTTTAATTTTGATAAAATATCAACTTTTGTATACTTCAACTTCGTAGTTTGAAAATTATATCCAAAAGTCTACATTGAAAAGTGTTATCCACCTGTACTTACGAATACAACTAAGATATAAAGTTAGGTTTAATGTCTGTGCTATATCATTAATGTCAGAAAAAAAATCAGCTTAAAATATATGAAGTTTTTACAATGTTGAAGAGGTTTAAAGTGACCATTGCCTGGCTGTAGTTGATTTAATTGAGGTGAAACCTGATCATTCTCTTCTGCTGTTTGGTGTTAAGTGTTAATTGTCTTTTACAAATTTAAATGGCATTGAGGTTTATTAATGAATTATTGTTAAATAATAGTATTTATCACATTACTTATTTCTGTGACATTTCTCTGACTAATGATTTAAAGTTTAATTTGGAATATTATGAAGTTTTTATCTTTAAATAAGTTCTTTGCATCAGTTGATTAGGAAATGCTACTCAATAAATTTGCCGATTATTTCCCGACTCTGATACTTATACTAATGCCTTCTTGGAAATACCTGGATACTATGTTAATCTTTCACATATTTAATAAAATATCATCTAATCCAAAAACTTCTTCAGGAGGAATGGGGATCCACCTATTTTATTACATAAATGTGTGTATATTAAGTAAACCACTAAACTTTCTTTTTAATTTGTCATTAAATTCGGCAGTGTTTCTGGATTGCTAGAAGCATTCATGTATTACTCTTATTTTGATCACAAACATGTTATAAACTATAGAGACATCTGTATCTAATCAGACATTCCAAAGTTATTCGATTCATATATGTATATACATACATACATATATATATATATATATATATATATATATATATATATATATATATATATATATATATATATATATATATATATATATATATATATATATATATATATATATATATATATATATATATATATATATATATATATATATATATATATATATATATATATATATATATATATATATATATATATATATATATATATATATATATATATATATATATATATATATATATACATATATATATACATATATATATACATATATATATATATATATATATATATATATATACATATATATATATATACATATATATATATATATATACATATATACATATATACATATATACATATATACATATATACATATATACATATATACATATATACATATATACATATATACATATATACATATATACATATATATATATATATATATATATATATATATGTTTTTATATATTCCGGGTGTACATCACTACTGTCGTTCTGAAAAGAACAGTTTTGCTGACGTTTCGCCAAAATCACATTTGGCATTTTCGAAGCTTTCTTTCTCGCGTCCGAATAGAGACTATTCGAAAATGCCAAATGTGATTTTGGCGAAACGTCAGCAAAACTGTTCTTTTCAGAACGACACACATGTACACCCGAAATGAAAACACATTGTATTTTTCCATCCGTGAAGGAGTAAAAATCAACATCATATATATATATATATATATATATATATATATATATATATATATATATATATATATATATATATATATATATATATATATATATATATATATATATATATATATATATATATATATATATATATATATATATATATATATATATATATATATATATATATATATATATATATATATATATATATATATATATATATATATATATATATATATATATATATATATATATACACTGCGCAAAACAATTAACGCAACGCCTAAAATTTCGTCTAACTTTGAATGGAAATTTCTCGAGAATGGTTGATCCGATTTTGATGAAGTTTTTATCGAAATTTAGGTTAATTCCTCGTCAATATTCTTTTGATATTAAAATTCAATGTTACTTTGTTCTAGGCAATAATACAGGGTGAAAAAGAAAGACATGTTTTATTTACCAAAGTTTAAAACACCCTGTAGAATAAATCAGATGGATTCAAGAGATCTAACCAAAAGAATGTTGTAGCCCAGTATATTTCCAACAAATCGTTTTTTTATTTGCTTCAATAGCACAATTTTTGCCGGAGTTACAGGACTTATTGAAAAGTACTGCATTTACTGTGTTTTAAATGAATTTACCAGTTCAGGTTTGAATTGATTCTGTTGAAGGCGTTTGTTATTTGTACCTTGGTTGTGAAAATTTTTTTTTGGATCACTAAAATTCAATATTAGTTTTGTTCAGTCAATAATACAGGATGCAACGAAAAATAAATTATACTGTTTTTTAAATTACGAACGCATCGGTTACCGGATATTTGAACATGGCGCTATTCTACATTTTAGTTTAGTTATACGAAAATTTCTTCGTGATATCAAGGGCCAGGATCGGTTTAGTTTTGTCAATAATACAAGCAGTTAGAAAAACATGTTTTAATAGGTAAGATTAAGATATGAACACGACAGTCAAAAAAACAAAACACTAAGAACTAAAACGAACAAAAATAAACTTTATAACTATTGAACTAATATTTCGTATTTCCCCCTCTGTGTCTTATGACTGCTTCGCACCTTCTATTCATGCTTAATATCAAATTACGTATGAATACCTCATCCAGCCCATTCCAAGTATCCAGCTCTTCCACGTTATTTGACTGTCTTTCATTAGCCCTTAATCTCCTGCCCAATAAGTCCCAAACATGTTCGATTGGGTTCAGGTCCGGACTACGTGCAGGCCATTGCATGACATCGATCCCAACATTATTAACGTAATTTTGCACTACACGTGCTGTATGGGGACGAGCATTGTCATGCATTAATAAAAACTCCGCTCCAACATTATGTGCAAATGGCCTCACGTGATTGTCCAGTATTTCGTTGAAATATCGATCCGCATTTAAATTCCCATCCACGATAACTAAGTCCGTACGACCAGGACCCCTCAAAGAGACCCCTCCCCAATCCCCCACCAAACATTACGGTATTAACAAAATTCCCCTGTACATAGCATTCATTTGGTCTACGATACACACGGACCCGTCTATCGCAATTAAAAAGACAGAATCTCGATTCATCTGTCCACAGCACTCTCGACCAATCAGCTTCCGCCCAGTTCATACGTTCGTTAGCCCATTCTAGCCTGGCTCTCCGATGTGTTGCTGTTAACGCAGGACCTCGTGCAGGAACACGTGATCTCAAATTTCCTTCCCTCAAACGATTCCGCACTGTTTGAGTGCTTACCTGAGGACCATTCGCGTGTTGAATTTTCTGCCTCAGAAACCTTGCCGTCACGAAACGTTGTCGTAAAGCATTCAACCGCAGATACCGGTCTTCACGTCACTGGTAACACGCTGTCGACCTTGTCCAATCCGTCTGGAATGATCATCGGTCTCCATATGTCTCTGTATGACTCTATGTACAGTTGATTTATGAACATTCAATCGTTCCGCTATCCTGCTATAGCTCCAGCCTTCAGAGCTTCTAAGAGTTCTTGCAATTACACACTCGTCGCGGGTCAAATTTCTAGTTTGTCTTGGCATGACTGTACACAATAAGAAGAAAAATTTAAAACGACGCCTAAATGTCAATCTGGTATAAGTTGTGTTCTCTTGTTACCGGGCAACGTCTTCAACAGAATCAATTCAAACATGAACTGGTAAATTCATTTAAAACACAGTAAATGCAGTACTTTTCAATAAGTCCTGTAACTCAGGCAAAAATTGTGCTATTGAAGCAAATAAAAAAACGATTTGTTGGAAATATACTGGGCTACAACATTCTTTTGGTTAGATCTCTTGAATCCATCTGATTTATTCTACGGGGTGTTTTAAACTTTGGTAAATAAAACATGTCTTTATTTTTCACCCTGTATTATTGCCTAGAACAAAGTAACATTGAATTTTAATATCAAAAGAATATTCACGAGGAATTAACCTAAATTTCGATAAAAACTTCATCAAAATCGGATCAACCATTCTCGAGAAATTTTCATTCAAAGTTAGACGAAGAAATTTTAGGCGTTGCGTTAATTGTTTTGCGCAGTGTATATATATATATATATATATATATATATATATATATATATATATATATATATATATATATATATATATATATATATATATATATATATATATATATATATATATATATATATATATATATATATATATATATATATATATATATATATATATATATATATATATATATATATATATATATATATATATATATATATATATATATATATATATATATATATATATATATATATATATATATATATATATATATATATATATATATATATATATATATATATATATATATATATATATATATATATATATATATATATATATATATATATATATATATACAGGGTTATCGCAACCCGTTCATTAAAAGTTTTTGATGATGTCATTTAGATAAAAATTTCAAATTTTGGAATTAAGGTAAGGTCAAGGGGACTTCTTTTTTGAAATATTTTAAACTTTTTTAATTAAAGAATTTTAATACTATTTTATGTAGCATGTCCTATACCTAGGTTCAAGCGTTCTTAAGATATTTGACCTTGAACCGAAAATGAGCCTTCGGGTTACCAAATTTTAAAATCTCATATTTTTGTAAGTTTTGAAGATATAATCTTCATATTTTGCAGACGATCGGTAAATAATCTTAGGTTTCTATTTTTTTTATTGAATTTTTCTATTTTTATACAGGGTGTCCTAAATTCTGCGGCAAACATTTACATTTTCAAAGCCGCTAAAGTCCGTTTTTTTAAATGGGACACCCTATAACTTTATGCACTATCAAATGTAGAATTTCATTTTCTATCGAACTGTAATAAGGTTCCCTATACCTATTCGTAACCATTTTCGAAATAATTGGGTTTTATAAAAATATCGTATGTATTTGCTTAAATGTTTATATGTTCCAATGGTGAGCCATGGAAAAACAATTGAGATCCAATATCCAATATGACAGATGATTAGTATGCGTTATTTATCGAAAGCTTTCAGTGATAAACTAAATCTTCTAAATCGAAATGGAAGAATACTCAACCGCTGATATTCTCAATCTATTTTATATTCATGGAGTATGTTATAAAATTTTAGAGAGAACGTGTCGTGTGTTTAATGAACGCCACCCTGATTTGCCGCCAATGAACAAGTCAAAATGAAAAAAAAAAAAAAGAGGATTGAAACGAACTTTTTGCGTTTTGGCAAGGTTAAAGTTACAAAAAATGTTCCGAAACCAGTGACAAATGCCGAGGATAACGTAATAAACACATTAGCTTATTTCCACGCAAACCCGCAAAGTTCAATACCATCTGCAGAAAACGATTTGGGAATTTCTTCTTCATCTGTCCAAAGAATCTTGAGCGAACATCATATGCACTCTTATTCCTTCCAAAACGTGCAAGCCTTGAGACCTGGTGATGACGTCCGACGAGTAGAATTTTGCGAATTCATTCACCCTCAATTCCTTTCACAAATACCGATGAAGCGAAATTTCTAGAGAAGAAATAACAAATAGAAGAAACGAACGTTTCTGGGCAGCAAAAAATCCGCACGCTTTACGCGAAACGCGTTCTCAAGAGAGGTTTAGCTTCAATGTTTTCGGTATAGTATTAAATGATCAGGTGCGGTACTGTATTTATGAAGACAATTTAAACAGTGATAAGTATTTGGAAATTCTACGAGGGACGGTTTCTGAATGTATAGAAGAAATTCCTATTGGTGAGCTGCAAAATTATTGGCATCAATTAGATGGGGCACCAGCACATAATTCCGCTGCAGTTTATCTCTAATTATCTCGAATTTTTGAAGATCGCTGGATTGGTCCCAATGGCCCTTGGAGATGGCCCCCGCGATCGCCTGATTTAACACCCCTAGACTTTTATTTATCAAAGGTAAAGTCTATGCTTCCCCCATAAATAACCAACAAGATTTACTGGACAGGATACGAACAGCTTTTGCCGAATTAGAAAACGGACAAATTCAACGGGCCACAGCAACTGTACAAAGAAGAATTGAAATGTGTCTTCAAATGAACGGACAGCATATCGTTAGTCCAATGTTACAAAGTTGTAAGCGCCACTTTTTCCAAAAATGGTATTTTGGGATTACTGAGTAGTATGTGCGTGTCTCTAGCTATTCTCGGAATAATAAAGTTGTATGTCGATGTTTTTTAGGTTAGACAACCAAGAATACATAAGGGTATGTTTTGAAACAAACAAGATAATAACACAAAGTTGTATGTGCTCACATACAATTTTGTTATTGCTATTAGAATGTGTGGATTAAGTTGCATAGTTGTATGTGTGTTTACATTTTTTTCTGCTACAGTACCGGCGTTTACGACCTGTTGACGCGTGTTTGAGTTTAGTTATTAGTTTTATTTGCACAAAATAGGTGGTTCAGTGACAAAAAATATAATAGTATTAGTGCTTCAAATCAACATGGATAGTTCTTCTGATAGTGAGGATAATCTAAAAACAATAATGATGCGAGAAAAACGACGCCGACATCAAAAAGACCAGTAAGTTTTTTTTAAGAAAAATTAAGATTTTTATGAAGTAAGACAGTAATGCTATTTTAGAATGGGAGAGGGTACTTCAAAAGGCACACAAAATGATATATTCGACAGCGATAATTATGATTCTGACGTAGATAAAGAATATTTGCCAGAATCGTCTACAGAATCTAGCAGGTTTGTTTGTAAATATAGTATTTAATAAAAATAACTATAATTAATTTTTGATTTGCTTTATATACCCAGAAGGAAACGATTTCCAAGAAGGTGAAGGTCATATTACAGCAGAAAATAGTCAGACCGAAGAAAAGAAAAAAACTCGCAAAAGAAGGAGGGACACAAAGTCTTGAAAGTGCAATATAAGAAAAAAAAGCTCATGATATTATACGCTTAATGAATTAGCAAAAAAATTATTTTTGATCTCCACTACCAAAAAGTTTTCTGTTCAACGGCATAGAAAAGGAAAAAATGCAGAAAACAGTCGTCGAAAATACACTTTTCATTACTTTTTCAACGTACGTGAACAGACGATTGAAGTTTGCAAGCTGTTTTATCTGGGGACCTTAAGTATAAGTCAAACTCCGATCTACAACGCACACTTAGGAAAGCAAGTTGAGTCGAATACACCTAGACAAAGTCAGCAAGGAAAACATGTCAAACACAAAATTCCTGATGATGCTAAAAACTTGGTTAAAATGCACATCGAAAGTTTCCCCAAAGTAGAATCTCACTACTGTCGTGCAAATAGTAGTAGAGAGTACCTCGACTCAAACCTAAGTATTGCAAAAATGTATTTGCTCTATGTGGATTTTTGCATGTCAAAAAATAAACAACCTGTTAAAGAATCGTTCTACAGACATGTTTTTTGTAATGAATATAATCTTTTTTTCCATACGCCAAAAAAGGACAGATGTGACTTGTGTGAGGAAGTAAAATTATTGACAAAAGAAAATAGACTAACCGCTGAAAAAAATGAAGAATATTTAATGCATACCACAGAAAAAACTGCTTGCAGAAATGAAAAAAATAATGACAGGGAAAATAAAAACACGGTCTTTTTGTGTTTTGACTTACAAAATGTTTTGTCATGCCCACGAGCAGAAATAAGTAGTTTTTACTACAGAAGCAAGTTTAATGTCTACAACCTGACAGCTATCCTATCAAGCACTAAACAAGTATATTGTGCAATTTGGCATGAAATGTTTATGGGACGAACTGGCAATGATATTGCTAGTGCTGTAGTAACAATTTTGGAAAGGGTATTCAGTGATCATCCAGATATCTCCAATATAGTTTTATGGAGTGATAGTTGTGTTCCACAAAACCGGAATTCATTGATGTCATACGCTATAGCATTTTTTTTACAGAAGCACCCTAATATAGCTACTATTACAATGAAATTTTCAACACCTGGACATTCTTGTGTCCAGGAAATAGACAATGTGCATAGTTGTATCGAAAGAGTGCTCAAAAAAACCGAGTATTTCTCTCCAGTATCTTTGATTAGACTTCTATTAAAAGTCAACCTCAGAAAACCTTACTGCGTAATTCAAATGAACGCTAACCATTTTAGAGACTTCAAGACTTGTGCAGGACAACTTGATTATAAGAAAGTACCGTATTCCAAAGTTAAATCCTTAAGATTTTCACAAGCGTTTTTTGCATTGGAATATAAAACTTCTTTTATTGGTGAAAGCTGGATAAAAGTTAATCTGAAGTCCTCCACTCCTCGAACAAGAACAGCAACAGCGTCATCAATAGTGCCGATTCCAAAGCAAGCAGACATAAAGAATACTATATCCGCCGAAAAAATATCTGCTATTAAAGCAATGCTGACCCACATGCCCGAAGTTGATAGGCAGTATTACACCACTATTTTAAAATTGTGAATATCTTTTTTGTTTCGAACGTTTCATGTATTTAGTTAAGTTGGATTTGTAAGGGTAAAACCCGCTGGTTTCGTTAAAAAAAGAAAAGTATTTGATTTTTTCTAATTTAAATGTTTTAGTTAGTTAGAAAATGTAATCTATATAAAACTACTGGTACGTTTCGTTACTTTAAGTACAACTTTAAGTGTTTTAGTTAGGTCAACCAAGTTGTATGTGTAGCAAAAATAAAGTTTTTAAATCTTGTTTAGAGAAACAAAATTGTATGTTATTTTTTAAATTGTCCTATTTTCCTTAAAAATTACTTTTAACTATTTTTTTCTATCGAATTCTTACTCAATTTTCGTAATTTAAGTATAAATTTAGTTTCATCATGATTTTAAAGTCAACTATGTTCCGTAGGAACCACAAAATTTTCAAATCTTTCTCCTGTAAAATTTGCTTTTATGTACTTACAACTGTGTAACTCTAGGCAAGCGATATAGAACATTTGTTATAATTCAATTTTATTATTTTATTTATTTATTGTTGAATGTTAGATTGCTATAATTTTTAAGTTCACTAAAACAAGTTTAGAACAGTCTCGAACTTAGTAGATATGGTTAAAAATAATGTAAACAATTTATTACATTTTTTATAACTTTAACTTTTCCGAAACGAAAAAATTTCCATTTCAATCCTCTTCAATTTTCTCTTGTTCATTGGCGATAAATGAGGATGTTTTTCATTAAAAACATACACGTTCTCTCCAATAATATAACATTCTCCGCGAATATAAAATAAATTGAGAATATCAGCTTTTGAGTGTTATTTTATTTTAATTTAAAAGTTTCAAATCAGCTGTCATGTTGAATAGAAAAGCACAACGATTGTTTTTCCATGGCTTACTACGGGAAGGTGTAAGCATTTAGCAAATACATATGATAGTTTAATAAAAACCTGATTATTTCGAAAATGGTTACGAACAGGTATAGGGAACCTTAATACAGTTCGATAGAAAATTAAATTCTACATTTGATAGTGCATAAAGTTATATATTTAAAAAAACGGACTTTAGCGGCTTTGAAAATGTGAATGTTTGCCGCTGAATTTAGGACACCCTGTATAAAAATAGACAAATTCAATAAAAAAAAATAGAAACCTAAGATTATTTACCGATCGTCTGCAAAATATGAAGATTATATCTTCAAAACTTACAAAAATATGAGATTTTATAATTTGGTACCCCCAAGGCTCATTTTTGGTTCAAGGTCAAGTATCTTAAGAATGCTTGAACCTAGGTATAGGACATGCTACATAAAATAGCATTAAAATTCTTCGTAAAATCCAAAAAATATCATAAAATACAGGGTGTTCCATTTAAAATAAGCAGGTTAAACCGGAAGTGACAGGAAGTTGGAAATATTTCAAAAAAGAAGTACCCCTTGTCCTTACCTTAATCCCAAAATTTGAAGTTTTTATCTAAATGGCATCATCAAAAACTTTTAATGAACGGGTTGCGTGAATAACCCTGTGTATATATACACAGATTTCTCGAAGACATCCAATATGGTAAATCATGGTCCATTGATGGCGAAACTTAAGATACTGCGGCTCGGTGATCATATTCTTAAATTTCTAACGGGGCGAAAGCAGCAGTGTTAGAATTAATTATTTTATATCATATCAAATTACAGTACCGTCGGATGTTCTGCACGATTGCCATTGTGGACCCACATTATTCATTTTGTTTGTAACCAACATAAGTATCTTTTTATCTTATAAAAATTATATCTTATCTTATTATCTTCGCTGGTATGCAGATGATCTAAAATATTTGAAGACATTTCTACTTCACTGAATTATTATTACTTGCAATCAGTGGACATATTTGCTCGCTGGTCAAATTTAAATGCATAAAACTTAAATACTAGTAAATGTTCATGCATAACTTTCTCAAGATTCCATAACTCAATTCGGTTTGATTACAGCATAAGTGCTCTGTTTGATTGTACATTGTCTTTCAATAGCATTGAAGGTATTGTAGTTTTCGTATGTTAGAACGATTTTGGAATATGCAAGTCCAGTTTAATCTCCTTTTATGACATTCATATCAATCAAAGAGAAAATATTAAAAACAAATTTATGAATATGTAATTTTAAGCTGCGGACACCCCAGGTTAACAATCATACTGGACTGGTTCATGGCGTTCTAAGTATGTGTACACTTCAGAATAGGAGGTTCAAGACTGATATGCTTCTGATTTAAATTACTTAATGGCCATATTAACTGTGCTTATTTAGTAAATAAATTTTTCTTTAGACGCTGTATATCGAACTCGATGTAATTCTTATTTTATCCTGAAAATGTCACCCGAAACTGTGGCTTGCATAGTCCAATTATATAGGATGCAACGCAGTTTCAATAAATATAATCTACCAGGTCATGGCTCAATGTTATTTTAAAAAATGTGTGTTAAATACACATTTGTTTTAGATTAGTTTAGTTTAATTGTAACGTGTTGGTAAAAAAAAATTGACAAACAATCCTACAATCATTTTCGAGTTCATATCGACAAAATAAAAAAATAAAAAAACTTTACACAATTAAAATGTAGACAAGATAAAATGGCGAATAAGTTGCCCGACCTTTCACTGTTTTTATGAATTCATTATAGGAAGTACTTTTTACATAATCGGTACTTAGAATCATTCTCCCCTCTCCAAGTTCCTTAAAATGGATGAAGAACTGAATTCATTACGTTCTTGCACCCCAATATACAGGTTTTGTGCAAGGGTTTAGAGAGCTTATGTTTAGAGACTTTACATTTAGAAAGTTCACTAACTGTTATGCTTCAGACAATACTTATATTTAAAAATAAACTTTATTTTTTAAATCTGAAAAAACTGATAAAAATTTACTAATTACTGATAGTTCGCCTAACACCTCTATAACATAAGAATTCCTTGGTTTATTTTTTTAATTCTTGTCTCTTTATAGTCTTCATAAATTAATGGTCAAAATCCAAAAAATTGTTCCGATAAGCCTAAAAATAACTCATGTAGATTCAGTAATCAAAATGTAATCTTTTTTTACCTTGACATTTGCCTTAATGTTGCAAAAATCTTTGGGTGCCAGCACTACAGGTTGTGGTTTTTCTACTAATTTGAGGTCTCCTAACGTTGCTAATTCCAAAGTACAGTTCTGTAGGGTGTCGTTGGTTTGATTAACTATAAGAACATCCAGTACGATGTCATACTGATTAACATGAACATAAGCTTCGGCATACACTGGATCAGAGAAACCTAAGAATAAAACGGAATATTACCATTGGTCGAATTATTTTATTCACGCAAACTTCGCACTCAAGACAAATTTTATTTATGTAGATATGGTTAGTTTTTGCACTACGTTTTTATTAACCTAATGATATTTGCTTTTCAGATGGTAAATCCAAGCATCCTATAACATTAACTATATGAAGTTAAACAGTTAGTTTAAATTATTGTAACTAAGTATAAGTTTTTACTTTAAATGAAAAAAATTGAAATCCAAGTTTTGGAAAAAATTGTATTAAGCCTATTGAAAACAGTATCTCATATCAATACACATTAACACTATACTGCTATTCAAAATGCTCGCTGCAGTTCTGAAGAAATCTTGTTATTGCTGTGCCTGCAACATTTTTAGATACAATTCACTATCATATACTTCCGCCAATATATCATTGCCTATGTTTATTTAAAATGTAACCTTTTGGCTCCTCATATATCTCACCTCCTACTCCTTTGATCGTTTTGCATTCGTCAGTAAATAGACACTATTAATTGGATCCCAATGTATACAAAATGAACCAAACAATCTTTCATTACACTAAATCCTCATTTATTTCGTTCGGATCCCCTTTCCCCTTAACACAGTTAAGTATTGTTCCTAAAGTAAACCTTTCAGATAAGGCAGTGGCAGCAAGATATTCGCAACTCGAACTATTAGATTTCTACTGCATCAATAAGAATTGAACCAGTCATGTCAAGAGGGAGACCCCCATAACATTTTAATTTATTAAGATGTGCTTTATGATACACATAATCGAAAACATTTCCCTGGTCACAAAATGTGTACTTCTTGACATCTACACTCCCATAGATTATATTTAGGAAACAGGACACTGCATCAGGTGTGCTTGTTATGTCGTAAATCCAAACTGATAAATTGTTTTTTTGTAAATATAGTTTTGTCAGTTTTTTACAAAAGTTTCCAAGATTGTATAAAAAACTAGGAAGATGGATATGAGGCAAGAGTTGCCAAGAGAATTCCTGTCCCCACCATTGTGGATTAGCACGATTAACGACCCCTTTACGACCTCTGGAAAGATTCCACTAAGAACAATCGTTAACCAAACCAGTAAGGCAAGTACCATATAGGACTCAGCGCCCATTAAGTTCTTATTAAGGTTTTTAGAATATTAGTAATGTCTTTACTTTTAGTTGCTTTGTCTAAGAGGAATTTGTAACTTGAAACAATAAAGCTATTTTGTTGTTTCAAAAGGTTTTGCAGTTTCAAGAAGTTTTGAAGTTTAATATTGGTTTACTCATCGTCGTTGTCCATCAGGAGACATTGACTTCTTCATAGAATGCATGGGTAAAGTTTTAGCACAGTAGATTTGCAAAGAAAGAAGTGTGGTAAAAACTTTTTAAAAAGTGATCAGAATATCGAAAGATTTTCTGACATCTTAGTAAGTTTCAATTAAAAAAAACTATATTCACACCCACCAGAGCAGAGAACTGCCTCGACAACATCTTTGTTAATTCTGAATTGGCTCTTTATCCTACTGAGGTGTATTATTTGGGTTTTCTGATCATAAAGGGCAGATTATTGATGTCTTGACTGAGATAGGAGACCTCAGAGTTAGGAAGGGTAAATTTACTTGCAGACTAATAACCTGTAGTGCAAGTTTAACTTTCACAATAAGTTTCATAGTGTGACTGGAGTATTATTAGCGAGAGAATGGTACGAGAGTGGAGGAAACGGTCTCTAGATTTTTATGACTGCTGGAGAAGCTCATTTAAGGTCTTCTAAAAAAGAACTACAAAATTCGATCAGATCAGGAAATAAGATAAATTGGTTTACCAAGGACTTGAGGGCAATAAGAGATACTGAATGTTCTTGAAAACCTTAAAAGTCAATATAATCACCAATATACTTGTAACTTGTACAAGAATTTTAAGAGTATATAAAAAATAAATCAAATTATAGTGCCATACTTTTTTTCTAGTAATTCTGCAAGAGAATACAAATAATCATCGAACCGTAGCAAAAAAATACCAGAAGAAAATCTTACAGGAGTTTTTTATTGAGTATTTTTCTTAGCGGCTAAAGATATAATAATAGTTCCTCTAACTAAACCAGAGTCGCTCTGGTCAAAGGGACTAAGAGTCCAGAGACTCTGGTGTCAAGATCTCAAATGTTCTTAATTCTGACTTCTCAATAAAGAGTAAACTAAACATTTAAGATCTCTTCTCGATCTGGATATAAAAATTATTTAATAAACATGAATGTTGAAAACGTATTTTTGAGAAACATTGATACAGATGAAATTACAAATAACCTGGCAACAACTAGCACACAATTATAAGTAAACAAGCCAAACCAGCACGCTAATTTCTGTTTAATAACAATTTAATGTTTTTATTTTTCAAGGTGACGACTGGGCAAAAAAGGGGGTCAATTAGCATCTTTTGAAAGGCCTCTTCTACATTAATTTATTTCCAAAATATGATATATGAATTAATTATTTAGAAATTGTAGTTATTTGTAAACTTGACAGAACCTAAATCCTAAATATAAAGTAAAGTCCTGAAAACTCAAGTTGTTTAATTCTCAAGTGATTCTCAATTGAACACCCTCACTAGAAAAACATTATATTTAGCCCACACACTCTTAAGAACATTCCAATTAAGGATCACGTGAATTGTAAAATACTTGAGTTATATTCATTTTTTAATATTTTCATTCCTCATTATTTAGGTTCTGTCACATTTACGCTGGCATTTTGAAATCAGTAATTTTATTGTTCTTATATTTTGGTTACGAAATAAGGTTGTAGAGTGATTTTAAAATATGTATCTCTCGACCCATCTTTTCATTCAAAATTTGTCTTCTAAAATTTTTAATTACGAAATATATACAAAACGAGAATTTGGTCTTCTGCACTATTCTTGGAACGAGGAGTACGCAGGGACGCACCCAAAACGGAATACGGGGGGTAGCAAGTGACAAAAACCCAACATAGAAAGATCTGCGAATTTTGTAAAAGTGCGGCGGTTTCCGCGAGAGTTAAATGCGTAAACTGTTCTAAGTACTACCATAACAGTTGTTCGAAGAAATCAGTGCAAAAATGCTGTGAAAAACAAGACTTAAGAAGCACAAAACCAGATGAAACAATCTCGGGAAGCAAAACAATGGAGGATATTGTCGTCGGCGAAGCAATTCCAAACACGGAAATATTAGCCGCCGAAAATAATTTCTTAAAACGATTGATCAGTGAACTTGAGAGTAAAAATCGGCTTTTAGAAGAAAATTGCCAGCTCTTAAAAGAAAAATTAAATAACCATAACCTGCAAAAACAAAAGGTAAACAAAACCATCGTGCATAAAGAACACAATCAGGACCCCAAATCACAGACAATCATCATCAAAGAACCAGAAACTTCACCAACAGAACCTGGGCACCAAGAAAACCCAAATAGAGAATACGAAAGTACCGAAGAGGAAAAAAATACGGACGATTTTGAAGTCCAAAAGAGGCGAGGATGGAATGGTAAACAAAAATCTAATCTTCAAAATATCCAAAAAAATCAAACTGCAAGCCCCACAAATGGGAGACAAACTCAGATTCGCAATAATAGGTGGAAAGAACATCTAAAGAAAAACCGTACAGAGAGAAAAATCGGAACCAAAACTAACGAAAGTGAATTTATATCTACCCAACTTACCAATGAAAATAAGAAGCTTTGGTTATTCTTATCAAAAATAAACATGCATGTTACACCTGAAATAATCAGAACCTACATTGTAAAAAATACAAATTGCCAGTCCGATGATGTAGATATTAAGCTCTGCCAGGTGAAAAAAGCCAATGCAACACAAAACTGTTTCATGGTTGGACTACCAATAGACCTGAAGGATATTGTCTATGGCGAGAACTTTTGGCCCAAAGGAGTTGCTTTTCAACGTTTCAATTTTTCTCTGGGACGAAATTTTTTAGGGCAAAACCAACATTCAGTGGCACAGCATCAGTAAGAAACAAGGAAGCTTTAGCAGTGGTACCTAATGCCATAAGAAAATTTGAAACAAATTCTCAAATAGACACCAAAGCATTAAAATTGCTTCATCAAAATGCAGGAAGCCTAAATAACAAAATGTTATCAGTCTCTGTTTTGCTATCAGTCGAGAGCCCAAATTTGTTTATGGTGTCAGAACATTGGATGCCAAAGGATCAGATATCATCAGTATATTTTGAAAACTACACACTAGCAAGTTACTCATCCAGAACAGACTCTAGAGGAGGAGGTACGGCAATTTTTGCAAAGCATAATTTAATTATAGACTGTAAAAACACAATAACTAAATCAATTCAAACACATTGTGAATTTTGTGTAGCTGAAATGAAATTTGATAAGTTGTATTTATTTATTTGTCTTTATAGATCACCATCAGGTGACTTTGATATTTTTATTTCCATTTTATGTGATTTGTTACAGGAACTGTACAGTCCAAATAGTTATTTAGTAATTGGAGGAGACTTCAATGTTGATTTTTCTACGCATAATCCTATGTCGATAACAATAGTTGAATTAATGGCGAGCTATGGGCTGGAACCTCATGGAGTTGGGATGACAAGGGTAACAGTCACAACCGAGTCTCAAATTGACAATATATTTAGCAATTTGCCTATAGATGGCATCTCTTTTGATACCTGTTATACCCCTATTTCTGATCATAATGGTCAACTTCTGAATATCAATATTCGAGAAACGCAATGCTTATCATATACAAAAAGAAGGCTTTTTACAGAGGGTAATATATCTAGATTTAGAACATATCTACATAATGAATCTTGGCAAGATGTTTATCAGCAAGAGGGTGTGGATGAGAAATACGACTGCTTTTCAAATATATTATTTTATTATTTTAATATCTCATTTCCTATGTGCTCCAGCAGGCTTAGGGATAAAACAGACTGGGTGAGTGCTGACATAAAGAACTATTCAAGCAATATTAAGGATCTTTATGTTACTTATCAAATTACAAGGAGTGAACATCATTTATCAATTTATAAAACGGAGAGAACTAAATATCGTAAATACATTTCTGACTATAAGAAAACTCTAAATGACAATAAAATACCAAATTCTAAAAATAAATCTAAAACTATGTGGAAAATCTTTAATACCGAAACAAATAAAACAAATTCTGTCTCAAATATTACATTAAAAACAATTGATGGTGAGCTGATTGAAGACCCATATCAGATCTCGAATACCTTTTCTTCTCAGTTTAATTTGCCAGTTTTAAATTCAAACTTAATGCAACCAAATTTAAATAATTTTTATCCGACAATATTTCTACGACCAGTGGATCATGTGGAAATCCGTGGAATCATTATAGATCTTCCAAATAAATACTCCTCAGGTCTGGATGAAATTCCAGTTTATACACTTAAACATGTAGCAGATTTAATGTCTTGCCCAGTTGCGCATATAATAAATGAATGTTTTGTTTCTGGTAAGTTTCCAAATGCACTAAAAAAAGCTAAGCTAGTACCTATCCACAAAAAAGGAGATAAACAAAGGAGTTCAAACTATCGCCCCATCTCACTCTTGCCTTCCATTTCAAAGGTTTTTGAGAGATCAATTTACAACAGACTTTTATTATTTTGTAACCAAAATCACATATTAAGTGACAGGCAGTTTGGATTTAGACCAACAAAGTCTACTGAATTGGCAATTTTTCATGCCTTAATATACATCTATGAAGATGTTGATAAAAACCACAGGGTAGCAGGTATCTATTTTGACCTCTCTAAAGCCTTTGATACTCTGGATCACAAGCAGTTATTGAGAAAATTGCATTGTTATGGGATTCGTGGTACATGTGCAAATCTAATAAACTCATACTTGGATGAAAGAACCCAAACAGCTGGCATCACACAAAATGGAACAAATTATTACTCAGATACTGTTAAGCTCAAAATGGGTGTACCTCAGGGCTCCATTCTGGGGCCACTGTTATTTATATTGTATGGGAATGACCTATTCGATGGATTTAGTGGGGGGATTGTTTGCCAATATGCAGATGATACATCTGTTTTAGTGGCTGATAGTTGTTTGCATGGTTTGTCGAGTGGATATTCACGTGTGGCAAAGTCCATGGCTGAATGGTGCTAGGGAAATTCTTTGAAGCTTAATGCTGACAAAACTGGTCTCTTGACTTTTGCCAAGAGGAGTACCCAGGAATCATTACTTGTCAGACTTAAACAAAAATCTATCTCAATGTCTGACTCAGTGCGGTTTTTGGGAGTGGACCTAGATCAGTGCTTGGCCTGGGGAGCTCACATTGAGTCCCTGGCCTCAAGATTGAGTAGTACATGTGCTATGATCCGTAGATTAAGACTCATCATATCTCTTAAGCCTATTCTTGAATATTATTTTGCCCATATTCAGTCAGTTATGTCCTATGGAATCTGCTTTTGGGGCTCCTCCAAGGATGCCAATAGAATCTTCATCATTCAAAAAAGAATAATTAGATGTATTCTTGGTTTACCACCGAGAACATCTTGCAGAGAACATTTTAAGGAGTTAGACATTTTGACCGTACCATCCTTATATTATCTATCTTTGGTAATGCTTGTCAGAAAACAACCTGAGCTCTTTACTCAAAACCGTGACCTCTATGCCCACAACATGGACATTGTAACTAGAGAACGCAATGAACTGAGCGTGCCTGCACATAGCTCCTCATTTTATAGAAATGGCCCATATTACATGGCCGTTAGTGCATATCGATCACTACCAAAACACATAAAAAGCTTAAATATATATATATATATATATATATATATATATATATATATTATAATATGAAAATCAGGATTCAGTGGAAAAAACATATATTAAGACTACGTCAAAATCATACAAGCCGTTTCGGAAATACAGGGCTCCGAGGAGGCCGTCATTAAAGCAGTTTAGTAGTGCAACAATTAAAGAAAATATTACTTTTGAACTTCTATACACGCAATCTAATTGAAATGACCGAAAAGAGGATTAAAGTACACATCCATTTAATGTGCAATTCTTGAATATCTTTTTAGCTATGGCCACTTTGGTTATAACTTTTTTTTCTAGACCCTCACCTGAAGGACTTCCGAGGTGGGTAGTGAACGCCCTTAAGTGAACACCCTGTATAACCGAATCTTTTGGAATGCTACATATACTACGCACTTCTTCTGTGTGACTTAAGCAAAGCGTTTGATTGTGTATACCATGGAATTATTTAGAACAAACTAGCAAAATATACTTTTTGTCACGATAGTTTCTAGCTCTTGAGGCGGGGGGTGTGAGTGGGGGGGTGTGAGTGGGGATGTAGTGAGTGTCAAGTTTCTGAAGTTTTACTTAGATGCAAAGTTACAGTCAGGTTATTATATCTATACACTATGCAAGAAATTGTGTGGAAGCCTGTTTGTATTACGTAACCTAGCAAACAACCTATCCTTTGAGGACTATGATATGTTTCATTCACACCTTCTCTTACACTGCTTGTCTGGGATTTTTGCGTTGCAGAGAAAGGCCAGAACTGGAAGTGACTATCGAGAGGATTGCAGGCAAGCTTACGCTTCTCGCGATATTCTCACATTTCCAGTTCCAATATATTCTGGAGAATGAACTCTATATACAGCTGAGTGAGAGCTCACTGAGGGTCCATGCAAATGTGCATGATCACAATACCAGATATACTTAATTTGATCATACCTTTTTCGGGGTTAAAAAATGTGGATTGGGTTACATAACAATAAAAAATTTTAACATCTTTCCTCAAAGCATTAAAAGTTTACCATACAACTATTTTAAAGATAAGGTTAGGAAAAATGTATCCCAACACACTTTTTATTCATTCAATGACTACTTAAAACTTCACTATAGCTATAATATATCATTTTATTAGTTAGTGTTTTAATAATGTAGTATATATTACCTTGAATGCTTTACATTATTAGGTTGAAAATTTTTCGGGAATAACGGACAGTAGTTCTGCTTAAATCTTATTTATTACCAAGCAACGTTTCGATGCCTTTATTGCATCTTCTTCAGGCTAAAACGATCATAATTTCACATACACGAACAATTATATCAGACTAACAATTTTTTATATATTTATAATAAGGATGGTATAAACCTGTATACTCACCTACGTAACTGTTTAAGATTTAATCACTACATTAGTTACAGCAATCATTTTGTTACAAAGTGGTCTCAACCATGGAAAATGCAGATATTATTTTTAGTTAATTCTGTATATTCAATAACCATGTTGTGTCAAATATTTCTAAGATGGAAGATGTAATTATTAGTTGATATGGACATAGCTGCTGATGATTATTATCTTATTCGAAGAATTGTTAATTTTCTTTTATTAAAATATGTAATTTCCTGAGTCTGCAACAACCAGGCAACCCCACTCAGAAGAAAGTACTCCGCCCCCAATCTAAAAGGGTACCACATTATGCTAAAGACAAAGACAAACACATGCGTTACTGTTGGTACGGCTGGGCTAATTTTTTTGTGATCAGAGAGATGCAGTGTTGTCGATTTTAGTGCACTTTCTCCATTCATATATTGCATTTAAACACAAACTAAGAGAACCTTCTATCTGCATACAGCAGTGCAACATGAACACTTTACACTCGCCCACAAGCAGTATTTATCAAAAAACACAAATAATAAATAATATAATAATATTATTATCATGTTAATAAAGAACATACTATAAATAACCTAATTTACCGAGCACACAATTTAAGCCATCCAGATTTCTGTGAAGATAACATTAGAAAGATACAAGAATTGGCGCGAAAAAATAATTATCCTACTCAATTTATCAATATATGCTTAAATAAATTCAAATCAAAACAAAATACAAACAATACAACTTTCACTAACTCTGGACAGAGTAATTACAGACACATTCGTTTCCCATATATACACGGTTTGTCACATAAAATTAAAAAAGAACTAGACAACGATAATATTCAAATTGTCTTTTATAATCTCAACACCACATCTAAACTATTTTCAAAACTAAAAGATCCAATCCCCACAGTTAATCAATGCGAATTAACTTACAGTATCCCATGTTCATGTGAGCAAATATATATATAGGACAGACCGAACAATATTTAGCGAACCGAATCCAGCAACATAAATACGACTGTCAAGAAAAACAAAAAAAAAACAGAAAAAACTGCCCTAGCACAACACCACTTTGACACTGGGCACGAGTTTGTTTTTGATAGCGTGAGTATACTAGATCGTGAAAGCAATTATTACAAGCGAAACATCTCTGAAATGATTTTTATACAAATAAATAAGAATAACACTGTTAATCGTCGGAATGATGTTGGTAATTTGAGCAACGTGTACAATTCTCTTCTTAATAGGATCCGATTAAAATAGAACTATTATCTGCACACTCATTATTAAATAAAAAAAATACAAATTATATATAAAAAATAAATAAATAACTATATACAAAAAAAATAAAAAATGTTTGTATGTATGTATGATGGTGTGAATGCTATGGGTATATGTATGTGCTGATTATTTATTATTTCTGTTTTTTGACGAATACTGCTTGTGGGCAAGTGTAAAGTGTTCATGTTGGACTGATGTATGCAGATAGAAGGTTCTCCTAGTTTGTGTTTAAATGCAGCATATGAATGGAGAAAATGCACTAAAATCGACAACACTGCATTTCGCTGGTTACAAAAAATTAGCCCAGAGATACCAACAGTAACGGATGTGTTTATCTTTGTCCTTAGCATGATATGGTACCCTTTTAGATTGGGGGCGGAGTTACTTTCTTCTGAGCGGGGTTGCCTGGTTGCTGCAGACTCAGAAAATTACATATTTTAATAAAAGAAAATTAATAATTCTTTCGAATAAAATAATAATCATAGGCAGCTATGTCCATATCAACTAATAATTAGTGATATGTCTTCCATCTTAGAAATATTTGACACGACATGGTTATTGAATATACAAAATTAAGTAATAATTTAAAAGTAATATCTGCATTTTCCATGGTTGAGACCACTTTGTAACAAAATGATTGCTGTAACTAATTTGGTGATTAAATCTTAAACAGTTACGTAGGTGAGTAACCAGGTTTATACCATACTTATTATAAATATATAAAAAATTGTTAGTCTGATGTAATTGTTCGTGTATGTGAAATTATGATTTTTTTAGCCTGAAGAAGATGCAATAACGGCATCGAAACGTTGCTTGGTAATACATAAGATTTAAGCAGAACTACGGTCCCTTATTTCCGAAAAATGTTCAACCTAATTACTAAGATAGGACGCAAATACCACACAAGCTTTATATTATGTTAGTTTTTCTGAATAGCGTAATAACATCTTTACTACTTTTTTTTATAATATTTTTGCTATTTATACGTTTATTGTATTTTATTATTTTGTGATGTAGGTAAGAACTGATATGTAAAATTAAAAGTGAGTATTAGATATAAGACTCTTCAAGCATCTCTAGCAATTATAAATTTAAGCATTGTTACAAGACCGTGAAGGGCTACATTTGTTGATACTTCTTAAGAAATAGTAATTACTCGTCAGTAAATTAAATAAATATAAAGTTCTGTAATAAAACTAGTGTTTACAGAATGAGTCAAATTACAAAAATGTCCTAACAAACCTACTTTCGTAAATTTGCACAGCCATTGCTACACACTTATACATACTGCCAAAAAAATGAGGATAATGACAGGACTAGAAACTAATAATGTAAATATTTTTTTAATTCTTAATCTAAGCCTACCTGTAAGTTGCGTAACTTTATTTAATTTATTAGCACTCAAAGCATCTGCTCCTCCCGTTCGTCCTCCAACCAAAGCTTGAGACAAAGAAGTTTCAAACACGTTTTCACCTAGTTCTCCACCTTTATCGGCTTCTAGTTGTAAGAATGATACTGGGTCGTCGGTTTGAATTTTGGCGCCTTAAAAATTGTAGTAAACGAATAAGCTATTCAAAACTCTGTTTTTTATATGATTATCTGATCAATATATTTTTAAGTAAGTATACACCGAGGGCCAAATTTATATGGAATCCATAGATAGATCGATAGATAGATCTTTATTGATGTCAATACACAATAAAATTGCATTTACACAAGTCAAAATACAAATAAAGGATAAAGTATTATAAAAGAAACATATTGATTTAAACACAGTACTATATAAAATTTATCTAAAACATCCTTAAAAATAATATAGTAAAATAAAAGAAAAAAAAATAAAAATAAAAAAAAACAAACAACACAAAAACAATTTTTTCTAAAGGCAAAATGCAATAACACTTCCTAACAATTAACAAAAAAAGTAGAAAACTGATGTACAGCAGGCAGTAGTTAAAAAGTTTTAAATGTACCTATCTTAATAAATTACAATTAGAAACAGACATTTATAAAAAAAAGTAATAAGAATACAAAAACTAAAAACTAAAAGTGGAAGCCACTATTGAAATACTCCTCAAAAGTATAAAAAGCGTTCCCCAATAGATATTTTTTCAAGGTGTACTTAAAGGTGTTCACCTCTAAGGCTCTTATATGAGAGGGTAAGCAATTGAAAAACCTTGGACCATAATAGTTAGTGCCCACCCTGGCCCTAGTGAGGCGGAGATGGCTAATTACGAGATTAGTGCCATGCCGTGTCGGATAGTCATGAACATCGTGATGTGAGGCGAAAAACTGGAGGTTTTGTCTGACATGCAAAAGACACTGCAAGATGTAAATGCAAGGAAGAGTCATTAACCTATATGTAATAAAACTCTGCCGACAGTCATCCCGGTACTTCAGCCCTGCTACAAGCCTTACACATCTTCTTTGTTGTTTAAAAATTAACTTAGCATGTGGAGAATGACCCCACTCTAGTAATGCATAAGACATGAGAGAGCCAAAGTAGCCATGGTAGGCTGCCAGAAGAGTCCCAGTAGATACACACTTACTCAGGTTCCTGATCAAGTATGTGGACCTTGATAGTTTCCCACCAAGGTGCATCACATGGTTTTTCCATGACAGAACAGTATCTAGAGTTACCCCCAGAAAATTCACCTCCTTAGAGCAATCTCCCAAAAGTCCATGATCATTTCTCCCTTTACCCAAAGTGAAATTAATTGACTGGGTTTTGCCAGCATTCATACACAGTCTATTAGTGACAAACCAATCTTCAATGTGTGATGCAGTTTCAGAGATGCATGAGTTTTCAATCTGCGAAGGAAGATAAGAGGTGAAAGTGGTGGTATCATCAGCAAACAAAATTAGGTTTCCCCCTGATTGGAAATTGGCAAGGTCGTTAATGTAAATCAAAAAGAGCACAGGACCAAGCACAGAGCCCTGGGGCACACCGCACTTGACTGCACTACCCATGGATGTGACTTGATTGTAAGAGACAAACTGGCTTCGATCATATAAATATGATTTTAGGAGAGCTATGCTCTTTGGCTGAAAACCATAATAAGGAAGTTTCTTCAGCAGGATGTTGTGAGAAACACAATCAAATGCCTTTGTAAGATCTAAGCAGCAGGCATAAGTATCGCGGCCATTCTCAAAACCCTCAATTACATGCCTTACAAGGCAGTCAATAGCATGAGCAGTGGTCCTTTTGTTACGGAAACCAAACTGCTGTTGGAAAAAGAGGTTATTTGACTCGAAGTGTTTTGTAATCTGTGTTTTCAAGATGGACTCAAACACCTTGGATAGAATGGGTAGTAATGAGATGGGGCGATAATTAGTGAGATCGTCCGGAGAGCCCTTATTTTTAAAGATAGGGACAATTTTTGCTTTTTTAAGTACTTTGGGGAAAACCTGAAGTGTTATGGCTTGGTTTATAAGCCTGGTAAAGGGATATATTATCACATTTTTTAAGGTTTTTATTATTCCAGTATTTATGTTGTAGCAATCCGTAGCTCTAGTATTTCTTAAGTCACCAATTACCTGTCTAACTTCATTATAGGTAATTTGATTGAAATTAAAAGAACAATTTTCTCTACATTGTTGAAGGTATTGTGAGAAATGGTTATTGGAGGCTGGTAAAGACTGAACAAGCAAATTAGCAACATCAGAAAAATAGTTGTTGATTGCTTGAGCATTCAAGCTTTCTGAAGAAGTAAAAGGGATGGATGGCTGATTGTTTTTAATAACCTGCCACATGGCAGACTGAGGATTTGCTGCGGTAGTAATGAAGTTATCGTGAGCAGTTACTTTGGATCTTGAAATCTCATTGCGGTATGTCTTCTTGTACTTCCTCACTGTTTCCGCGGGAACTAAATTTGGATTTTGCCTGTTCAAATCCACAAGAAGTCGCAATCGCTCACGCATATCTCTTAAGTTATTATTGAACCAAATGACTTTAGATTTATTGCTGGCTGTATTAATTAGTTTAGACTTTAGGGGAAAACAAACCCCAACCGCATCAATGATAGTGTCAACAAATCTCTTGAACTTCAGTTCAATGTCGATGGTCATATCAGAAATATAGTCCCACGATTCACTCTCTATTTTGTTATAAAGAGCAAAAAGCCCTTCCTCAGTAATTGGCCTGTAATTTACTCTGCTACCACTTTTACATTTTTTGAGTATATGGCAAACTCCCAAAATACCATCATGGTCAGATAGGTAGCGAAGATTTATCAAGCTGCACATCATTGGCATATTAGTGTAAATGTTGTCAAGACAATTTTCCCCTCGTGTGTTAAAAGAGACAACTCCATGCAGATTGAAAGTTCGAAAAAGGTTAGATAACTCAAGAGCTTTGGGATCCTGGGTATTAAAATGAACATTGAAGTCTCCTGTTACAACAATATGTTTGGAGATGTCAAGTTTATTTAAAATTAAGGCCAAAATTGTCATAAACTTATCAAAATCTCCATTGGGAGATCTATAAATTGATATAATCTGTATCTCACATTTATTAAGATACACTCCGGCAGCCTCACAGTGTTGTTCAGAGCACAATTTATCAAAATTTATTGTGTTAGATTGAATGTTTGATTTTAGATAGATGGCAACACCACCATGTATTTTTATGTCCCTACAGAAACAGGCAGCCGCAATATAACCTTCCAAATTTGTTACACTAAACTCTACCGAATTTAACCAGTGCTCGTTTGCACAGAAACAATCTATTGACTTCTCTTTTAGGAGTACTTCAATATCGGAAGTCTTATTGCGAAGACATTGTACGTTAGCATGTAAGATAGAAACACAATTTCCATTACTTGATTTTTTCATTCGGTTAGGCTCTGGGCGAGCAGATTTCACGAAAAAACGTTGTTTCACTCCGAAGGGGATTCGGTTGATGATTTCTTTGCTCAGATCCTCTACCACCATCCACTTCACTAGCAAGAAGCGACTGTAATCTGCTTCTGTGTTCTGTGTTGATAATCTGCCAATGTCTGGGATGTTTTATGTGATTATCGCAGAGGTGTTTTATAAAACGTTTCTTACAGTTGTACTCAATTTGCCACCCATACTTTTCTCTTATAAATGAAATATAGGAAGGTAACTCAACAATCGTTACTCCAGTTGTTTTTGTTTGAAAATAGTCTTTGAGTTTTCTATTCTGGTCTTTAATCAACTTATTCAGTGCCCTCTTCCATGGTGGTGCTAATGGTGATTCAACAATCACAATGTTTGTTATATGTGATAGTCTGTATAATCTGTCTAAAGTGTTATTTTTAAGGGGATTCTTTAGGAGGTCTTCTGGGCCCATAAAGATGACTATATAGTCGTTAATTCCACTATGCCTGCGATAAGTGTCTACAATTTCAACCAGGTTTTCTGGTGATAGATTTTTCCCTTGTTGACAATTTATATCAAACTCAGAATTTGTGTATTTCTTTATCATAAGACCAGATCCTTGTGTGATACAACAGTCACCCACTATCAATATTTGAGGTTTAGTGCTGGGGACAGGTATGGAGGGAGCAACATCATTTTGACCAGACTCTATACTACATTCCAAGTGCTCAGTTTGTGTTTCTTTTGTTACATAGATGTTCTTGATTGCCTCACACAGTAATGCCTCATAGTATATGTCAACGTCATAATCTGTCATAGTGCCTGTTGTTCTAGAGATAGAGGTTGTTTGGGTATATGTCGAACTCCTGGGTATGTCATTCAGTTTGTTTATTAATTTTTTTGCAGTTTAACCGATTTTAATCATTTTTTGGAACCGATATAATTTGAGACAGAGAAAAAAATAAATGAATGAAAATATCGCACAGGGACGGAAAAAAATGCTCACCTCCTCCCCCCCCCCCCCTTTCATTCTGAGGCCACAGGCAAGCGCCCCCTACGCCTGTACAGTGATCCGCTACTGACTATGAACTAGAAAGTCGGTCAACTTACAAAATTTTGCTTTTTTACGGGACATGCTGAACACGTCAATATATATATAAGGGTTGTCAAAATAGCCTAAGATCAATTTCCTAACTTTCTCTAACAACTCTCAAACTTATAACAATTTGACACTTATGCAACCCCACTAGAAAAGGAAACTTTTTGTAATCTAACCACTTTCATAGCCATTATCATTGTGCATATTGTAATACTTACATGTCTTAAAATGGGTACCTTGCAGAAAAAAAAACCTTTTTCAAAAACCGGAACAAGTAACTTCAAAAATAACATGAACATATTACTTTAAATTTGAATTCAAATGAAATCATAGTGAACAACAATCATCAACTACAACACTAACATGTAACAAGTAGCAAGCAACTTGATCAAGGATGATAGTGATGACCTTAGTTTTAATTAACTCGTTAAGAAGTGAAAATTATGGCGTTAAAAAAATAGTGGGTATGTTTCAAGGGCGTAATTGGAAAATAAGTACACTCAGCTATTTCTGATCACTTTGAGAAAAATCCGGCCCGGTGCAATATTTTCATTTTTTTTCTCTCAGTCGCATATATGTGGGTATACGGCATTTCCAAAAATGGTTAAAATCGGTTAAACAACAAAAAAAATATTAATTACCAAACTAGATTCCAAATTAATTTGGCCAACTGTTTATACTGGCACAAGCATCATTTTTAACTTTTCCCTCCATAAATCTACATTATGTCTTACCTGTTTTTTCTTTTGCTTTCTGATTACTTGCTTCTTCAAGCTCTTTTGCCAGTAACATATCATTAAGAGCCTTTCTACAGTACTGTGTAAAAATATCAATTATGGCAGATGACCTGTCAGAAATTACTCTAAGGCAAAATAGTATATGGTCACGGTCATCGTTCGTAATTGGTTTTATTGTAAGACCTGAAAATAATGAGATACATTACGTAGAACAGAAATAGTAGTAGGC
This sequence comes from Kuschelorhynchus macadamiae, assembly GCA_030620095.1. Lineage (NCBI taxonomy): Eukaryota > Metazoa > Arthropoda > Insecta > Coleoptera > Curculionidae > Kuschelorhynchus > Kuschelorhynchus macadamiae. Next base: position 31,096 of record JAUTXW010004542.1, on the reverse strand, counting down.
ACTTTAGTTTAAGAGACCCTTAATCAAAAACATAAAATCCAAATTAGGCATTTTTAAGAATTACAAAGAACCATCTGTCTAATTATCTAAACCCTCATATCTCATTTACTATTAAAGGAACATTTTACTATTATACTATCTGTGACAAGCATTATGACTGAAGCCCATACTGTTTTTCGTGTATATGTATGTGTACAAATTTTATTTTTTTCTTTTTAGTTCACTTTATAAAAGTGCATATTTTTATAATTATCTTATTATTTTACACTATTACATAGTTTTAAAAGACCATGAGGTGCAGATAACAATTTTCTATTCAATCTGAACACACTTAACAATACTTGTCCGCCATATGTCAAATTATTGAACTTTGTGTCCCTAAAAACTCGGATATTTGCAGAATCCCCTTCTTTCGATTTCACCTTCCTCTTCATACACCTCAGTAACTGACAACAAATGTTTTATGTCATATATTTAGATAACCCTCGTTTTTCCCCTACATTGTCTCCCATATGCCTAAGTTATTAACAAAAGAAACTTTTTGTACTAAAGATATAGTTATTTAATATTTCCCAGAAGTATTACGAGTTATAACAACCGAAATAGCCTTACAGAAATTAGATGCCCCTTTCCCTAGGTTCCGGAAGATTCACCCATATATATATATATATATATATATATATATATATATATATATATATATATATATATATATATATATATATATATATATATATATATATATATATATATATATATATATATATATATATATATATATATATATATATATATATATATATATATATATATATATATATATATATATATATATATATATATATATATATATATATATATATATATACATACAACGCTAATGACGAAGTTTCTCTTGGACCAAAAGGGGATGGGTTGCTTCGGGGGCATGCGTCGAATAAGACATCATGCCTCAGCTATTATACGCACTTGGTGGTTCATGCGACTCGGTTTGCCGCATTCGCGCTCATATTTAATTATAAGAATTCATTTTGAGCAACATATCAAAAAGGTCAAAAGTATTAAAAAAACCGAAGCTACTAACTCGCAAGAAAAAAAATCGAAAAACTTATGATACTGAACGTCTCATCATAAGTCGATTTTACTAAATAAATCAAGTATCCACTAACTTACCTGACTGTCCTAAATGAATTACACTACTCATAATCAACATAACTTCAGCATCAAACCTGTTACCTCTTTCAGCTGTTGTCAAATTGCCATACCTCAGCGCTAACTTCGTTAATGTTGAAGCGAGAGCTGCGCCAATAAAGAAGTCGCCATCTATCAAATATTGGCGGAGAGGTGGACGCTTCTCTTTTGTTGATTTTCTGCAATAAAAATTTAAAAGAAAATTACAACCACATCGTTCCTTCAGTCAAAAATATTTTCGTTACATGTGTAAAAACTAAAGTGCTTAAAATGTCAGCCAATCATTTTGATCCTTGGCAGTGAAAACGTTATTTATTTCTTTAATACACTACAGATTACAGAAATTCTTAGTATATGTAAATATATCACACCTTTTAAGTATCATACATTTAAAACATTTGCAAACAGCAAAGAGAAAAAGGGAGTTCAATGTTCGCTAATATATGTCAATTGTTATATAACACGACTCAATCAATATATCAAAATTGGTGACTGGTATACAGAGTGAAAGGTACAAACATTTTTATACATGAAAGTAAGGGTCATTTGGGTCATTTTAAGAAAAAAAAAGTCATATTCAACCGGGGTTCGAAACTTGACCATTTCTGAGAAAAGAAATGTATAAAATGACCCTTATTTCACAACACACAATCCGGCAACATGAAAAAAGACCTACCTGCCGATGTGGTTGTTTTTTTCTTCTACTACTACAAACAGCTAAAACTGTTCATAAACAAATAGTACATTGTATAACAAATTTTGAAAACAACCCATTCCAAACGAATGTGACAGTTTGGTGAGTTTTTAACTGTACACCGTCCATTTCGTACTTGACAACGTAACTTTTAATGGCGTCAAAAAATTTTAGATATTTTTGACACATTGAAAAGTGGAATACAAACAGACGCTAAGTGAGCAACCACTAATATATAAAATAAAATATGAAGTAGACTGTATTTTGCACAAGGCAGCTGACCAATAAAGAAACAATTTGAGCCCTGGGAAATGATTTCCTTGGTGATTGTGTGTTTTTTGGACGTTTCTATAGTAGTCGTAGAAAAAGTACCTGAGAGTCGTGCGTGTTTGAAAATGTGTACAATAGTTCAATATGCTTATTGAGGATAAATCGTGGCAAAACGCATTTTTAGCTGAAACAACTTATCGGGAATGATTTCCAGATAAAAGACTACCAAAATTATAGGACATTTGTGTCCGCATCAACGGGTACAAGAAACGTTATTCTAGAGAACGTATTTCGTTTTTCATTTTTAGGGTCATGTGAAGACCGTGAAACCTAGCAGCTAAAAAACACTTCGGACAAACAAAGCAAAATCGTCGACCCGCCGCTCAATTTACCATGTTGTTAAAACGACTGCCAAAAACAGTAAAAATTGAATATTATAACTTCAAACTCCTTGAATGTCGACTAAAATGGATCCTTGGGTGTTAACTAAAAGGGATGAGTTTTATTAAAAGATTAATCACGAACATGTTTCTATAGTAACTACTTTAAGTACTGAGCTTAAGCATATTCCCTCCTATATGTTTGGAAATCCTTTTAAAACTACTCCTCCAATGACACGGAGGGAACCAGAAATACACAAAAGTATTTTAATTGACCTGAGCTACAAGAAAGGTTTTTATAAATGTACTGTACAGGAAACAGAAAACAATAGAATCTGAAGCACTCTCAGTATTTTTTCAGATTCGTCATACACAGATTCCAAAGATTAGTTGCCACATGCTAAGTTACCATTGCCTAAATAAAAACGTATTTTTACATTTAGTATTATTACTTTTCACTCCAAACAAGTTTCTTTGCAGACTATAGAAAAAATAATGACATTTTGATGTTTCTGATTAATTTTTATGAACTCAGGGAAGATGTGAAATTGTATTGTCACACAAACTGTGTAGTCATAATAGATGTGAAGTAGACTAATGTGGAAATTAGTGAAAAATCGATCCGAAGATATGAATGATGAACTAAAAACCTAAAGAGTAGCACTTGTTAAAGCTATTGTAAGAATGAACAAAATATCACTTATATATTACATCTGATAATATTGTATGTTTTCATTTCTTATTATTTTTGCCAGTCAACAAAAGAATTTATAAATTATTTCTAATAAAACAAATACTGTTATAAACACTCATAAACGTGATAGTCAACAAAATAATTTATAAAATAGTTCTAATAAAATAAATACTATTAGAATATTATAAACACTCATAATAGGTAAAATTTTGTTTGCCGTCATATTATTTCAGGAGAGCACATTTGCCAGTAAGCTGATGATACCCCGGTCATTCAGTATTTTCAGTGAGTTCTTCAGTTGAAGTTGGGTTGTTTGTTTTCAGCAAATCCAAAAGCTCCATGTCTTAATCATTATTTGTGGGCCTCAAGCGTAAGTCTATGGCAAATAAGGAACGTGTTAAGTTCCTTAAACTACATGTAGATTTAACTCTTAGTTCAGAGGCACATGTTCCATACCTAGACAGAAAACTTAGCCTATTATATTTAGACTAAGGTACATGTTGTACTTTGAAAGGCTCAAAAACTCTCTACTTTGCATATGTGAATAGAATTATTTTTTTGGAAAAATCAGGGTATTTTAGAGAAAAGGGAATCCTTACAGCCACTTCTCTATATTTTGAAGGCCCAGTTATCGATGTAACAAAAACACTGAGATTTATTTAAACAAACTGCAATATGTATTCTGATACCATGGCTATTAAACTTAAACTTGAAACCAAAATACACTAGAAATTACTGGTCATAAATCGACTTCTTTTCAGACAGGCCCACATTATAGGTGTATTTGAGCATTCCAGCTTCTGCCAGTATGAAAGCCAGTAAGAAATATAATGTTTGTACTAATATTTAAAAACAAAACTCACTGAATAGAATTGAAGGCAGATTGAGTTGCATATGTCCCATCTGATGTAACCAATGTAGTAACTATGGGGCCATTGCTTGATGCTTCTGATTTACTTTCATCAACATCTCCTTGATTAAGGCGATTTTCTGAAGCTACAAGAGAACCTTCTCCTAAAGTTTGTGTCACCTGAAAAACTTTTTGTACAAAAACTGCATCTAAAATGCTATAAAATAAAATTTACCTCTTTTATAACTGCTTCGATATCAGGGGCAGAAGTAGCATATTCACCCAAAATCCATAAAGCTGCTCTATGAATTTTAACAGATTTTATGTCTTTAAATGACTCGAGAAGTTTCTAAAAATTACCAAAAAAATGATTGTGATATAAGATAGTAATTTATTTACTAATGAAAGCACCGCAAAAAATACAAAATAGAAATGTTGTTGTTGCGTACCTTTATTATTATTAATTTTATTCCATTTAGATTTTAAATAAATAAAATGACTATAAATAGATACCAGATTCACTTAACATGATATTCCAATTCGAATTTGTCAATGCCTATATGGATGAGGCTCAGTGTTTTAGATAAACAAAAGCTATGGCAAATATAAAACATTCTTTAAAAAAGAAAACATTAACTCTCCATAAAAAAATGTGTCTTTGTAAATCACAAAACTGTTGCACTTACTTCAATAATCAATGGTCTCAGATTCTCAAATTTTTGTATTGCTTCTCTTATAAACACTAACACATCTGCCGCAGCCAATTCATTAGTGTCTGAAAGAAATTCTACTAAGACTGGAATGACAGTAGCCGCAACATCTGGAAACTTAATGCAGCACGAATGTAAAGTTCTAACTAGAAGTTGCCTATATTTCCCAGTATCTTCATGTTCGGAATCTGTGTAAAAATAACATTCATTTACGTATAATTATGGTTATGTGATATTTTTAAAGTATCAAATTACCCAAAGTTTTTGAAACTTCTTTCTTCAAAAAAAGTACCATTTCTTCAATATTTCGAGAATTTACTAATTCCATTGCTAAATTTAGTGTTTTCCTTCTGACTTCCAGATCGGGACTTGTCAGAACTCTCAATATGTCCATAACAAGATCCTAGAAATATCAAGAATAATAATAAATAAAACAAGAAATTGTTATCTCCATATTTGGCTAGAATATATAATACAAGACAAAATTTAGTAAAAATGATGAGTTTATATATTACCTATTAATCAACAAAAAATTAATAAAAAACTTTTAAGTGTCATTTATTTTTAATACATTTTTGGACAAAACTGAAATGTTTTACTGATTTTTATTGTTATTATTATTATTATGATTTTTAAAGTTTTAGAAAACGAACTATAAATAAGCCAAAAGAAGAAGGGTGGCCACTGACATTTTTTATTACTGTGGGTCAATCCAGTCTTCATAATTTCTTAAACAAATTAAAAAATATGAAAAGAGATATTTAGAGTTTTTTTTTGCTTTAGCAAAATAAAATAAATGGATTAATCAATCATTTAGGAATGTTATTCACAATAATATGTATTACACACGTCAAATAATTTAGAAAACAATATAAAGCTAATAAGTGTAAAATGCTAAAAACTAATAAAACCTTAGCTTAACAATATAAACATATAGATTAAAAATTAAAAACATACATACTAAATAAACACTTGAAAACAAACTAAAATAGTAATAAACGTTAATTTATTTTACATAGTATTAGAATCGCATTTTAAAAAAAAATTCCTTCTTGTGCAGAAAGTACTTTTTATTAAAAACCCAGTTAATAAATCTTTAAACGATGGATTTCTGGGTAACGCCTTAATAACATCATTGGGTTAAAAAATTAAATAACATAGTGTTGATATTTTGATTTTAAAAAAATTGCATTATTTGTGGCATTGCCACCGACCTATACAAGTGAACTGATAGTATTTATGAAGTATAGCGGCGAAATGTGACAAACCATGGGAAAAACGCGTGGGTAGACAATCTTCTCAGTCGTATTTTCAAAGTTCTTGCTAGCTTTGAGCGTACGCAAGGCAACATTTTGCCAGCTGTTTAAGGATAAGAAGCATCATCAGAACCGCACCAGTACACTGTGTCAGTTCCACAGATAAACAACCAATCAGATACCACACTCATAAATGTGTTTAAAAGAACCCCATTAGCTGGGTGGAGAACTCACAGATGTACTTGAAATATTTTTTATTTTTTCTGAGCAGGAACTTATTAAAATATTTTCTGAGTAACATTTAACCAAGTTAATTATATTTATATTGAAAAAGTAGTGTATATAGTAGTTATGTATGTATAGGTGTGGTATTTAATATTATTGTTCGTTCAGTTATATCACTGAACTTGAAAACATTGTGTTTAGTATCATGTAGAAAGGAGTTTAGCCCATGTTATATTTATTTCACTTCTACCATTGGTGTGTGTGGGTGTGAAAAACGTAAATATTATATACTATTATACTCTCACATCACAAAAGAGAATGAAATATTATGGTTCTCATTTTCAGAGTTTTTATAGTCCGCAAATTCAATTTTTTTATTCACTTATATTTTTTGTAATATCAATAACTAAGTAAGAGGATGGTTTTTTGGTACCATATTGATGTGGAAGTATAGAGATTCCATAGGTGGCAGTTTTTTTTAGTGCGAAGTTCCGGTTTCAAAACAAATTTAATGAGCAGCACACAAAATAAACATTTATACATAATGTTTGTTATAGTAGAAATTTTTCGGATATGCAGCGACGTCATTTTTTGCATCTTCCCAGCTAGCACTAAAGTAGCTATTAAGTGTTTCCACTACTACATTTTAAGAGTTTTTACGTATTTATTACTAATAATCTTACTATATATCAATAAACACTTATAGTATTAATAGTAATTATTTAAAGTTACTATTTCTGATCTGTTGTAAATATACTCCTATAACGTATTACTATCAAGTAAAACGAGTCGTTGCAGAGTAGAAAAGGTTATAGTCAAATGTGTTTGTAATTATAAAGTGTGTGTGATTAATTTGTAAATGACTATGACTGTAAATGTCTTAAGTTTAATCCAAGAAGAGTTATTACATATGGCACATTATTATATTTTGGTTTTATTTTCCTGTAAAGGGCAATATTGTTTCACGTCTTAGTGTATGTTTTACTTCATTCGGCACCTAAATTTGAGGTACAAGCTCTCAAAGATTAGCATAAAAGAAACTTTATTTTGTAGGCCTTCTTCAGTACATATTACATTACTAAATTCACCTGGCAGACAACTCTCATTAATCGCTTGCACAAATATTGTTATTTGTTAATAATATAAATGAAAAAGTAGATTTGCACTAGATAGTTCGAATAGATTATTAAAGTAAAACCTTAACATAACCCTACATTTACAACAGACGCTGACAGAGGTTGTCAATGTAAAGGCGAGATATTTAAATTTCGAATTTTTTTCTGGAGCATATTACTCCTTGTAGACTGAAATTAATAATACTTTCATTAATTAACCTTTTATCTAATTCAGTTTTCTTATATTAATGTGTTAAAGTAGACTAATTTAGTTATATTTGAGAAAAACTAACGATAATATGTGTTCGCCCATTTAAACCTTTAGAAAAAGAAGTAGCTTTCGTCATTCATCCACATTCTATAGAAAATTAGAAATATCACAACCTGATTGTCATACCTAAACAAAACCTAAAACGGTATTTTAAGGAAACGAAAAATAAATCTAAACAAAGGGTTATGGTTATGACAGAATTATAGAATGACTCAAGTACCGCAACTCTCCGCATGCTACGACGCTACGCGCACCACGAATTAAATTTTAAAGAACCGGCGGAATGTTCGTAAATCGTAACCGCTTGGTAATAATATATAATATCGAATTAATGGGAACTTTGTAGATAACTAGTAGACTTCAAAGTAATTGGGTATAAGTGACAGTTGCGTATTTAAAGAATCCAAAACTATAAAAGCGTATAAAGGCAGTCATAGATACTTGATGTTAAGTAATTTTCTCAGTAAAGTAGTGCAGCTAACTTAAAACTAAAAATCCAATAGAACGCCATTATTCATTTTCATCTCCCCTATAAATATTTAGCTATGACGTTTATTTTTGTGAGTATAACGATTAAAAATGCATACATATTAAAAGATATATAATGATAATTACTATTTAAACCAAAGTCCAAAATTACATTTTTGAGACTTAATTGGCCAATATATTTGACCAAAATTTAATGAAAATTAAGGAATTTTAAAAGCGCGTAATTTTTTTACGACTATCATCAGCATATTCACCAGAGAAATTACCTGCGTTTTAATTTTAGGTCCTTAGCATAGCTAGAAAACTAAGTGAAACGCATGTATTCTACCTAAAGAACCAATAACGTATCCAAAATCACATTTGCCATTTTCGAAGCGTCCGAAAGGTTATATCTGGGCGGTCGTTGGTCGTTATTTATATTTTCCAGATGGTGCTGTGGTTGCGCTTGATTTTTTGTGATTTTTGATTTGTCGATGATTGTCTTCCATACCGTTGATACTTTTAATGATTCATCCCTTTTATTCAAATCAACTTGCTTGTCGATTTCTATGGCTTCTCGGATTATTCTGGTCTTATAATGTTCTATATTGGCAATCTTCCTACTCCCATCGAAATTTACTTTGTGGCCCGTTTCCTGATGATATAGGAATAGAGCTGAAGTTGTTTGTATGTTTCTGATGCTCAGTTTATGCTCTTCCACTCTTGCTGATATTCGCCTGTTAGTTTGCTCCACGTACATCTTTTCACAGTCATGGCACGGAATACTGTATACGCCGTGGTTTTCCAGTTTGATTTTATCTTTTGGGATTCCAAGTAGTGTACCTATACTTGTTTGTGGCTTGTGTGTTATTTGTATGTTGTCTTTCCTAAGAATTCTTCCGATTCTGTCTGTTGTGCCTTGTACATATGGCAAGACTACTTGTTGCTTCCCCTATTCTTAATTTTTGTTGTTCGTTGTCCAGGAAACCTGTGCATTAATAGCTTTCTGTATAGTGCGATGTGTGTAGCCACTGTTCGCTAAAGCACTCGATATTATGACTTAATATAATATTTATTTATTTATTTATCAATAAACGGGTATAAATATTAATAAAGATGGTTTTTTTAACAATACAATATTTAGAATTAGTTGAAAATGGACTGTACAATGCAATAAGCATCCTTTCAATATAAAATTATAGTGAATGTGTTAACCTTTTTTGAAGGTGACTAGGCAGCCTCCAAAGGGATTTATATTCGGATGGTGATTCAGAAAACTCAATGATCTATTCGGCGGATTATATATACCGTAATTAGTTGAATGGTACCTAATTTTAAAGGTATCATTATTCCTCAAAAGGTGATCAAAAACTCTCAAATAAATCTGTTCTAGTAACTCTGTAGAATCGATAGTACTATTAATCAATCTGAAGACAAAGCAGATGTCGTTAATTTTTCTTCAATCTGCTAGAGTATATATATATATATATATATATATATATATATATATATATATATATATATATATATATATATATATATATATTATATAAATTATATTGGTACAGCGATTAAAAGTTGTTCAATACATTTGATTGCTGATGATACGTTAATATATTTTTTTTCAAAAGACTTAAATCACTTAATAGAAGTAATTAATATAGAATTGAATCAGCTAGAAATATGGTTAGGTCAAAATTCACTCAAGCTTAATACACAGAAAACCAAATTTATGCTAATAGGTAACAATAAGATACAAAAAGACTTTCAGCAGGAAAATTTAAAAGTTGAAATAGATTCTTGGGAGATTGAGGTGGTAGAGAGGATAAAGTATCTTGGCTTTGTAATTGACTGTTTATACATAATTGAAAAAATGGCAGACAATATTAATTTTCTATCAAGAATTTCTACATTTCTGTCTCAATGGGCAAAAATTACTGTTTATAATACCTTTGTCTTACCTCATCTAGTGTTCAGTTCATCAATTCTTTTTTTAGCAAACAAGAATGAGATCAGTAGGCTTCAAAAATTACAAAATAGAGCTATGCGTATAATATTACAAGAAAAAAGAGACACACCTATAAAGCAAATGTTAGGAAAGTTAATTGGCTCCCTGTTGAAAAGTTTTTGAAATATCAGACCATGGTACTTGTATACAAAATTAAAAATAGAATGACGCCTGAATATTTAACGGAACGATTATTCACTAACGAAATGGTTCATTCATATCCAACTAGACATAAAGAAAACTTTTATATCACTAAAAAAAACAAAAAAAGTTCTGAAAACTCCCTTTACCATAAAGGTTTACTTGGTTTTAATTCCCTACCTGTAGATATTAGAAATATAAGTAGCTTGAATACATTTAAACACAGGTTAAAGGAGCATTTGAAGGGAGAGTGATACATGAAGCAAAATAAAATAGTTAATTTTAATGAGATGTAATATTTAGCATTGTTTTCTTTTGAATAGGTTTGTAGGATATACATGTTTTTAAACTTTGACGTATTCATAATGTTGACTATATATTGTAATTTTACAGATTTTGTTTGTTTTTAAAAGAGTGTACTGTTCTGTTTTAATAAATTTTATTCTATTGAATCGATGTATCGTTATTTTAATTTTAATTTTTATATTTGACATATTTAATAATTTTGTTTACATTTAATTTAATGGATATGCCTTACAATTGTTTGTTTATACATACTTGTATTATTAGCCAGGTGCTAAATAAAGAATTATTATTATTTATATATATATATATATATATATATATATATATATATATATATATATATATATATTTATGGACCAAACGACTTATAGCTGACCTAAGAATATGGTATCGTAGAGGGCATGGGGAGATGACGAATGCACTAACACAGCTCATATGTAGCCACAGCTGCTTTGCAGCCTATTTCTATAGGTTCAAGTTGAACAGATCACCATCATGCCAGTATTGTGATGAGGAGCGAGATGATGCAAATCATACCTTCTTTGTGTGTCCTCGGTGACATTATGAAAGAAGAAAAGCAGAAACAAAAGCCAACGAATACTTAACCCCGGGATAATGTGGTACCGATAATGCTGAAGTCAGAGGAAATGTGGCATATAATAACAACCATGGCATCGAACATTGTAACCCCAGAAAGAGAAGGATGAAAAAAGAAGACTTACAGTACATAACTGAGCTAAGTGATGTGTAATATAAAACGCAAAGATTATAAAAACCAGAGTATTTTGACACCAACGCATAGTAAACTTTAAAACTAAACACCGCAAGAATGCTGAAGTAATACCCCAGGGTGGTTCCAACATTCCTTGCTAGACGTGTGGGGGTGGGAATTTTTTTAGCTGGTAGGCGTTGCTTAGAGGAAACGAATCCGCACACACGGCCACACAAGATGGTACAAAGCCGGAATGTCTTTTGAAGATTTTTTTTACCCCCAAAAAAAAAAAAGAAAAAAAAAATATATATAAATATATATATAAATATATATATATATATATATATATATATATATATATATATATATTAATATATATATATATATATATATATATATTAATATATATTAATATATATATATATATATATATATATATATATATATATATATTATATATATATATATATATGTTACACTTTTATTTCAAAAATTCACTTTTTAAAAAATATTATTTATTCACTTAAAAAATACTTTGTATAATTGTAAAACTTAAACCGTATAATTTGAAACTTAAACTGACATAATAACAGTATCTGATATGAACTAACTAATATTTACAATTGGTGCTTAATTTATATGTTTTGAAATGATGAGGCAGCACCTTCAAGCTGTGAGAACTGCAACTCGAAAATACTGCTTGCAATGCATTCCTTGAAATGTTGAAATCGCCATATCCGTTCCCATGCGACTGAAGGTCAATGAATGCACGTGGCTATAACGGATATAACAACTCCCCCTTTTAGTCAAAAGTTAATACAATGTTTTAACTTTTGTAAAATCACTTAAAGTTCGTCTTCGTCTTCTTCTTCGGCTTGGGGATGGATAGCTGGCCGTCTTCTCGCAAGAATACTGCTTAGTCTGCTCTTGACTGTCTTTCGCTGCAGTGGTCTGGGCGGAGGTGGTGAACCATCATCTAGTGGAGCCATGGTGATGCTGGGTAGTCTCTTACGACGACACTTACATAGTATGTACAGGACGAGTAGGCTGGCTAGAAGTACTATTGTGATGATTGTGAACCAAGACAAGTGTTTGTAGACAAAAGGTTGGTTTATTAGTTTGTCCAGTTCTTCTGAATATTGGTCTAGTTTGTGCTGAGCAATATTGAGATCTTCTACATCTATCTTGTTCAGTTTTAGAGGTTTGAGGTCTGGGATATGAAGCTTCGACGAGATATGTTGGCAGCACTTGTATGGGATCAAAACTGGGTGGCTTTTGTAAGTAACGTTTTGATACTTGTCGATGATTGCCTTGGCGTGAACGCGTGTGCTCCCTATAAAGGCGTTACAATACGGTTGAAGTTTAAGGAGGGAATTGACATTGATAATGTTCGTCTTGACTTCTCTTCCTTCACATTTGATAGTAACTGGTAATGGATCTGACACAGTAATCAACCAAAAGTTTAGGTCAATACCTTTGACGTTGTATCCTTTTGCCAGAAGAATTGATACTTGACATGTCTTAGGTAACTGGTTTGGTCCTCTAAGGAGCTGAGCTTCACAAATCGCTTCGCTGTCTATTGGGTAGGGTAGAACATCTGAACAGATCTTTTGGTTTCGTCCTATTGATTTACAGCCTTCTAGGTTTTGAAAAGAAACGTATAACATTGAATCATCGTCCCGCGCTATATATTTTTGTGTTGTAGGAATTATATGGTGAAATTCTGTTCGATTATCCAACACAGGTATTGGATAAAGGTGATATAAGGTATAGCTTTCAGGATTTACTAAAGGTATTTTTAAAATAAACAATAGTTTAGTGTCTGATTGATATGCCTCAAGTTCGATATCTCAACGTATTGTGCGAGTGTTGAAGAGTACACAGGTAGAGGTAGATTATTTTTTCTAAGAGATTGTGAAATTTCTTGAAGGGAACTAATCAGATCTCCTGGGGTTATTATTGAGCTATGTAAAATATTTAGTCTAGCGAATGATATAGCATTTAGAGCGTCGTTAAGAAAGTTTTCTAGAAAGGAGTAACTCTCCATTAATGATTCACATAAGTCTAATGTTCTTATTTGAGCATCGTAAAATGCAAGGTCATCAGATATGTCTATTATCGATTTATGGATTTCGATTATGTCTCGGTTAAATGTTTCTTCGTCTATTTGAAGTTTTTGTATTGATGCGTTAAAAGTTTTTATGACTGAAGTAGTAACCGATATCTGATTTTTAAGGAGGTTCTCGATATGTCTTTCGTCTTGGTTGACTTTATCAATGCATTCATTGAAATATTCACCGTCTGAGGCATCGAGGTTTCCAGTTATGGATTTCCAGACCGTGCCAATTCCGTTAAATATTCCGCGCCTCTCCCTGTGACTATATTTTTTCGTATCTGCGATTATTTCTTTATATTTTAAATTGACAGAATCGGATATTTGATTAAGCAGGCTAACGTGTGTTTGTATTTCGGATCTGAAAGATATCATTCTAGGCGAGTCAACGTTTATGAAGCCGTCTAGTAATCCTTCTAGGATTTTATCGTTATTCACGATAGCTTCTTTTATGTAAGAAAGATCTTTATACACGAGGAGTGTCCATTTGTCGTTTGACACTTTGACAGAACCTTCTTCATGGAAGAATATTCCGAGTGTGTTGTTGATAGGTGTTATGGAAAATTGGGACAGGCCTACCGAGAGCAGCCCGAGGAATCTGCAAAGAAGAATATTCTTATTCAAAATAGGGTTTTAACCTATCGAAGTTGACTTTAGATGACTGATTTGTCCGAGGATTAAGAAGGATGGCGGAATTTTGAAACACTTGTGTAATTTCAAAAGGACCATTAAATTTGTTTTCGGATTTTGATTTTATTTGTGACTCTTTGACGTATACCTTATCGCCAACTTTGTATTCGGGGATAGGAGATACGTGTTCGTCAAACCTGACTTTTGCTTTTTCTTTTTGTCTTTCTGTTTTTGCCCTAGCGATTTTGTAATAATATTCCATGCGGTTATTAAGATCTCGTATGTATTTCGATATTAATTTTTCCTGATTGTATAATGTTTCAGGTGGCCTACTTGACGTGTGACCGAAAATGAGTTCAAACGGAGTAAACCCGTGTGTTTTATTTTTAGTATTATTATAACAGATTACTGCATAGGGTAATACATTAAACGGATGTTCTGTAGGGTTTTCTGCTACGTTCGCTCTAATCATTTCTGATAGGGTTGCATGGAACCTTTCGATGGACCCATTAGACTGGGGATGATTTACACTAGAGAATGTTAGTTTTGTGTTAAACAATTCACAAAGGTCTTTAACTAACGAGTTATCAAATTCACGCCCATAGTCACAATGTATTCTTAGGGGTGTTCCATAATGCTGGAAAAATACTAATAGGGTATTTACAATCGTTGACGCTTTTTTGTCGTCTAGTGGGTAGGCTTGCGTGAACTTCGTAAGTTCGTCTCGAACTGTGAGTGCGTAATATCTGGTTGGATATTCGAAGATATCAATGTTTACTCTTTCAAACGGGGTTTTTGGGGTTTCCGTTATAACGAGTGGTGTACTTAAATTTTTCCGACATATTTTCACCTTCTGACATATTTCGCAGGCTTTAATTAATTTTTCAACATCTTTTGTTAAGTTCGGCCAATTATACTTTTCTCTTATGCGCCTGACTGTCTCGTTTATTCCCCGATGCAAATTGGTTTTGCCTGAATGGTAGTGTTCTAGAATTTGGGGAATTTCGTCAGCGTCTGGGGATCTTACAACGTTTTGACAGATTTTAAGTTTTATTTCTTTATCGGCAAAGATAAATGAGAACATTTCGAGAATGGGCAGTGCTAAATTATTTTCTACATAAAATGTTTTAGAGGGATCGAATTCATTTTGGGCCTTAAATAGAACATAGAACAGGTGTTGGGCTACAATTTCCGGGTCGAATGGTATTGGGATAATAAAGTATTTTCTATCTTTTACAGTTTTGCTAGAGGCAATGTTAACGCTCATGTTTTCAAAATGAATGTTTTCTTCGAAGATATCCTCGATTATTTTGTAATGCATTTCCTCTAGTTTGTTTTGCCAGAAAAAGGTAATAATTAATTTATGCGATTTATCTAAAAGCTGCGAATTTGAGAATTCGACTTTGGAATAGTCAATTATTGATCTCGTTTGGTAGAGATCTACAAATTTGTTATATTCTTGTGTGATGTGTTCGTCGTCTATTTCGACGGCATTTGGGTCTGGTTGACTTTGGTCGTCATTTTCGCTATCATTTTCGTTAGCGGCAAAAATGGCACATTTTGATTGGAAATTTGCGCATTTTTGGAAGTAATTAATCTTTATTCGGGATAGGGCGTCTGCATTTTTGTTTATCTTTCCGGGCTTATGTTCGATTTTATAGTTGTACTCTTCTAATTTTAGACGCCAGCGAGCAAGCCTACTACCAGGGTCCTTAATCGAAAAGAGCCAGGTTAATGGCCGGTGGTCCGTAATAAGTGTAAACTTTCGTCCAAAAAGATAAGGGCGGAAATGTTTTACGGCCCATACAATTGCCAGTAGCTCCCTTTCTATGGTGGAGTATTTAGTTTCTGCGCTACAAAGTGTTCTAGATGCGAAAGCTATTGGTAGATCTTTTCCGACTGGCCCTTGTGACAGCACAGCGCCTATTGCGAATGCGCTTGCGTCTGTAGTCAGGAGGAAGGTTTCCTCAAAATTAGGGTAGATGAGAATGGGGTCTGTAATTAGGGCTTTCTTTAGTTCTTCGAATGACTTTTTGCATTCAGAATCAAAGAGAAATGGGACGTCCTTTTTTAGGAGTTGGGTTAAAGGCTTGGACACTTTTGCTGAAAATGCTGTTTTAGGTATGTCATCGGGAGTGATCTCAATTTGATGAAAGCCGGACGCGAGATCAAGCGTCGAGAAATATTGACATTTACCAAGTTGGTCCAATAAATCTGAAATATTTGGCAAAGGGTATTTATCGTCAATACTAAGATCATTCAGCTTTCTGTAGTCTATAACTACACGCCACTTTTGTTTCCCGGATGCATCGAGTTTTTTGGGTACCACCCACACCGGTGAAGACCACGGTGAGATAGAGGGCCGGATAATTCCTTGTTCTAACATTTTTCCTATTTGTGTTTTCACCTCCTCTTTGTGTATCTGAGGATACCTATAAGATTTCGTGAATACAGGCTTTGCGTTGTTAGTCTCTATTACATGTTTGATTTCATTGGTGAACGTTAGCTTATCACCCTCGATATAAAATATGTCAGAGTATTCTAAACAGAGGTTTGTGATCATCTCCTTTTTTCGGAGTTAAGATGTTCCGTTCTTAGCTCATTTCGGATTATTTGTACTCTATCAATTTGGTCGGACGCATAATCATCTTGAGTATTTAAGTTTAGTATGACGTCGCTTGACGTGAATGGCTCTATAGAAGATCGGAAAAATCTATGGATTTCGGGATGGCGTTTGCGTTTAAAATAGAAGTCATAAATTCGCCGTTTTCGTTAACATATACAATCGCACTAGGTAGGCGAACCTTTTCTTTTTCCTGAGCCGTTAACAGGGCGTCAGTATTTTTTAGATTACAGGTTAATTTGAATATTTTCTCTGTGCGGGCATCGATAGAAATTTTATTGTGTATCTCATTTTTATTGACATTATTTGGGGTTGTAATAGCACCGACTTTGTGCAATGGAATCGTTTTAAAATTGGTTATTAATTTTTTTGATTTAAGATCGATTATGCATTATAATGCTCAAGAAAATCAAGTCCTAAGATGCCATCAAAATCGATATCTAGATTATAAATATACACTTTATGTGGGTTACCTATCTCAAAAGGGACAAGGGTGGATTCAAATATAGACAATTTTTAATTTGTTATGCCCTGAATAGTAACGTTTTCTGCTGTCCTATGGGGAAATCTCTTGACGGTGTTTTCTTTAAAAATAGATATCCCGCTCCGGTGTCGATTAAAAGTTTGAAGGTATTTGAAGCATCGTTAATATAGTACAGGTTCTTTGGATTAACAGTAAGAAATGGGTTCAAAGGAACGCTTGTTCCGGAAAGTTCACATTGGGGTCGAAATCGTCTAAATTCATTGTCTGAATCTGACTCTGTAGTTCCAACATCGGGTCGATCGATTTGGTAATGCTGTCCGGAGGGTGGTTCTTGTAAAGGGGAGACGGAAAATTTTGAAATTCTGAGCTGTCAAATTCTTCAGAATGACTTGTAAAAGTTTGGTCGTTTTGAAACAGTATTCTTGGTTTTCGAAATTACTATCATCTTGAGAATACTCGTAATATTGGGGTTCTTCGTAATATGGGTTATCAGAATTTACGTGGTGAGCTCTCTGTTGGTTTGGGTAAAAATTCGAGTTTCTCTGCATGATAGGAGGACGGGATGCAGCTTGGTTTTGTTGGGCAGCTGCAGGAGGTCTATATTGGGATGAAAATGTGTTGGGTCTGTTTTGCTGAGAAAAATGAGGTTGGCTGGAAGAAGGAAACTGTCTTTGGTAGTTTACGTTACCACTATTTTGGGAATAACCAGGTTGGGACATTGGTTGTGTACGGCATTCTGGAGCTATGTGTCCGGTGCGTCCACATTTATGACATTTTATAATTTGTGGTAAAGGTTTCCTAATCGGTTGAGAAGGTTTCGGAGAATTTGGTTTGTTTATTTTTTGGTTTTCAAAATAGGAGAGCTGTAATTCTCTTCTAATGCGGGAGTGGGCCTCTAAGAGGTCTCCCGGGTTTCCTGCACGAAGTGATTTGGCCTGACGGGTTCTAGTCCAGTTAAAAGCGTATTTAAACTCATTGTTTCAATCAATCTGCTTTGTGCAGCTTTTTGATCATTAGTGAGGTTAGAAGCTTTTTGAATACTAAAGCATTTTTGCATTTAAAACTTGTAACCGATTATAAAATGTAAGGGCGGACTCGCCGGGAACTTGACGGAGTCTTTGAAGATCCTGTATAAGAGACGATAAGTCCCTTGAGTCGCCAAATGGAGATTTAAAAGTTGTTTAATTTCGGTATATGTTCCTGGATTTCTTGAATTTACTAATTGTGCGGCTCTTCCTTTAAGTTTATTTTTTATGTGAATCGTTAACAAGAGTCTTTGATCCGCTGTTGCCATTTTATAGGCACAATCGCACGCGTTTAAAAAGGTACCTAAGGAGATTTGATCGCCTTCAAATTCAGGCACTATAGAAATATTTCGGATAGCCTGTAAGGCTCGATTTCTGCTTCAGCACTTTGTGTTGTTTGCTGTGCAGCTGGTTGGATTTGTTGAGAACGTGTTTCGGGCATTTTGTTAATTGCTTTAAATTTTTATAAGAATACAAATTAAAATTCTTTTTGAAAATAAAAACACAAAATATCAGGCTATTTTTCAAATTACAAAATTGGTAAATAAAGGTTTAGCTTTTCTTCAAATTCAGGGTAGAATATACGAAAATTAAAATCAGGGTAGAAAATTACGTATAGACAATCGAACAGTAAAATAAAATAAAATACAACACTTAAAACGGGATAATTCAATGTCACTTACGTAAACAGGAGCATTGGTCGTCTTGTTCTCTTAGGACTGCCAGGGGTTTCACCAGGTGTTCCTTCCGCAGCTATCTTTGAGTGAGGACGCCTTGATATGGTTCTTTTCTTCGTTAAGGGATTTGCGATCCGCCGTCAACAGTTAGGTCTTCCTTGCTCTGCCGACGTTAGACGAATCCTACCGACTGCGCCAATTTGTTACACTTTTATTTCAAAAATTCACTTTTTAAAAAATATTATTTATTCACTTAAAAATACTTTGTATAATTGTAAAACTTAAACCGTATAATTTGAAACTTAAACTGACATAATAACAGTATCTGATATGAACTAACTAATATTTACAATTGGTGCTTAATTTATATGTTTTGAAATGATGAGGCAGCACCTTCAAGCTGTGAGAACTGCAACTCGAAAATACTGCTTGCAATGCATTCCTTGAAATGTTGAAATCGCCATATCCGTTCCCATGCGACTGAAGGTCAATGAATACACGTGGCTATAACGGATATAACATATATATATATATATATATATATATATATATATATATATATAATACATTGCTTTTTTTCCTGCATCTTAGAATCCATCATCATATCACAAATACCTAGAATCATGAGTTAACTACCTATGTAGCTGCATTGAAAATAATTTTGTATTATGAGAAAAAAAAAATCAAAAACAAAAACCACAGTAAGATAAAAATACTCATTTCACATATGTAGTCACAGTTTCTAGAATTACAGATTAAAATACATATATTATAGATCAAAATACCTGCATGTTTAGTATGGCAAAAATAATAGTCATAGAGAGAAAAATTCATTATATTATTTCATTTTTGTCAGAAGCAAAGTATTGTGTAAAAAACTTTTTTACATAAGAATTTTCTTAATAAATTTTTTAATTTTTGTTTAGGAAGTGTACGTACCTTTCCTAGTACTTCATTAAATATTTTTTAATTGAGAATTCAACATTTTTTTGTAAATATGTGAAGTTGTATTTATCAGGAAGAAGGTAGTCATGGATTTCCCATTATATTGCATTGGAGATAGACGTACATCAGTGAGATAAGGAAATATTGCCAAGAAGGTGGAAATATTATTTATATTGATGAAACTTGGGTGTATAATGACTTGACCTTTAAGAAGCGCTGGCAGAGTGAAAATGTTTTTTCTGCTGGGATATTGGTGCCTCTCATTAAAGTTACTAAAAAGATTTCCATTATTTGAAACAAATACAGTCCAAGATATACATGATATACATACTAGTAAGAGTTAAAATATTATTTTCAATAAATACTATTTTACAACTATCCTGCAGTCTTAATTCAAAAATAGAACGAAGACATCTTTTTTGCAAAACAGAGATTCTAGAAACATCAACTGAATTTTCGCAAAAGATAAGGTCATGTCTAATACTTGATTGAATACATACATGATGGGCAGATAGAGCAGCATCCTGACCAACCCTCTCAGCCACAATTTTTAAGACATAACAGTACTTAGAAGCTTTTAAGGCCACACCCTCAATGTGTACCCTCCAGTCCAGTCTTCTGTCTATTTCAACTCCCAGAAAAGATATGTTTTCCTTTGATATTAACTGTTCATTACCGTACAAAATATTGAAATCATTACCTACTCTGTTTCTAAAAGTCTTTCAGTTAAGGGTCATATGGGGATGAACTGGCAACATTTTGATAAAAATACAATATGGCGGAGCAAAATGACGGCCTAATGAAATGTGTAAAAAGCTACTACTAAAAAACTGTTTAGCTATTTTATCTGAAATGTGGCAAAAAAATCGAGTATAATTAATGAAATATTTAAAAATCAGCCTGAAAAACTACTTATTAAATTGATTTGAAATGTTTTGCAAGAGTTAAGTGTAATAGAAAGATAAACGGGTAGAATTGTGGTACGAATCCAGTAAAATGGTAACATACAGGTATAAATCCAAGATGTTAGAAGAAAATCACGGCTTAATAAAATATTTAAAAAAAACTTAAATTAAACCCAAAAAAGCGGAAGTAATAATGTTAATAAAAATATTTTAAAATACAGTGTATATTGGTTACTAAATGAATATGGGCGAAACTAAATTGGGTCACACTTCCATATTCCTTGTAAAAGGAATCATAACCAGGGAAAGAATTTAAAGTAAAGGAAATTTACCGATTTTTTTAAATTTTCAAGTGAAATACCATACTAACCATTTCCCTATGTCCATTTCTTCGTGAAACACTCTGTATATGTACAATCCCTTCAAACAATCTTATTAAGCGCCATTTTGTTCCATTATATATAATTTCTCACAATATTTTACGAGGTGCAACCTAAACCAGTAAATAAGATTTTAGTATTTTTGAAAACAATTATTTAGCTGCCATTTTGTTTCCCCATCTTTGATTCGTACCACAAATTTACTAGTTTATCACATGTATTGCTTGCACAAAATTTGAAATTGATCCAGTAAATAGTTCTTACAGGCTGATTTTTTGATTATTTTATTGGGCCGCTATTTTGTTTTGCTATCTTGGATTCATACCAAAATGTTACCAGTTCATTTCTATGTATCATTTGATTTTTATAGAAAATTTGTGGTAAATTGAAAATAAGTTTTTTAGTAATACGTCCAAACTATCACCCCATATAACCCTAAATTGTTCAAAATTTGAAATTAATTGGGTAAGTTGTTTTGTAGCTATTGCGCGAACCGACAGATAGACAGACAGACTGACAGAAGAGAAAAGATATGTTTTAATATCTAGGGAAGCCATTTTCTTCCGCTATCTTGAAATCGTACCACAATTTCACCAGTTTATCTATCGCTATATGTTAATTAAATATCGCACACCACTGGTCAGAAAACTCCGCCCGGCAGTGCAATTCTCCGATTTCAGACCCTGGCCCATTCACAATTCAATCCAAGGCATCTTTTATCTTCGTCTTCTCCACTGACAATAATTGATCGTTGAACGGGCCGGGGTTTTGAAAGCTGTTAATCACAGGTATCCTGAATACGTTGATGTCTCCCGATACCTATCAATATTATTTTTGGTATTTTATTTCAATTCCTGATGCATTAAGAAAAATATTTTGAACGGACCACATAACTAGAATAATTTTTTATCCGCATTCCTTTCACGGGTTCAGATGTGCCAGACTTTATTCAGCTTGACGTTTTCGTTGCGATAATTATCAGTTAGAAACAGAGAAGGAATGTATGGTAGACTATTAAAAACTAAATCAGGAACGTGCAAAACGTTTTGTTTTAATTGGAACCGTTTAGTTTACACTCTACAGCTGTTTAAAATTGAAAATCCCAGTTTTTAAATCTCAATGTCTCGAAAACAATTAAACTTAGGTCTCTGGATAATATATGAAGCAGACGTAGATTTTAGATAAAATTCAAATATGTAATAAAATATAGGGTGTGTCATATACGAAAAACTATTTAAGTAGTAGGTATATAAGTCATCCTATATGCTATCTATCTCTATCTCTAACCATTATTACTAAAACCGAGAACACACTACTGGGACATCTTGTATAAAAAATGTACCATTATCTAAAGTTAATCAAGTATTGGTCATGCTAAAACTTTTTACAAGAATATTTTTTGAGACTTTAAAAATACATCATATGTATTTCAAATACGACGCAAACTTTTTGAAATGCACTCACCAAAAAAACTTGGTTAAAATTTGAACCAACGTCCCTAAACATAAGTTTAAAGTTATAATAGCTTATATCGTTGAGTGAAGGAAAAAGGAACATGCGCAACCTTATAGGCGAATTCGTGGCAGTGCTGATTTCGTTCCACTTACATTTCAGCTGCTATACGGTGGAGCCGCTGTACGGCAAACGCATAAAACACCCATTCGCAGTCGTTCGGCTCTCGCTGTGATGACCGTCGGCTGCGGCGTTGATCGGGAAACGATGGGATTCGTGGAAGATCGTGCCGCGCAATATTATTATGGTTTATTGTTCACCCAACGTTATTATTTAATCCAACAAAAATTATATCGCTTTAGCCGTTAACAGGGTCGTAGCAATTATAGGTTTTGACAATAAGAAGAAACTTTGTGTTTTATGATTACAAAATAAAGGAGAGTATTTTAGATATACGATTAAATCTAAATTTTAATTTACAAATTATTGTTACTTACCTTTTTTAAGACAAAATTTACTGTTTACATTATTCTGAACTAGTAAATGTACAGGGTGTCCCAAAATTGAACGTTTTTCCAATGTTTCTAACAAATAAAGCCTGTTATCAGTGCTAATTTATGATGAGGATCGAAACATCGGATCAAAAATTAAATCACGTCATATTGTCGAGAAAAAAAATGGCAATAAGAATGAATTTTTAAATAACTTCCGAAGTAGAACAAAAAAGTGAAATATTTTTGAATTAGGTACTTCTTTTTTGATTCTAATTAAAGAGTTAGAGAGAAATAAATTTAACATTTGCATTAACACATTTATGGCTTCAAGATAACGTAGATAAATGAATTTTTGACTCGACGCGGGCTTTCCGTTCCTCGGCAATTATTATTAACTAGCATTGATGGTGTTGTTTTAGTCCGAAATATCGGAAAAATGTTAAGTGTGATACGCTGTTGGATTTAGAATTAAAGTTACTGTTTATAAAGAAGAACATAAAATTTTTGACTATTTAAAAAGCAAAGTTTATAATGAACGTTCGGGTATGAATCGTCGAATAGTAAACTTAAAACCGTAAAATTAAATAACATATTTTGGTAGAGGAAATATCTTCAATTTCAAAACGGCATTTGATTGAGCACAAAACTGGGCAACTTTGCCACAATTTAAACTTTTCTATATCTCGTATAGCTTCTACCAATGGTCACCCTAGAAATTGGAATACCCTGTACACCATGTGAGCGATTTTACAAACGTTTTTTCAAATTAAAAATATTGTTCATAAAAGATTTTATTTTTTTTACAACGATTTTATTTCAAAATTTCCAAACAAAACGTAATTTAGAAATAATATATACTCTAGAACTAGAACAGTAGGTAAATAAATATGTAATGTTTGCATTAAAAGGATAATGAACATTTAGAAAAAATGTGAAAATAAACTTACATTTAACTACTAAATAGGTACTATCCATAAATATTGAATACATACAATTTATGCAACTGGTGTTCTTTTTACTTCTCTCGTAAAAGGGAAGTATTGTGAGTCACTCTCCGAGATTTTTTCGGATCTTCACTAGAGTTAATAGATGACGAAAAACATGTTTTCGCAATTCCATCGGTCTGTCTGTCTGTCTACTCGCGGCATAGCTAAAAAACTACTTCTCCGATTGACTTCAAATTTTGGTCAAAAATTAAAGGTCATTTGAGGATGACCTGGAAACATTTTGGTAAATCCAATACGGCGAAACAAAACGGCCGCCCAGTGAATTATTAAAGAAATTAGTATTAAAAAACTGCTCATCCAATTTATTTTAAATTTTGCAAAAACATCAAGTATTATGTTGAAAATAAGCGGTGACATTTTGGTAGAAATCCCAGATGGCGGAACAAAATGCCTGCATAATAAAATATACAAAAATTCAGCCAGAAAAAACTACGTAATGGTTTGATTTCAAATTGTGTGCCATAACTAATTGTTGTATTGAGATCAACTAGTAAAATAGTGGTATTAATTCAAGATGGCAGAACAAAATGGCGGCCAAATAAAATGTTTGAAAAAATCACCCTCTCAGGTTTTGCACATCTTTACGTTTTAGCGTCGTTAGATGCCAAAAAATATGTTTTATCAATTCTGTCGTTCTGTCTGTCAGTTCGCGGCATAGCTTAAAGACTACTTACCCGATTTGCTTCAAATTTTCGTCAAAAATTAAGGGTCATATGGATATGACTTGGTAATATTTTGGTAAAAATCCAAAATGGCGAAACAAAATGGCGGCCTAGTGAAATGTTAAAAATATGATTTTGAAAAATCTGCTTATTCAATTTATTTCAAATTTAGCATAAACATCAAGTATTATGTTGAAATCAACTGATCAAATTTTGGTACGAAACCAAAATGGCGAAACAAATAGGCGTTAGTTAGTTAATGGATTGATTTCTAATTGTGTGCCGTAACTAATTGTGGTATAGGGCTCAACTAGTAAAATTGTGTTACTAATTCAAGATGGCGAAATAAAATTGCGGCCAAATAAATTTTTTGTAATCATGAAGAAGATCACCGTCTCAGGGTTTACATATCTTCACGTTTTAGTGTCTGTAAATGTCAAAAAACATGTTTTATGAATTCCGTCGGTCCGTCTGTCGATCTGTGTGTCAGTTCGCGACGTAGCCTAAATACTACTTACCCGATTGACTTCAAATGTTGACCAAAAATTAAGGGTCATATGAGGATGGCCTGATAATATTATGATAAAAATCTAATATGACAGAAAAACCTCAAAAAAATTTTGTTAAAGTGGTGTATTATTTGTAATTAAGATTTAAAAAAGTTTTTTATAAATTGTCGATGTTTCGCAATTTAATTGTTGCATCCTAAGGACACATAATATCGGGCATGAAACCCATATTATCAGAACTTTTACTCCGTTGTTCCGCATATATTTCCCAGAAATTAAGTTTCTAAATGGTTTTCGTGAACAATCCTCTTGTTTTTATGTTAGAGTGGTGTATTATTTGGGGTTAGGATCTAGTAAAAAAAACAAAAGTCTATTTTTAAATAGTTGACGTTTCGCAACTGTATTGTTGCATCTTCAGGATACATATGTAGATTTTATGTCCAGTACGAAACCCATATTATTAGTCTTTACGTATTTCGTTTGTTCGCAGATATTTCCCAGATATTAAGTTTCTAAATGGTTTTCATTAACAATCCTCTTGTTATTATGTTAGAGTGGTGTATTATTTGGAGATAGGATCCAGTAAAAAAAAAAGACTTTTAAATTGTCGACGTTTCGAAACTTTATTGTTGCATCCTCAGGACACATATAGATTCTATATCCTGCATGAAACCCATATTTTCAGTCTTTACCTACAACGTTGGACCCCAGATATTTCCTATATTAAGTTTCTAAATGGTCTACGTTAACGATCCTCTTGTTTTTATGTTAGAGTGGTGTATTATTTGGGGTTAGAACCCAGTAAATAAGCAAATGTCTTTTTTTAAATTGTCGACGTTTCGCAACTTTATTGTTGCATCCTCAGGACACATACATTTTATATCCTGCATGATACCCCTATTATCAGTCTATACCTACTCCGTTGGTTCGCAGATATTTCCCAGATATTACATTTCTAAATGGTTTCGTTAACGATCTTCTTGTGGTTATGTTAGAGTGGTGTATTTTTTTGGGTTAAAAAATATCTGCGGACCAATGGAGTAGGTACAGACTAATATGGCTTTCATGCAGGATAGAAAATCTGTGTCCTGAGGATGCAACAATAAATTGGCAAAACGTTGTTTTTTTTTTACTGGATCCTAACGCCAAATAATACACTACTTTAACATAACAACAAGGGATCGTTAATGAAAACCGTTCTGAAACTCAATATCTGTGATATCTGCGGACTAACGGAGTAGGTAAAGATGATAATATGGGTTTCAATTTAAGATGGCGAAACACAAAAACCGCCAAATAAAATTTTTAAAATGCAGAAAAATTAAATGTGAAAATGGGATACTTATTGAATTTATTTTAAGTTATGTCCAAAAGTCAAATGGTAAACATATTCGTAGGAATCCAATAGGAACAAAATGGCGCCCAATAAAAATGAAGAGACAGTATATGTAACACATATATACTGTAACTCTGTACTGAACTAACTCGGATCACACTTCAGTTTTCCTAATAAGAGTAATAATTCATAACGAGGGAAGTTCCGGGTAAAGGAATTTACCGATTTTTTTACATATTACAACATGAAAGTTATATTTAGTTATTTAATTATAAATTTTAAAGCGCGCTATACATGAAGATTTTTAAATATTAGTATATGTTTTTGTTAACGCCATTTTGCTGCTATTACTTAAACAATTATGCGAAACGTCCAAATTTCTGCTGGAGACATTTCTCTGTAAATATAGGAAAAAATCCTTGTGCTACTTTATTAATACAAAATAAAGCAGATTGTTTTAGGTCTACGTTTATATCGAAATTTTAATTTACAAATTAATGTTACTTACCTTTTTTAAAGACAAAATTTATTCTCTTCATTATTCTGAACTAATAAAGTTACAGGATGTCTAAATATTTCTGACTACCTTCATCAGTGCTAATTTATGATGAGGAACGAAACATCGGGTCAAAAATGTAATCACGTCATATTGTCGACGAAAATAAATAACAATGAGAATGGATTTATAATTCCGGAGTAGATCAAAAAAGTGAAATATTTTTGAATTAGGTACTTCTTTTCTGATTCTAATAAAGGAGGTAGAGACAAGTAAATTTTCATTTCCATTACCACATTTTGCCCATTTAAAGATGACGTAGGTAAGTGAATTTTTTACCCTACTCCGGCTTTCCGTTCCCCGGCATTCATTATTAACTAGCATTGTTCTTAGTTTTTTTAGTCCGAAATATTGGAAAAATCTTAGGTGTGATATGCTGTTGGATTTAGAACTAAAATTACTGTTTATTAAGAACACAAAATTTTTGACTATTTAAAAAGCAAAGTTTATGATGATCGTTCGGAGATTAATTGTCAAATCGTAAACTTAATAACGTATTTTGGTAGAGGGAAAAAGGTGGCTGTGATGATGTGATATTTATTTGAAAAATATCTTTTAAAAAACTCGGTAGAAAATTAAAAGGATTTTCAAAAATCTCTATTTTCCCGGATATCTATTAATATCCTCAATTTCAAATTTGGGTAACTTTTTTACAGTTTTCACTTTTCTATATTTCGTATAGCTTCTACCTCCTAGAATTGGGATACCCTGTACACCATGTGAGCGATTTTCTTTTTTTTTAAATGAAGAATTAAAGAAAAATATTGTTCACAGAAGATTTTTATTTTTGTTTACAATGGCTTAGGGCATAGATAAGTAAAAGCAAAGTTGAAATAAAATGACTTTATTTCAAAACATGTTCTTAAAAAATAATACATAATCAAAACAAAAGGTAAATAAATATGCAACGTTTGCACTAAAAAAAATGAAAATTTAGAAAAATGTTAAAATAAACTTACATTTAACTACTAAATAAGTACTATCCATAAATATTGAAGACATACAATTTACGCATCTGGTGCTCTTTTTACTTCCTCGTAAAAACGAGGTATTGCAATTGTGAAAAAATCACACTCCGAGATTTTTTCGGATCTTTACGTTTTAAGTAGGTGACGAAAAACATCTTTTCTCAATTCCATCGGTCTGTTTGTGTTTTTTTACATACTAACATAAAAGTTATATTTACTAAATTTTTACTTAAATAATTATACAGAAACGTCCAAATTTCTACTTAGGGCATTTTTTTCTTAAATTATTTTCATGATTTAAACACATGCTAACGAGGTCCCGCGATTTCGTTTGCGTATGACGCTAACGAAAGGGATATAAATAGGTAGGTATTTAGATCGCCTTGTTTTGTTTATTTTAGAAACCACGTTGTTGCATTTTCGTTGAATTTTTGTCAACAGGGCCTTGAGAGATTTTTGTTTATAAATTATTTCCGATTTTTTGGACCACCCTGTATACATTTTTAAAAAATATGTAAAAAATTAAATGAAATATACCTGATCAAGCGTTGTTTTGAAAAATTAACCGTTTGTAAATAAAAAATATTGTATTATTTAAAGGGCGGTTTCGTCCTCTTAAAATTTGATTTATGAGCAGAATCGTGATTAATCAGTGGCCCCATTTTTTGGAACACTCTGTATACATTTTTAAGAAACCAAATAAAATACACGAGCAATCGTTTTGCCGAAAAACCAACCATTTGTTTAAATAAAAAATATTTTAATATTTAAGGGGCAGTTTCATCGCCGAGTTTTAAAATTCCTTCCTATCCAACCTCTACATTCTACTACTAACCAAAATGCATGTTTTTTGGTCAAGCAGTTTTGAGCAGAATCGTGATCCATCCTTGACCCGATTTTTTTTAAACACCCTGTATACAACACAAGAAATAGATGTGAAAGGTCTCGGTTACCAGAGGATCCTTTAAAAAAAATGATATAAATCGGTGCAGTACAACTCTCTCACGAACTTGCTGAAAACTTTAGCTCAATGTTTCAAATATATAAATTTTACAACAAATATTAAAAAGCATTAACACGTTTTTTTTTAAATAGCAAACCATTGTTTTGTTGTTTTGAATTATAATAATAATTTCACTGAATAATAAATATTAAACTTACCATCACGGTCAGAAAAGGATCTGAAAAAATTATGTATTCGACAAAATACTTATTTTTCTATGTGGTTTATTTTCCAAAACTTTATTTTCGTGACTATGCGTTTTTATTCTTTACATTGATACATACCGCCATTTTTGTTACGCCTTGTTGAACTCGTACCAGTTTATCCTTATATCACAATCAGTAAAATAGGATTTTTTTGCGTTCATTTAAAAAGAAATATTTGTTCCGTCATCTTGAATTCGTACCACAACGTTACCAATTTATCTCTATATCACATTTAATACATGCATACATTTTGAAATTAATCTAATGAGTAGTTCTTTCAGGTTGATTTTTAAAATATTTTGCTAAGGCGGTATTTGCTATCTTATATTCATACCAATATAATGCAGTTTTATTCTATATAACACCTGTTTTTTTGTGCATTAAATAATACTTTTTTAAAGTGTCTTAAGGGCCGCCATCTTGTTCTGGCATATTCGATTTATACCAAAATATTCTAGGTCATCACATATGACTCTTAAACCAGACAGACGAACAGATGACAATAAAAACATTTTTTGGCATCTAGGGACGCTAAAACCTAGAAAATATTTAAAACCTGAGAGGGTGATTGTTTCACGATTATAAATATTTTATTTGGCCGCTATTTTGTTCCCCTATCTTGAATTATATGTGTTACATGTGTTACATGTTACCGGGTTCATTCCACGATTTTTGGGCAAAATTTGAAGAAATTGGATAATTAGTTTTTTGGTATTAATTTTTTAACGTTTCACTAGGTCGCCATCTGGTTCCGAAGCATATCGGACTTTTATCAAAACATTACCAAGTCACCGACGTATGACCATCAATTGTTGACTAAAATTTGAAGTCAATCTAATGAGTAGTTTTTAACTATGCCGCGAACTGAGAGACAGACAGGCAAACCGACAGACGAACCGAGGAAATTGATAAAATATTTTTGGAATCTAGGGACGCTAAAACCTGAAAATATGTAAAATATGAAACGGTGATTTTTCGTGAATATAAATATTTTATTTGGCCTCCATGGTGTTTCGCTATTTTGAATTAGTACCACAGCTTTACTAGTTCTACTCTATACTACAATTAGTTATGAAACACAACTTGAAATCCGTCCATTAAGTAGTTTTTCAGGCTGAATTTTAAAATATTTTATTAAACCGCCATTTTGTTCCGCCATCTTCGATTCGTGCCAAAATTTTACGAGTTGATTCCTACATATTACTTAATTTCTGTAGGTACACAATTTTAGATAAATTGGATAAGTAATTTTTTAGTAAAATTTTTTATAACATTTCAGTAGGCCACCATTTTGTTTTGCCATATTGGATTTTTACCAAAATGTCACCATGTCATCCACAGATAACCCCTAATGATCAAAATATAAAGTCAATCGGGTAAGTGCTTTTTTAGCTATGCCGCGAACAGCCAAAACATGCTTTTCGGCATCTAGAGACTTTGAAACCTGAAGATCTGACCTCAGAAGGTGATTTTTTCACGATTTCAATATCTCCCTCTTATCAGGGAAGTAAAAACAAAATGAAATGTGCCAACCGTTTTGCTCTGGGCTTTCGCTAAGTCAAACCGTTTGGATTTTACAGGTTGTCGAAAATGATAAAAATGAAAATTTTCCTCAATGTTTTAAAATCAATTAAATTTAGGCCCATGGTGTATACAGTGTGTCTGAAAATGGTGATGGATGTATATCACGATATCGATTTATTTTGATTTTTATAATCTTTCAAACCCCTTTAATCATCTATTGCATTTTTTATATAAAATATATATATATAGAAGTATATAGAAATAACGGAGATTCGGCCAAAAAATCTATAGTACATTTATTTTCTA